>CAKXYN010000010.1:21200000-21685000 GCA_935064755.1 Tragelaphus eurycerus | reverse complement strand
AGAGAAAAAGCAAACTAGCACAAGAAAAAAAAATATTAAATGAATCTACTTATATAAAATTCAAAATCAGGTGAAGTTAACCTATGATCAGGACAGTGTTCCGACAGATGACGATGGGGTAAAGACGGAGGGACACTGTGGTACTGCTGCTGCTGCTAAGTCGCTTCAGTCGTGTCCGACTCTGTGCGACCCCATAGACAACAGCCCACCAGGCTCCCCGTCCCTGGGATTCTCCAGGCAAGAACACTGGAGTGGGTTGCCATTTCCTTCTCCAGTACATGAAAGTGAAAAGTGAAAGTGAAGTCGCTCAGTTGTGTCTGACTCTTAGCGACCCCATGGACTGCAGCCCACCAGGCTCCTCCGTCCATGGGATTTGCCAGGCAAGAGTACTGGAGTGGGGTGCCATTGCCTTCTCTGCACTGTGGTACTAGTGTTGATCAATTTCATAATGTGGATGACTGGTTATGTGGGGCGTTCACTTTGTGATAGTTTATTGAGCTTCACACTTCTTTTAACTTTTCTTTAGGTTAAACAAATTTTTAAATGAACTATAAAATGTCTACAACTTTATTTTCTGGAAAAAATAGTCATACAAACTCCATTTAAAAAGACTCTACTAAGTATAGTCAAATTATTTCCTCTGTAATGAATGAATATTTTGATAAAGCAAAAAGCATTTACTTTAAAAAACTTAATAAAGTCATATATTCTAAACTGATAAAGTCACATGTAAAAATGTATTGTTTTATTTTTATGTTGCATGGATAAAACTAGAAAGACTAAAATTACTAGGATAATTTTAAAGTAACAATTTCATTTTTTATATAAATTAATATCATTTATTTTGGGGGGTTAGGTTAAAGGATTAAACAAGCACTCATTAGATAAAAAATGAAATATGCCCTTTATTATATATTCTTTCTGGAGAAGGAAATGGCACCCCACTCCAGTGTTCTTGCCTGGAGAATCCCAGGGGCAGGAGAGCCTGGTGGGCTGACGTCTATGGGGTCACGCAGAGTCGGACACGACTGAAGTGACTTAGCAGCAGCAGCACATATTCTTTCAACTTAAAATTTCAAAAGTTCCTTTATCTTTTTGATGTGTTTAACAAAAGATAAACATTTTGTTATTTTAATGCACTTAATGGGTAAGAAATAACTTCTAAGTAGGATTAATAAAAACAATTTAAGTCAAAAATCAGCTTTTAGGAAAATACTGCAGTTTGAATATAAGTTTATCTTATTTCCTTCTCAAAATGAATAAAAGAAATTTATTTTCTGAAGAAACTAAATCAGAAAAGTTTAGGACTTACAGAGACACAGGCAGTGTGAAGAAAAGTGAACATCCTCCAGCATGGTGAGGCCCTCCTCACCACCCCACCCCCAATTCTGTTTCCAGAATGCAGGCCCTCACAGACTTTCCCTCAAGTTACTCATTTCTAAAGGCAAGAAAATCAAAGATTCTTCCCTGGAGAAACAATCTCGATAGAGACTGGTATTTGAGGGGTTTCAAGGAAGCAAACTAGTTCATCAGGGACCACCCTAAAATGACAGTCATCAGTGACATGTGGGGATCGTGCACCCAGAGCTTCCAGCAAGCTGGCAGGTATTTCATTCTTCAGACACAGCATGAAGCTCCAGTCCCAAACATTCGAGGATTCTGAGTAAACAGCAACCATACTAGGAGCCAAAGAAAATTTAAAAACACTGGCAGTATCTTCAGGCTTCCCTAGTGGCGCAGTGGCTAAGAATCTACCTGCCAATGTGGGGGATGCGAGTTTGATCCCTGATCTGAAGACTTCACGTGCTGCAGAGCAACCGAGCCTGCGCGTCCAACTCCAGAACGTGCTCTAGAGCGGCCACTACTGAAGCCCATGTGCCCCAGAGGCTGTGCTCCACAACAAGAGAAGCCACCACAAGAAGCCTGCACAGTTAAACTAGCGCGAGTAGACCCTGCTTAACACAGCTAGAGAGGAGCCTGTGCAGCAGCAAACACCCATCAAAGCCAAAAAGAGACAGATCAGTGGGCTCAGTCATGTCTGACCCTTTGGACTGGACTGTACCCTGCCAGGCTCCTCTGTCCATGGAATTTTTCAAGTAAGAATACTGGAGTGGGTAGCCATTTCCTCCTCCAGGGGATATTCCTGACCCCTGGGTCTCCTGAGTCTCTTTCACTGCAGGCAGATTCTTTACCATGAGCCAACAGGGAAGCCCAATAATTATATAAAAAATACTGGTAATAGCTTCAGAGAGAGATGAGCAAGCACTGTATTCAATCTAGGAACAGAATGCTACAAAACAGCAACAACTGGCAACTTGAGCTTTCATAATTTAAAGCATGAGAGGTGAAGCATAAATTCAATAGATTCGATGATAAAGTCAAGGAAATTTCCAGAAAATAGATTAAACAGACAAAAATAAATAAAATCAGAGGGTCACTCTACAAGGGTCTATTATCCAAAAAAAAGCCAGAAGTTCTAGAAATGGGAATAGACAATGGAGAGCAGGGAATCATAAAAAGAGACATTTGAGAGTTTCCCATTATTGAAGGACATGAATCTCCTGACTGAAAGTGAAGTGAAGTGAACTCACTCAGTCGTGTCCGACTCTTTGCGACCCCATGGACTGTAGCTTACTAGGCTCCTCCATCCACGGGATTTTATAGGCAAGAGTACTGGAGTGGGCTGCCATTACCTTCTCCAGGGGATCTTCCCAACTCAGGAGTTGAACCCTGGTCTTCCGCACTGCAGGCAGACAGTTTAATCTCTGAGCTACCAGGGAAGCCTGACTGAAAGGACCCACTGAAATGAAATGCCCACTTCAACAACAGCAACAAACCACACCAAGACACAGCATCATGAAATTTCAGAATATAAGAAATTGGGAGGGAAAAAGAAAAAGACCCAAGAGCTCCCAAGGGAGAAAATAGATCCCATACAAAGGAATGGGAACCAGAATGTCCCGGACTTCTAAACAGCAAAGCTGCCTGCTAAGAAGACGGTAAGGCAGTGTCCTCAGATTTTTAAAGGAAAGCGATTCTTCAATCTAGATTGCTATAATCTAACCAAACTATCAGGAGTGAGGGTAAACTAAAAATATTTTCATACATGTAGGGCCTTGAAATTATGGAGGAGGTGCCTTACCACATAAGAGTAAATAAAAGAAGTAAGTAGGACTTAAGAAAAAAAGGTTTCAGGTGTTTCAGTCAGAAAGGCCCTTCCTTAAGCCCCTGGGGCAGAAGGAGCGACCTCCATCCTGTGTAACACTCAGAGGAGCCTCTGAGCCTCTGCTCGGCCATCACCCTGACCCAGTGGGATCTGTGGAAACTGGAACTGTATGCTCTTTCTCCAACACTTTATACCATACTTTAATAAAAAGCCAAGTAAAATGATGAAATCAAACCTCTCCTCAACAGCCTCCAACCAACCCGACCCCCTTAGCCTGTGGAAGTGGCTTGCCTGGCTTCAGAGCCAGATAGCCATAGGGAAAAGTCAGCATTTGTCCAAATGTGCTTGGAAAGGCCATCTTCGAGTCCAGGCCTGTGATCCCCAAGTGCCCAGCCCACTAGAGACCCAAAGGTTCCTGGCCGCCGGCCCAAGGGTACACCTTCCTCCTGAGTGAGTGACAGGCAGGCTTCGAGGATGCCCACTAGAAACTCATGGAACTGATTAAATTTGTACCGTACAGTTAATGTAAGAAATTTTAATTTCAAACCATGTAAAACAACAGACTATATATCAGAAAAAAACTAACAGCTATTTGAGCAAGGTACTTCCTGGTGAGTGAGTGACAGTGAGCTCACACTAGTCAGTCTCGTGTGGTGAACTAATACTTTCTCATGTGCTTGACTCAAAATACTTATGAAGAGAATTACCTTCAAAAATATACTGTTAAAAAATTTAAAAGTATGGGGAAAAAGATAATGTAAAACTTTACTAGATAGAACAGAGTACGGATGACAAGGTAATTACAAAATGATTCTTCCTGGTTCAAAAAGGTGTTGCCATGACCTTCTAACCCATTGCTGAAGTACACATAAAACACTCCTTTAAACGGAAAGAGAAAAGTTAACCAAGAAATTATCCTTTTCTCTCCAATCAAAATTTTTAAGAAATATACATGTAATGTTTTCTATATATTGTAAACAAGACGTTTGCAAAAACACAATTTTTAGTGACCGATAACATTGATTGCACTTAATAGGTCGATCTTGCTGGTTACAGAAGAATCCTGTTTATGTTTAAATGATTCCTGTCAGTGATCAGTGGCCATTTAAAAGGTTTACAGAGTTATATGCTATTAAGGAACCAAGAATAAAGGATAAAAAAGTACCAAGGAACTGTAAGCGGCCTTGGCCATTCATAAACATCTAAACTTGGAACAGTAACAACTGGAATTTCATCGATGAATATGTTGTGGATATTTAACAATATTTTTTATTATTTTCATATTTCAGAGTATTCTATTTAAAAGAATTATCTGTAAAATCTGGCTTTAGAATACAAATGTAAATACTTTAATGAAAACTTTAAACTTTTTAATGTTTTGACATAGTTTTCTATTTGTCTTTATTTAGGATAACAAAATTATAAAACATCTTAAGTAATATATTTTTGTTGTTGTTTCAGGGCTTAAGGGTGAAGGGTGAATTCAGCCTGAGCATGTAAATATAGAAAGATTAGTAAATATTAAAAAAAAAAAAAAAAAAAAGGTTCAACAAAGAAGGAATTCCCAAGGACAGCTGTTGTCCAGGCCAACGAAGCAAGCTCTCCAGACTGCCGAGGCCAGTTTCCAAATGGAAAAAATGCAGAACTGACAGAGGTTTACAACTCTGCTTAAGTTTTTAGGTAGCTTTTATACAGGCTTGAAAAATACTGATTGAAATATATGAAAAAATCAGCATTAGGCCTATGTAAAGCTAATCAGGAAGCAAGACAATCATTAACCCCAGAAAAAGAAAGAAAAAAGAAAAGTAAAACAGTAGCACATGGCTCAGCATCAAACAATAAAACAATACTGACATAAGATGCAACAATCATGAGGACAGAAAAAGGCGTGAAGAGAGGAGGTTTAACAGGGTTCCATACAAAGAGGGTCAACAGGTAAAGTGAAAAATAGGTCAGTTAAGGAACAGTAATATAAACATGCTACTCAGAAACATGGAGGCAAAGAGCCAGAAAAATAACCTCAACTTGTTGAAAGCTGTCTCTTGGAGGTGGGTATGAAGGGTGAGATAGGGGAGTATTAATATATAGTCTTTTACAAGTAATGGCTTTATTGAGATATATTTCATACACCACACAATTCACCTGTTTGAAGTATATAATTCAGTGGCATTCAGTGTATTATCAGGATTCGGCAACCATCACTATCAATATTAGAATATTTTCATCACCCCAAAAAAGAAACCTAATACTCATTAGCAGCCACTCTACATTCTCCCTAAGTCCTTCTTTTGTTGTTTTCAGTTCTAAATTGTGGTAAAACACACACAATACGAAGTTTACTATTTTAGTCATTTTTAAGTGTTCAGTTCAGTGGCACTAAGTACACAACACTTGAGCAACCATTACCACCATCCATCTCCAGAAATTCTTCATCTTCCCACAACCAGTAAGAATTCCCCACTGCCTCCCTCCCCAAGCCTTGCTGAGGGCTGTTGCTGTTCTACCTTCTATTTGATTCTTCCAATTACCGTATATGAGTGGAAGCAAACAAAAAATGTCATTTTGTGTCTGGCTTATTTCACATAACACGATGTCTTCAGGGTTTACTCATGCTGTAGCATACGGCAGAGCTGCATTCTTTATCAAGGCCGAATAATACTCCAACACTCCACTGTGTGCACACACGTTTTAGTTATCAGCTCATCTACTGATGGACATGTGGGAATGCTTCTACTTTCTGGCTATCATAAATTATGTTGCTATGAAAATGGTGAATGAATATATCTGTTCAATCCCCTGCTTTAAGTTATTTTGCGTATATACCCAGAAGTGAAATGCTGCATAAAATGTTTACTTTTTTAACTTATTTTTATTTTTTCACTTTAGGGTGTGCTGGCCTTCACTGCTGCACAGATCTTCTCTAGTTGCAGTGAGCAGCGGCTACTCTCTAGCTGCAGTGCACGGGCTTCTTATTGCTTCTCTTATTGCAGAGCACAGGCTCTAGGTGAATGGGCTTCAGTAGCTGCAGCACAAGGGGCTCATTAGTTGAGGCTCACGGGCCCGAGAGTGTGTGGGCTTCAGTAAGTTGTGGCAAGTGGGCTCAGCAGTAGCAGTTCGTGGGCTCCAGAACATGGGCTCAGCAGTTGTGGTGAATGAGCTTAGTTGCTCCGTGGTATGTGAAAATTCACGGACCAGGGATCAAACCTGAGGCCCCTGCACTGGCAGGTGGATTCCTATACAGGTTCACCACCAGGGAAGTCCTGAAATGTTTAATTTTTTGAGGAAAAGACATACTGCTTTCATAGTGGCTGTATCATTTTATATTTCCATGAGCAATGCACAAAGGTTCCAATTTTTCCACATCCTTGCCAACATGTGTTTTCAGTTTTGTTTGTTTTTAATAAAAGCCATCCTAATAGGTATGAAGTGGTATGACCTTATTGTGGTTTTGATTTGCATTTTCCTAATGACTGAACTGAATGATTAGTAATGTTGAGCATCTTTACATGCTAGTAAAGTAATGCTCAAAATTCTCCAAGCCAGGCTTCAGCAATGCATGAATCGTGAACTTCCAGATGTTCAAGGTGGTTTTAGAAAAGGCAGAGGAACCAGAGATCAAATTACCAACATCCGCTGGATCATCAAAAAAGCAAGAGAGTTCCAGAAAAACATCTATTTCTGCTCTATTGACTATGCCAAAGCCTTTGACTGTGTGGATCACAATAAACTGTGGAAAATTCTGAAAGAGATGGGAATACCAGACCACCTGATCTGCCTCTTGAGAAACCTATATGTAGGTCAGGAAGGAACAGTTAGACATGTTGGACATGGAACAACAGACTAGTTCCAAATAGGAAAAGGAGTACGTCAAGGCTGTATATTGCCACACTGCTTATTTAACTTATACGGAGAGTACATGATGACAGACGCTGGGCTGGAAGAAGCACAAGCTGGAATAAAGATTGCTGGGAGAAATCTCAGTAACCTCAGATATGCAGATGATATCACCCTATGGCAGAAAGTGAAGAGGAACTAAAGAGCCTGTTGATGAAAGTGAAAGAGGAAAGTGAAAAAGCTGGCTTAAAGCTCAACATTGAGAAAACAAAGATCATGGCATCTGGTCCCATCACTTCATGGGAAATAGATGGGGAAACAGTGGCAACAGTGTCAGACTTTATTTTTCTGGGCTCCAAAATCACTGCAGATGGTGACTGCAGCCATGAAGTTAAAAGACGCTTACTCCTTGGAAGGAAAGTTATGACCAACCTAGAAAGCATATTGAAAAGCAGAGATATTACTTTGCTAACAAGGGTCCATCTAGTCAAGGCTATGGTTTTTCCAGTGGTCATGTATGGATGTGAGAGTTGGACTGTGAAGAAAGCTGAGCGCCGAAGAATTGATGCTTTTGAACTGTGGTGTTGGAGAAGACTCTTGAGAGTCCCTTGGACTGCAAGGACATCCAACCAGTCCATCCTAAAGGAGATCAGTCCTGGGTGTGCAATGGAAGGACTGATGCTAAAGCTGAAACTCCAATACTTTGGCCACCTCATGTGAAGAGTTAACTCATTGGAAAAGACCCTGATGCTGGGAGGGACTGGGGGCAAGAGGAGAAGGGGACAACAGAGGATGAGATGGCTGGATGGCATCACCAACTCGATGGACATGAGTTTGAGTCAACTCCAGAAGTTGGTGATGTACAGGGAGGCCTGGCGTGCTGCGATTCATGGGGTCGCCAAGAGTCGGACACGGCTGAGCGACTGAACTGAACTGAATGATTAGTAATGTTGAGCATCTTTGTATGTGCTTATTGGCCATTTATCTTCTTCATAGAAATTTCTATTCAAGTCCTTTGCCCATTTCTGATTTGGTTTGCTTGCTTTCTGTTGTTGAATCTTAGGAGTTCTTTATATAGTCTGAAATATTCACCTCCTTATCAGATATTTGATTTGTAATTCTTCTGTATCATCCTGTTGACTATCTGTTTATTCTGTTAATACTTTCCTCTGACACACAAGTTTTCTAATTCTGGTAAGATTCAAATTATTTTTTCTTCTGTTTCCCATGCCTTTAGTGCCATATCCAAGAATAACTGCCAAATCCAACATCATCAGGTTTTTTCTAAGTGTTTTATAGTTTTGTCTCTTTGATGCATTTTGGGTTAATTTTTGCATACAGTGTTTAGATAAGGGTTAAGCTTCATTCTTTTGCATGTGAATTTCCAGTTTTCCCAACTCCATTTGTTGAAAAGACTATCTTTTTCTCATTGAATAGAGAACTGGCATCCTTACAGAAAATCATTTGGCCACACATGCAAGGACTTACATCTGGCCTCTCCAGTCTGCCCCATTGGTTAGTGTGTCTGTCTTTATGTCACTAAGCATAGTGTATGCTTTTGATTATTGTAGCTCTGAAGAAAAACCTGAAATCAGGAAGTGAGTCCTCTAACTTTGTTCCTCTTTTTCAAGATAGTTTTCCAATTCAAGGTTCCTTGAGATTCCATATGAATTTTTGAACAGATTTTTCTATTTCTACAAAAAATATCATTGAAATTTTGATATGGGTTGCACTGAATCTGTAGATTGCTTTGAGTATTATTGACATTTTATCAATATTAGCCTTTGTTCTAAGTGATGAACAAAGGATGTCTTACCATTTCTATACATCTTCTTTAATTTCTTTCAGCAATGTAAAGTTCTCATGGTATAAGTCTTTACCTCCTTGGTTAATATGATTAAATATTTTATTCTTCTGATTTACTGTAAACAGATCTGTTCATTGTTTTTTCAGATCATTCACGATTAGCGAAGAAAAATCATTTTATTTTTAAATAAGATGGTTAGATAGCATCACCAACTCAACAGACATAAATTTGAGCAAACTCCAGGCTATAGTGGGGGACAGAGGAGCAGAGGAGCCTGGCATGCTGCAATCCATGGGGTCACAAAGAATCAGAATGACTTGATGACTCAACACCACCAACAACATGTATAACAGAGATAAAAGATAAATACATCAAAAAGAAGAGAAATATATTGCAATTCTCCAAAGCTCAAGTTTAATCAGAATAGAGATAAACTATGTTTAAACAGTTTACATTATTCAACCAACCAGATTCTGAACTTTCCAAATTTTAAAAAATGTGAACATTTCATACTCTTCAGTATACTGTACTATAAAACGAAAGTAAATTTCCATGTATCTTCCTGATGACCTGTGATTTTCTTACTGCAAATATAATTTGCTTTAGTTTTTTTTAAAGAAATCACACCTTGTAACATATTCCATGAGAGATTCCATATATCAACAGAGAATTATCTTCTGATTTCTTATATTCTCTTCCTTACGTCTATGGGTTTTGCCAGATTCTGTCAGTATTTCAGGGACTTCCCTGTATATGGTAAAGAATCTGCCTGCTTGCTCTACCAAAACTTCTCATCCCTGGAGATATTCAACAGACATTCTATATGGAGATTTCAATCCAGACTGGGAGGGTGAATGGAAAGAATTTAATCGATTTCTTTAATTCTTTTGTTTCTACTATTCTAGGATCATAGCAAATGAAGATGCCAAAAGACATCTGGAAGGTTTAGAGTTAAATAAAATAACAAAACAAAACAAAAACAGTAAAATGAAAACTTTTGGTTCAATAATGAAATGTAGCCAAAGTGGCTTTGCTATAAACCTAAGAATGTGCAACTTGAATGTGAGGAAAAAGTTTTAAATTTATTTTTAGAATTTCAATTGTCCACACAAATTCCAGGTCAGAACTCTATGAAAAACTATCAATAAAATATTTATTGAATCACTATTATATTCCCAACATTATGCTAGGCACTAAGAACACAAAAACCAAAATAAATGTTCAGCTCCTGCTTTCACAGATCTCATCATGTAAATAATAACATGCAATCTGGAGGAGGCACCTTAAGTCAAGGGTGGGTAGCGAGGGAGATTCAGGAAAAGAAGAGGTGACCTGAGCTAAGTCTCAAAGAATAAGGAGGAAGTAGGAATGATCTCTTACTGTATTGGGCACTGTACTGTAGGTGTGCAGGCTACAGAGATTACTCAGAGCAAATCTGTAGTTAGGTCAATAAGGGGGACATTGTTGTTCAGTCGCTAAATTGTGTCTGATTCTTTGTGACTCAATAGACTGCATTAAGTCAGGCTTCCCTTTTCTTCACCATTTCCTGGAGTTTGCTCAAACTCATGTCCATTAAGTTGGTGATGTCATCCAACCATCTCACCTTTTGCCACCCCCTTCTCCTGCCTTCAGTGTTTCCCAGCATCAGGGTCTTTTCCAATGATTTGGTTCCTTGCATCTGACTGCCAAACCACTGGAACATTAGCTTCAGCATCAGTCCTTCTAATGAATATTCAGGGTTGATTTTCTTTAGGATTAACTGGTTTGATCTCCTTGCTGTTGAAGGGACTCAAGAGCCTTCTCCAGTGCCACAGTTCAAAAGCATCAGTTCTTCAGTGATCAGCCTTCTTTATGGTCCAACTCTCACAACCCTACCTGATTACTGAAAAGACCATAGCTTTGACTATATGGACCTTCATCAGTAAAGTGATATCTTTGCTTTTTAATATGTTGTCTAGGTTTGTCCCTTTCTTTCCAGGAGCAAGTGTCTTTTAATTTCATGGCTTCAGTCACCATCGGCAGTGATTTTGGAGCCCAACACCATAAAGTCTATCATTGTTTTCATTTCTTACCCCATCTATTTGCCATGAATGATGGGACCAGATGCCATGATCTTAGTTTTTTGTATGTTGAGTTTTAAGTGAGCTTCTTCATTCTCCTCTTTCACTTTCATCAAGAGGCTCTTTAGTTCTTCTTCGCTTTCTGCCATACGAGTGGTATCATCTACATATCTGAGGCTGTTGATACTTCTATTGGCAATCTTGAATCCAGCTTGTAATTCATCCAGTCTGGCATTTCACGTAATGTACTCTGCCTTTAAGTTAAATAAGCAGAGTGACAATCTATAGCCATGACATACTCCTTTTCCAATTTGAAACCAGTCCATTGTTCCATGTCTGGTTCTACTGGTACTTCTTGACCTGCATACAGGTTTCTTGGGGTGCAGGAAAGGTAATCCAGTATTCCCATTTTTTTCAAGGATTTTCCACAGTTTGTTGTGACCCACATGGTCAAAGGCTTTAACATAGTTAGTGAAGTAAAGTAGATGTTTTTCTGGAATTCTCTATAGTGTTTTTTCCTATGATCCAGTAGATACTGGCATTTGATCTCTGGTTCCTCTGCCTTTTCTAAATCCAGCTTGTACATCTGGAAATTCTTGGTTCATGTACTGCTGAAGCCTTGCTTGAAGGATTTTGAGCAATATCTTGCTAGCATGTGAAATGAGCACAATTGTATGGTAGTTTGAACATTCTTTGGCATTGCCTTTCTTCGGGACTGGAATGAAAACTGACCTTCTCCAGTCCTGTGGCCACTGCTGAGTTTTCCAAATTTGCTGGTATACTGAGTGCAGCACATTAACAGCATCATCTTTTAGAATTTAAAATAGTTCCGGTGGAATTCCATCACTTCTACTAGCTTTGTTCATAGCAATGCTTCCTAAGGTCCAGTTGACCTCACACTCTAGGATGTCTGGCACTAGGTGAGTGACCCCACCATAGTGGTTATCCAAGTCATTAAGATCCTTTTTATACAGTTCTTCTGTGTACTCTTGCCACCTCTTCTTAATATCTTCTGCTTCTGTTAGGTCCGTATCATTTCTGTCCTTTATCGAGCCCATCTTTGCATGAAATGTTCCCTTGGTATCTCTCTTTTAGAAGAGATCTCTAGTTGTTCCCATTCTATTGTCTTCCTCTATTTCTTTGCACTGTTCACTTAAGAAGGCTTTCTTATCTCTCTCTATTATTCTCTGAAACTCTGCATTCAGTTGGGCATATCTTTCTCTTTCTCCTTGCCTTTCACTTCTTTTCTTTTCTCAGCTAACTGCAGGGCCTCCTCAGACAACCATTTTGCTTTCTTGCATTTCTTTTTCTTTGGGATGGTTTTAGTCACTGCCTCCATAACAGAAGAAGCAAGAATCGCAATCCTATGGCTTCCAGAATGAAAACCACATCACAGAAAACTAACCAAAATGATCACATGGATGCCTTATGTAACTTAATGACTCTTATCCGCCATGCTGTGTAGGGCCACCCTAGACGGTTGGGTCATGGTGGAGAGTTCTGACAAAACGTGGTCTACTGGAGAAAAGAATGACAAACTTCTTCAGTATTCTTGCCTTGAGAACCCCATTAACAATATGAAAAGGCAAAGAGATATGAAACTAGAGATGAGCCCCTCAAGTCAGTAGGCGTTCAATATGCTACAGGGTAAGAGTAGAGAAATAGCTTTAGAAAAGAGGCTGAGCCAAAGCAAAAACAATGACCAGTTGTGGATGTTTCTGGTGGTGAAAGTCAAGTAAAGAAACATATTATTAGGAACCTGGAATGTTAGGTCCATGAATCAAGATAAACTGGATGTGGTCAAACAAGAAGTGGCAAGAGTGAACATTGACATTTTAGCTATCAGTGAACTAAAACGGATAGGAATGGGAAATTTAATTCAGATGACCATTATATCTACTACTGTGGGCAAGAAACCCTTAGAAGAAATGGAATAACTTCTTAATTACTCCATAATTACTATTAATTATCATAATCAACAAGAGTCCAAAATGTAGTACTTGGGTGCAGTCTCAAAAAGGACAGGATGATCTCAGTTCCTTTCCCAGGCAATCCATTCAACATCACAGTAATCCAAGCCTATGCCCCAACTACTAATGCCAAAGATGAAGTTGAACAGTTCTATGAAGACCTAAAAGATCTAGAACTAATACCAAACAAAGATGTCCGCTTTACAATAGGGGACTGGAATGCAAAAGTAGGAAGTTAAGAGATACCTGGAGTTAATAGGAAAGTTTGGCCTTGGAGTACAAAATGAAGCAGGGCCAAGACTAACAGAGTTTTGCCAAGAGAATGCACCACTGGTCATAATAAACACCCTCTTCCAACAACATGAGAGATGACGACATATGCACATCACCAGATGGTCAATATTGAAGATGGAGAAGCTCTATACAGTCAGCAAAAACAAGACCTGGAAGCGACTGTGGCTCAGATCATGAGCTTCTTATTGCAAAATCCACATCTAAATTGAAGAAAGTACAGAAAACCACTAGGCCATTCAGGTGTGGCCTAAATCAAATCCCTTATGATTATACAGTGGAAGTGACAAATAGATTCAAGGGATTAGATCTGAGAGACATAGTAGGGTGGAAAGCCGTATGAAAAACTACTTACAAAACAGTAAGATGAAATGTTATAAAACAGAAAAGTTATAAACACAGACTCAATGAGGAAGAGGAACACAGCACAGGAAAGGCAGCACACAGACGCCAGCATCTGAGCTGGATTAGGGAAGGCTGGCAGATGCTCAATGGGCCGCAACCCAGGGAAGATACAAAAGTGTGACATGAAAGACATCTAGGGTGGTTGGAATCTGCATGTGGTTTAATTTGGCTAAAATTGATATGCAGCAAAAGAAGGGGTAGGAAGAGAAATATAGTGAGAAAGGAAGGAAGAAATGATACTATAAATGCAATTGGGAGATTCTAGTGACAAAACCTTCTTATTTCTTTTTCTGAAAAAAACTTTATTTTTCATTTGAATGTTAAGAATTTTTCTTATTCCTCTGTGGGAATACTTGATTCATGAAATATATTAACTTTTGTTATTGCAAACACTTTTTTTAAACTTAAGTTTTATTCACTTTAAATTTACCTAAGTTTTAAAGTTTGATATAGTTAAAGTAATTGTTTTTTTGTAATTGATGCCTCTGCTTTTATGTTCATAAAGTCCAGTTGGAATGTAACTACAAGAAATATTATTAAGATCCAACACAAGGTAAAATAGGAGGAGGAGAACCAAGGTAGATTCGATTAACAGCATGTGAGAAGAGAAAAAGTCGGAGAGAAAAGCACTGTCTGGAAGGCAAGATGCATTAAAGCATAACGTCCCAACTAACGAGTCCAAGTTGAGTCAGCTGAAGATGGAGGAAGAATACTAAAAAATTATTTTCAAGGTTCAAAGGAGACAAATCTACATTAGCTTTCTCAAGAGTTAGAGTTGTTTCCAGTTTCCATAGATTTATAAAATCCTAAGTTTTCTCATAAGTCCAAGAATCTTAGCGTATCTATTACTTTGATGGTTTCATTAAAACGGCAATTATCAAACTGAATTCCATTCTAATTCCACATGATTCAAGTAACCAATTCCTTTTTCCTCCTAGTAAACTCCCAAGTTTTCTTTGGTAGACCTACTTTTTCCTCTAAATGCTATGACGAACAAGAAATTTAACTTAAACAAGTTCAAGAACACCTTTTGGTTGTTTCAACTTCCACTTTTGTGGCTTTTAAGAATCTATGATGGTCTACTTTGACATAAGCTTTTGGACATATCCAAAAATTGATGAGAAAAACAGTGAATACAATGCAGATATCTAACCTTATTAACTTACAGGTAACAGTAAAATATAAATTCACTCTGACTACAGAGAACAGATTACTCACCTGCGACCACATTCTGAATATTTACCAATGTTTTTTAATATTAAGGCAGCTGTTAGTCGGATGTGTTTAGTTATTGGTCCCTCTTTTTCATCCTTAATAAGGAAAAGAAAAGAAAAAGAATAAAGATCTAAATCATACAGTGTTCACACCTTCATAGTTAAGGCTCCAAGGCTTACTTACTGTAAAATCTCGAAAGACAAGATTTCTTGATCCTCTCCTTAGAGCCATAAGGGCAGCACTGGGATGATTCACAATGGCCTTTTGTGCTCTAGGAGTTGAGCTTGTGCCCCCTACAGCTGGCTGCCTAAAGTGACCAGGGAGAGGAAGAGACTGTTAACATGACAATTCAGGAAGACTGACAACAAATGACCAACCTGCCAAACCTGAAGGTAACGGTTACTTGAAGTAGATGCAGGGTGAGTAAAAGCTCCGGTGGTCCAGCAGGAATACTTACTCTTTGTGCCGACTGAGGCAAAAGGATTCGTGGTCTTTTATTTGCAATCTATCAACTTTAAAGCAAACAACAGATATCCTAGTACAACCCATATATATATATAAAAATACAACCCATATATATATAAATAGCTTAAAAGTTGAGTTCACATCTTTGAATGCATTGTAAAGATGTTAACAAAGAATAGTCTACAAGTTGAGCTGGAAATTAGTTTTGCTAAATGGTACCTACAAGTAAAATATATCTCCTAAGAGTGTACTGGTATATGTATAGGTCACCCAGGAAAAGATAATCTAATACGATAATAACATGAAATTATGCTAACTACTACATTTCAAACTATTACTATCTTATAAAATTTTATATTAACCAATTTCAATCATTTCAGTATAGCTCTATTGTCCTTTAGTAAAGATGGAGGGACTGCAGAGACAGATTTTATATAAAATCAGATTCAAACTACTCTAGGTTTCCTTTGCCACACAGAAAAACTGCACCAGTATCTGTTGTATTCTGCTAAGGCAACAGTGGTGAGAGAACTGGCTCCCAGGGAGAAAGTCCTGTTTCTGCCCCCTCACTAGCTGCATGACTTTGAACTGTTCAGTTTGCCCCTTTGTGCTTCAGATTTCACATCTGTAAAGTGGGGATATTTCTGGCATTTTTTTACATGAGTAAACTAATTCTGAATATTATGTTAACATAAAAGCAATCTCTAAATTGTAAGCCAATTTTGTCTATATCTACATATAGATTTCTCTAGATAAAGATCGAAGTATCAACACATAAAAATTATTGACTTTATGTATAAATGACAAAGATTTTTTATTATAACGGATATACCAAAATAACCCTCCAAATTTGAACAAAATCAAACATATTGCAGCATACTATTATAAGCTACATAGAAGTGAAGTGAAAGTCACTCAGTCATGTCTGATTCTTTGTGACCCCACGAACTGTAGCCCACCAGACACCTCTGTCCATGGGATTCACCAGGTTAGAATACTGGAGTGGGGTGCCATTTCCTTCTCCAGGGGATCTTCCCAACTCAGGGATTGAACCTGGGTCTCCTGCACCGGAGACAGATTCTTTACCATCTGAGCCACCAGAAAGGCTGAAAGCTACATTAATAAATACAAATTAAATACAGTTCACCCTTGAACAACATGGGAGTTTGGGTACCCACTCTCCCTGTAGTTAAAAATATGCATATAACTTTACATTTGAACCCCCATACCTGCAGTTCCATATCTGTGGATTCAACCAACCACAGATGGTGCAGCACCACAGTATTTACTGTGACAAATATCCACTTGTTAGCAGATCCTCCCAGTTGATACCTGTGTTGTTCATGGGTCAACTGTACAGTGAAAATTATAGAAAAAAGTATTTGGCAGAAAAGTGACTTTCCACTGCTTTGAGGGTAAATTCAAACTCATGTTTATGGCTTATGAAAGCCTCAGCTATTTTTTCCTCATTCTATAGATCTCAGTTTGGATTCACTCTCTATCCAAAGCCTTCTATGGTCTCCTACATTGGTGTAGGTGGGCTTTCACAGTGTCCTGTGCATTTGATGCCATTTAATAAGAATCATCTATATCTCTCATTGTATCTCCAGACTTGAGAACGGCAAAACATATCTTGGTCATGTATACTTCATGTCGTATTTTAGTGCCTAGCTGAGGCATGAATAGTAATGGAGAGTATAAAAAATAATGGGATGAATAAAGTATGTTAGCAGCTTTTCGTATTCCCACCCTTGTAGTTCTGTCTAGAATTTCAGCTCTCTGAAGTTAGACTAAACCGTGTCCTCAGAATTCCCTATGTTTGGCATAATGTTCAGTACACAGCAATATCTCAACAAATGTTGACAAATTAATTTATCTTCATATTATAATAATTAAAATACAACTATCCCTTGGTATTCATGGGGGACTGGTTCCAGGACCCCCTGAGGATACCAAAATCCTAGAGCCAATCCCAGACAGATACCAAGCAATGACAGTATTTGCATATAACCTACACACATCCTCTTGTGTGTTTTAAATCATTCAGATTACTTATATACTCAGTACAATGCAAATGATATGTAAACAGTTGCTAGTACATGGCAAATTCAAATTTGCTTTTTAGAATTTCCTGAAAAAAATTTTTTTCAAATATTTTTGATCCCTGGTTGGTCGCATACTCAGATGTTGAACCTGAAGATCTGGAGGGCTGACTGTATTATTAAGAATTAAAGGCCTCAGTTGGAAACTATAAAATAGGAGATACTATGTAAATCTAATAAGGACCTTGCAGGAATCCACAGTCAACTCAGAACTTGACTACAAGTTATTATACGTGTTCATGGAAATAAAAGGTAAATGAATAACAAATAGTAAATGTGACATATACATTTTACATTGGACCATCACATGCCACTTTGGCCTCTCCTCAGGAGTAGTTGTAGGAATAAATCTCTCTGCCATTATCAAGTACATGTTCAACTCCTCTCCCAAAGGACAAAGAACCATATATTTATTTCCAATTTACAAAGTACTTCTCATAGATCATCTGCCATTACTACCAAATGACTTGTCTGCAAAGTGGAATCAAAATATTAGAGCTACAAGGTACTTATACACCATGTGGTCCAGCCAATATAAAAAGTGATTCCTAGGGCACTTATGCACTTTGAACAGGGTCATATACACAGCTGGACTACAACCCAGGTTTCCTGTCTCCTGACATGCTGAATTGCCTTTTATTGGCTATTTTGCCTAGTTTCCTGATTTGTCTTTTATTTAAATGCACAACAGGAAGTAAACTCATGTTCCTTACTTGGTAGAAGATTTTTGACTTCCTGCTTGTCCTGGTTCATCTTGTTTTAATCCTGCAAGCAGAGCATCCTTTGAACAGTGCTTGTCCTTTTTAAGAAAACGGAAGTAAAAAACATAAGCATCAAGATCTCTAATGCAATCAAATTAGCTACAAATCAAATAGTATTAAGAAAGTGTACCTGTAAGTGAGTGATGAAAGAAAACCTCTGTCGTTGAAAAGGCTCACAACCTTCCCAAAGACACTGCCCTGGATATACGTCTTTTCCTCCATGTTCAGTTGCTGCATGGTAGAAAACCTGTGAGGGGGTCTGAAACCACCTACAAAAAATAAAAGGAGTAGAAATTTTCTAACACTTAAGATATGTTCTTTAAAATAGAAAACCTGCTCTCTTAATACAAAAGCTCCAGAACAAATAATGAGCAAAACAGTACAAATAAATATCATTTCAAATAGTATTTTTAAAATTTCTGCTTATACTTAAAAGTCAAATCCTCAAAAGTTTAAAACACTTCTGGTAATTAGATATAAGCTTAATATTTCACTCTCATTTCCCTAACTTCAACGAAAGTCAGTTAAGAATCTCTTGAAAGTAGATACAATTTCATTTGAAAACACAACAGAACATAATCTTATAAACAAACACCATACTCTGTTGTACTTTTAGAAGCTGCTCAAGCATTTACCAGATTTCATATCATATAATGTAGCTCAGACGGTAAAAGCATCTGTCTGCAATGAGGAGACCTGGGTTCGATCCCTAGATTGGGAAGATCCCTTGGAGAAGGAAATGGCAACCCACTCCAGTATTCTTGCCTGGAAAATCCCATGGACGGCGGAGCCTGGTGGGCTACTGTCCATGGGGTAGCAAAGAGTCGGACACGACTGAGCAACTTCAGAACTTCACTTCACTTCATAATAAACTCCAGCATATTCAATCTAAAAATCTAAATGCTATAAACTTTGGTGAGTCTGGCTCTTAAGTTGAATTCACATTTTGTATGTCCATCCATGTTTAAGAAGTCATGTCTCTTGTTTCTCCAACATCATACCTTCCTCAGTTAGAGACCTTGAGGTTTAATAATACAAATACCTGAGTATATCTGGCCAAGGACAGAAATCTGAAGAAAATCAGACATTGTACTACTCCCTTGTTAAACAGAATATATGGCAATGAGGGAGAATACTGCAATCCGGACAGTAAAGACTACATTAAAAGACTTTAATTACTAACTACTAACTCAAATATTTATATAGTCAATATCTTTAAAGTTTATAGCAGAACTCTCTCAGAATTGAATTTTTTATGGATGTCAGATAAATATGTCTATATTTGAGCCAATTTCTGATGTGGCGCACATATATAATATTTCAAATTAATATTCCTTCAGGAAATAAATGACAGGCATTTTAAAATAAATTTTAATCAAAAGAACTGAATACTGAAGTATAAAAGATGATGTTAAAAACCATTGTAACTGACATATTTCATTCCATCTATATAAATACTTCATCTATATAAATAATTTGATATTTTATTATAAAACTATCATAAATTCAAAGAATTAATATAGTTTAAAGTGACATACTACCCAAAGCGATCTACAGAGCAAATGCATTCCCTACCAAAATTCCAATGGCATTTCTGACAGAAATAGAACAATTAATCCTAACATTTGTATAGAATCACAAAAGATCCCAAAAAGCTAACACAATCCTTAGAAACATGAAAAGTTGGAGGCATCATGTGCCCTAATTTCAAACTATATTACAAAGCTATAGTAATCAAAACAGTATGGCATCTGCATAAAAACAAACACATAGAACAGAGAGCCCAGAAATAAAATCATGGATATATAATCAATTAATTTATGATAAAGAAGTCACAAATATATAATAGAAAACAATGCCTTCAATAAGAAATGTTGGTAACAATGCATAGCCACATGCAAAAAAAAAAAGAAACTCAACTACTCTTTTATACCACACACAAAAAAATTAACTCAGAATGGATTAAAGACTGGAATGTAAGGTTTGAAATCATAAAAGTCCTAGAAGAAAAGAGAAGTGTTAAGTTGCTGAACACAGGCTTCAGCAATGATTTTTGCAGATTTGATACTGATACTAAAAACAAAAGCAACAATAAACAAAAATAAGCAAAAATAAGTAAGTGGGACCACATCAAACTAAAAAGCATCTGTGAAAGCAATGGAAACAACCAACAAAGTAAAAGGACAATGTACTGAATGTGAGAAAATACTTACAAATCATACATCTCATAAGGGGTTAACATACAAAGCACATAAGGAACACATACAGCTCAGCAGCAAAAATCCCAAAATTTTTTAATGGGTAGCGGTTCTAATTAGACACTTTTCCAAAGAAGACATAACAGGTACATGAAGAAATCAATATCAAAACCACAATGAGATGTTACCTCACACATGTTAGGCAGACTACTATCAAAAACACAAGAAAGAAGAAGTGTTGGTGAGGATATGGAGAAAAACAAAACCCCTGTCCCTTGCACCCTTAGTGAGAATGTAAACTGTTATGGCTACTGTGAAAACTATAGAGATTTCTCAAAATATTAAAACTAGAACTACCATATGATCCAGCAATTCCCACTCTGGATATTTAGCAAATAAATGAAAACACTAACTTGAAAAGATATGTACACCCCCATGTTCACTGTAGCATTATTTACAAAAGCCAGGATACAGAAACAACCTAAGTATCCATGACAAGTCTAAACAGTGCATTAAAAAGCATAGATATCACTTTGCTGACAAAGATCCGTATGGTCAAAGCTATGGTTTTTCCAGTTGTCATGTAGAGATGGGAGAGTTGGGCCATAAAGAAGGCTGAGCACTGAGAAACTGATGCTTTCGAACTGTGGTTCTGGAGAAGACTCTTCAGAGTGCCTTCAACTGCAAAAAGATCAAATCAGTCCATTTTAAGGGAAATCAACCCTGAATATTCACTGGAAGGACTGATGGTGAAACTGAAGCTCCAATACTTTGGTCACCTGATGTGAAGAGCCGAATCATTGGAAAAGACCCTGATGCTGGGAAAGATTGAGGGCAGGAGAAGGGGGCAACAGAGGTTGAGATGGCTGGATGGCATTATTGACTCAATGGACATGAATTTGAGCAAACTCTGGGAGAAGTGAATGACAGAGAAGCCTGGTGTGCTGCAGTCCATGGGTTTGCAAAGAGTTGGACATGACTTTGTGACTGAACAACGGGTCCATCAACAGATGAATGGAAAGGAAATGAGAGAAATATTATACTGCCATGAATAAAGGAGAAAATCTTGCCATTTGTAATCTGGATGGCCTCAAGGGAATCATGCTAAGTGAAATATGTCAAACCAAGAAAGACAAGTATCATATGAACTCAATTAATATGTGGAAGGTGAAAAAAAAAGAATAACAAAAAAACCCAAACCCTCCCACTAAGGTCACAGGTAAAGAGAAGACACTGGTGGGTGTCAGAGGCAGGAGATGGGGGGCAGGATATGAAATAGGTCAAAAAGTACAAAACAATAGTTATAAAGAATCTGCCTGCAATGAGAGAGATCCAGGTTTGATCCCTGGGTTGGGAAGATGTTCTAGAGAACGATGGCTACCCACTCCAGTACTCTTGCCTGGAGAATTCCATGGTGCGGTACAGTTCATGAGGTCACAAAGAATTGGACACAACTGAGCAACTAACACTTTCACTCATAATGCTATTTCATTAATATGAAATAATGACTGGAACACTACTATTACCAGAAGATAGTTCTCATTTTACTTTTAAGATTTTACCTAAATACTATTAATTTATTAACTGAAAAGTAAAACCGTTTACACACACAAACACACACACAAATCAAACTCCAAATGTACTGACTTGTCAGAGTCAAAATGTTATCTATTTTAAACTATTTTGCAATACATTAATTTATTAACTGAAAAGTAAAACCGTTTACACATACAAACACACACAAAAATCAAACTCCAAATGTACTGACTTGTCAGAGTCAAAATGTTATCTATTTTAAACTATTTTGCAATACATTAAGTGAAGCAAGATTTATTTTACAATACATAAAATGATTTGATGAATCTACTGGTGAAAAGAAAAAAGGATGCAGTTAGTTCTTCTTTAAATCAATTTAAACTACTAAACCCAGAACTCTGTGTGCATATGGTTTTAAGACAACAGGAATTTTTAAGTGCTCAATTTATCTGCTAAACACAGGCTCTATTATGTCCCTTTTACCTATGGTGTTTCCACTCATCCTATTTTCTCTCTATTCATCTAACTGTTTAAGTCATACAAACCAGACTTTAACTGAATACGGTACAAGGTAAAGTTCTAAAATAGTGATGAAGCTGGCTACAATGATCATATGAAGGTGGAAAGAAATGAAGGTTTCCAAATCCACTAGGTGGAATATTTGGACTTAAAATGCATAAAAGTAATTTCAACTTAAAACAATGAGTTTTCAGGGAACTTTATTTTTTTCTGAGATGGGGAAGAATAAGACATGCAGTGGGATGTCACCAATGTCTACCACTGTGTCTAAACAACTTCCCTTACTTCTACCTTTCTATCAACAACCTACCCAGTCCCCTGAAACAAGCAACACGTTCATTTAAAGAGATAAGAAAAATTCATAAAGGCAACCAAATGAAAATAAAAATTTCCTGGGATTCAATTACCTAAACTGCTAACACTTTGGTTGTTGTTGCTGTTTAATCTTAAGTTGTGTCCGACTCTTTGCAAGCCCATGGCCTGTAGCTCACCAGCCTCCTCTGTCCAAGGGATTTCCTAGGCAAGAATACTGGAGTGGGTTGTCATTTCCTTCTCCAGTGGATTTCCTGACCCAGGGATCAAGTCCACATCTCCTGAACTGCAGCCAGGTTTTTTACTGCTGAGGCACCATAAGTCTTCACTTTGTTTTGTGTTTTTTAAACAAAACTGAGGTGTTTTTTTGTTTTTTTTAATTGAAGCAGAGTTGATTTACAATATTGTGTTAGTTTCTGGTATACAATAGGTGATTCAGTTAAATACATATTCTTCTTCATATTCTTTTCCATAATGGTTTCCCTGGTGGCTCAGAGGGTAAATCATCTGCCTACAATGCGGGAGATCCCTGTTCAATCCCTGGGTTGAGAAGATCCCCAGGAGAAGGAAACAGCAACCCACTCCAGTACTCTTGCCTGGAAAATCTCATGGATGGAGAAGCCTGTCCATGGGGTTGCAAAGAGTCAGACACGACTGAGTGACTTTCACTTTCACTGAATATAGTAAGACCTTGCTATTTGTCTAATTTATATAATAGTAAGCTATATCTGTTAATCCAGACTCCTAATTTATCCATGCCCCACTTCCTTTCCCGTTCCATAACCATAGTTTGTTTTCTATGTCTGTGAGTCTAAGACTGGGTCTGTTACTAATATAATTTTATATACCACTGCCACTATATGGTTATATGATGCCTTTGTACAAATAAAAAGAATGTCCTTCCTTAAGATGCTTTATCACCATATCTGCGAAAAACTGTTGTAATAAATATGCAACCTCTGGCATGTACAATGTGAAGGTTGCTTCCCCTCCTCCCCCCACACACTTTGGGGTCAAACAACCACAGGTAGAGGAACTAAGCAAATAACTTCACTCCGAAACTCATTTTACTTACTGTTACTCTAGCTTTCAGGGTGGTTGTAGGAATTAAATATGATGATACGTGTAAAATTATTTGGCAAATAGTATGCCAACAATAAATGAGAGCTATTATCAACATAATCATTATTATTAGTAGTAGTTGTTGTAGTGGTAGCAGTGGTAGCCTCTTTCATTTTAACCTTGCCCATCTTGTTAATCATGTACTCTGAGATCTTTTCCCCAGCTATTTCAACATTGTCATACCTTGTTCAGCAAAGTTTATTAGTCTATCTCCAAGTTAATGGTCCCTATTATCAACTATTACTCACAGCTCATTTTATTAATTTCTGCACCCAAAACCTTTCCCCACAGAGACTACTCCAAACTTTTCACCTTTTGTTAAACACTGAACTTCAATCTTACTAGAGCTCATCTTCAACTGTATTCGTATGAATTTATGAACTAAGTGATTTTTACATCTCTGGGTAGGGGGACGAGCTATTACTGAAAGAATTTGTTAGAGCTTCCTTAACTTCCTTTTTCTTTATATTACATCTTCTGTCATTAATCATTTTTCCTTCCTTTGGATATTAGCCAGAAGTAGCCACTGTGTCCAGGGTTAACTCCTTCACTTACATACTGAATTCTATTTTGTTTCTTCATAAACTATCCCTTCTTTTGCATCTTCTATCTTTCTGTTTCTCCTGAATCTTATACTAAAGCATAACAATATAAATGCTACTACAACTAAAAATAGTAGAAACACTTTTTTTGGATCCTGTTACTTTCTCAAAAGATAGAAACTAGATTTACAGTATCTGGCAAAGTGATACAAAATTTAATACCTAGTACATTTATTATAGTAAATATATCCAACACTTTTTCTCAGTCACTGGCCATCTTTCAAAGATATATATATATATATTATTTTCAATTACATCATCAATACAATTTATAATGCCTAATCTCCTGCTCATTACTCAAATAGTCACAGCTAAAGCTCAGGATTAGCCTTTATTCTTTCATTGAAATCCCCTTCAGCCAAATTCTTTTTTTCCTTTATCCTAGTGAAAAGCTGTTTGGTTCAACTGAACAAGTTATTCAATAAGGCTACTAGGTGCAAGTTTTCTGATTTTAATTCCCCTAAGCAAACATTTGATGTTAAAACACTTACTACCAGAACTTTTAAAAGCCAAAAACTATGACATTATTGGTATAATCTATACCAATACTTTCGGAGAAGGCAATGGCACCCCACTCCAGTACTCTTGTCTGGAAAATCCAATGGACGGAAGAACCTGGAAGGCTGCAGTCCATGGGGTCACTGAAGGTCGGACACGACTGAGCAACTTCACTTTCACTTTCATGCACTGGAGAAGGAAATGGCAACCCACTCCAGTGTTCTTGCCTGGAGAATCCCAGGAACGGGGGAGCCTGGTGGGCTGCCATCTATGGGGTCGCACAGAGTCGGATATGACTGAAGCGACTTAGCAGCAGCAGTAGCATACCAATACTTTGGTCACCTCAGGGGAAGAGTTGACTCATTGGAAAAGACCCTGATGCTGGGAGGGACTGGGGGCAGGAGGAGAAGGGGATGACAGAGGATGAGATGGCTGGATGGCATCACTGACTCAATGCATATGAGTTTGGGTGAACTCCGGGAGTTGGTGATGGACAGGGAGGCCTGGTGTGCTGTGATTCATGGCGTTGCAAAGAGTCAGACATGACTGAGCGACTGAACTGAATTGATACTGTGATTACTAACATCATTTTTCCTACCATCAAACACTTTCTTAGGTATCATGAAAACATAAGTGAAGTAGATAAAGTACACTTTTTCTACTACTTTAAGATGTCATTATTTAAAATCCTTCAATCAATGCAGGAGGTTATATATTAATAGCATATATTATAATATTTAAATGATTTACCATATGTAAAAGAATGGTAAATGGTAAAATCATTAAAATATTATAATATATACTATTGTACCATATGTAAAAGAATGAGTCTTCCCTGGTGGCTCAGACGGTAAAGCATCTGTCTACAATGCAGGAGACCCGGGTTCGATCCCTGGTTTGGGAAGATTGTTTGGAGAAAGAAATGGCAATCCACTCCAGAACTACTGCCTGGAAAATCCCATGGACAGAGGAGCCTGGTAGGGTACAGCCCATGGGGTCGCAAAAAGTCAGACACGACTGAGCAACTTCACTTTCACTATATGTAAAAGAACAGTTTAAAAACAAACATCTGTAGCTATAAAGCTAAGATTATTTCCTCTATCTTTAAAACAAAACTAAAAGGGCTGAAAATTGCACATTTACAGTTTTCTTAATTGCTCAAGTTCTTGGCAAGTTATTTTTCCTTAATGACCAAAAAGTATTCCATGTCCCTCTTAATAGCCCTCTTCCTGCAAACAAATTAAATTTGACTTAAAACACATGGGAGAGATACTCTGTAGGAAAATTTTCATTTAAAAGCAAAATGTGCATTTAATAAATGCACTAAATGATATGTCAAAAAAATCTACACTGCAAACAGATTTTAGTTTTTAAAACAGCTATATTATTAGTTGTAAAAAGCAATATTACAAGTGGGAAACTAAATGCTTCTGTTGCTGCAGACATGAATTCTCTACTCCCAGCTTCTTTGACCCAGTCAGCCCAGATTCAAAGCCACAGATAGAAACAACTGACTGACTGGCTTAGTTGCCCAAGGAAATGAGGAAAGATGCAAGTATGTGGTCTAGTTTTGGCTTTTGGAGAGAGAGATTGTACCTCCCAGTAATACTCAATTTATGTATTGAGTAATAGTAAGTATCTCAACTGAGGAAGAGGGTTCCAGTGGAAGATAGCCAAAACCAACAGTCTTTGGCTCTGCTTCTTTTCCTCCTAATAAGTAATAATATCAGTAACAATAAAATATTAATAATAGTAGAATATTATTAACAACCAACTCTTTACTAAGCTACTATTCTGTAATGCAGTTACATATTTTATATAGCAAAACAGAAAATGTATTGTCAGGGATCTTGGTTAAATATGCTTTTAAAATGTGAACCCTCCAGTAAAATCTGAATATGGGATAAAATAATAGTTCACAATTGAAAAGTAGTATGGAAACATATTTGAACAAGTTAGGCATTACGATAATGTTATGCTTAATAAACAGAAGCTTGGAGATAACACTGAATGGTGTGTGTGTTTGTTTATTTTCAATAAGATAAATAAAGCATGCAAATACACTGAATCTTTTGATTCTTACTTGAATTCTTTGAAAGTTATGGCAGTACACTAGTTCACACCATTCTCGACAAAGCTGCACACAGTATAAAGCACCTCTTTTTATATCAAGTTCTGTTTGTTCAGAACTTATTATGTATTCATATATTCACAAACATCATCTTACTTGAATTCTGTGATAGCCTTCTGAAGAAGGCAAAACTATCACCACTATACTGCTGAGGAAACAAGCTTTCAAGCTTACTATAACTTTCTAGAGCCATAGTTTCTAGAGCCATGTGGCAAGAGTTGGGATTTGAAACCAGTATGTCTAACACTAAAGATCTGATTTTTTTCCACTATCCTACAATACATGATTGTTTACTTGGATAATTTGTACACATTCACTACTAGGTAAAAACTGAGGCATTACACTTTTATACACACCATCCATTATACTATGATTTTTTTCTTTAAATGTTGGAAAATTCTGAAAGAATACTAGGTTTGAGATTAGCATTTGTACATAATTCTCCTTATTGTGTACAAAACTCTCAAAGAATAAAGTTTATTTAATAAGCTACAGGCTAGATTTTTGACCCCAAGAAATTCTTTTACCAAATATTTTAAGGAACACTGAAAAGGACTTCAATACAATTTGCAAATGGGTCTCTTGGTATGTGACTTTTTGGTTTCAGGTACCATCTTCAAGTAGTCTTTGGTACTCAGTGTTTGAAAGAACAAAGCAAGGTAAAAACAAACAAAAGATCAAAGACAAACTATAACGATACATTATATATTTCAAGTATAAATTGACATTAACATCATGCTGACAATATATTATTAAGAATAAAAATAAGAATAAGGACTTCTAGTTTCTGTTCAGACATATAAAGAGCCTGGAAGTTGTCACTCCCATCCTCAGAACAAGAAAAACTGTGGAACAAAATGAAAATTAACAACATTTAAAATCATCAGAGAACTGAGGTCACAAGGCAAACTGTTTCCCTGAAAACTAAGTAGACTGCTGAATATAAAGAAACAGAAATAACTGCTTAAATCAGTAACTGAGAGGAATACTGAAGCAGAAACTATGAATTGACAGAGACTCAGTATGGACTATCCTGAAAGGTAAAAAATCCTAAAGGGCCAATCTCTGGGGAAAGCCCATACTTCTGTGAGTTTTATTTCTAGGAACCCTAGCAGGTTCTCCTGGTAGACTGGAAAAAAAACTCCCTAATCCTTACCACAGGTAGAGGGAGAAAGTAACATTTTAAAATATACCTGGGGTGTTCTTTTCTCCTTAATTAAGGCCTGCTCTCAAGAAAAATTACCAGAGCCTTATCTGACCTAGGGGAAAAGCAAACAGATAATTTGAGTCCCTTCAGATTCCCTGTATCATATAAGGGGAGAAAAACAATGGCTATGAAACTCTTCTCAAAGTCATAGCTCCAGAGACTCAAATCCACCTTTCAAAAAGGTAAAATTAAATCATGAGAGTATTGAACGTTTCCCCTCCCTAGTATGCTCTCACTTCACAAACAGTGTTCCAACAGAACTGTGGATTACAACTGAGAGAGCTGTCAGATACAGACTCTACTTTAAAAGGAATATCTAAGGAAACCCAAACATGACAGCAAACATTAACATAGCATAACTCCTTGCTAAATAAACACAAAACTCACACCGAAAGTCTATTTATCTCAGTTCCTATTAACTGATACACATCCAACATTCAACAAAAAGGCATGCTATGTGTTAAAGCAAAATTAAACTACAGACTGAAAATATAATACAAGCATCAGAACCAGACTCAGACACGGCAGAGATTAATTGGCATGGCAGAGATGATTCCCAGAATTGGCACTCTGGGAATTTTAAATGATTATGATTTAATAGGTTAAGATGCTAATGAAAAAAGCTGTACCATGTAAGAAGAGATGGGTAATGTAAGCAGAGAAATGGAGATATTAAGAATCAAAAGGAAATGCTAGAAATAAAATTAAAAAAAAAAAAAAAAAACTGAAACAAAGGATGCCTTTGATGAAAATCATCAGTAGACTAGACATGGCGAAAGAACTGATGAGCTTGAAGATATGTCAACAGAAATGTCCCAAACCGAAGAAGAAAGAGAAAAGAAGAATTGAAAAAACTGAGAAACAGAATGTCCAAGAACTGTGAGACAATTACAAAAGGTATAACATACGTATACTGGGAATAGCAGAAGGAGGGGAAAGAGAGAAAAAACAAGAAGTACTTGAAGTAAGAATGGCTGAGAGTTTTCTAAAATTAACAACACACTAAACCACAGATCTAGGAAACTCACAGAACATCAGATAGGCTAAATGTAAAAAAAACTACACTTAAGCATATCTTATTCAAACTGCTAAAATCCAAGGACAAAAAAATCTTGAAATAGGACAAAAAAATCTTCAAAGAAGCCAGAGAGGAAAAAATCCTTACTAAGAGAAGAACAAGGATAAGATTATCCTGGATGCTTCTTGAGAAACTATGCAAGGAAAAAGAGTAGCGTGAAAAATTTCTATAAAATGTTGAAAGAAAAAGATTCATCAACCTATCATTTTGTGTACACAAAATTGTCTTTGAAAAGTGAAGGAGAAATAAAGACTTTCTTGGATAAACAAAAACTGAGTGCATTTGCACAGTACACCTGACTACAAGAAATGTTAAAAGAAGTTGTTTAGAGACAGAGAAAGTGGTAGAGGTAAAAATAAGATCTATATAACGAAAGGAAGGGTATTAGAGAAGGAACAAATGGAGATAAAATATTCCATATTTCTATCGACTGATCTAACAGACAAATGATTGTTCGAAATATTAATAAAGCAACAATGTATTTGGCAATTATAACTTCTGGATAAGTAAAATGAAGGACAACAATGGCATAAGGGACACTAGGAAAGACGAATACTCTGGTACAAGGGACCTAAAATATTCAGGAAGCCATATGTTGTTTGAAAGCGCACTTAGAAAACCTATAAATTTGTATTTCAAACTCTAGGAAAACCATAAAATTTTTTCAAAGAAGCAATTATACTAAGAGAGAACAAAATGGAACCATATAAAGTACTCAATTAAAAAAAAAAAAAGAGGAATAACATGGACAAAAGAAACACAAACAGTGGAATAAACAGAAAACATTTACAGATATGAGAGACATTAATACAATTGTATCAATAATCATTTTAAATATGACTGGTCTAAATATACTAATTAAGAGACAAAGACTGGCAAAGTAAATATAAAACAATGTGTGGTTAAATGAAAAGGCACAGACTAAAAGTAAAGGGAAGGAGAAATATATACCATGCTGCTGCTAAGTCACTTCAGTCGTGTCCGACTCTGTGCGACCCCATAGATGGCAGCCCACCAGGCTCCCCTGTCCCTGGGATTCTCTAGGCAAGAACACTGGAGTGGGTTGCCATTTCCTTCTCCAATGCATGAAAGTGAAAAGTGAAAGTGAAGTCGCTCAGTCGTGTCCAACTCTGTGCGACCCCACAGATGGCAGTCCACCAGGCTCCGCCATCCCTGGGATTCTCCAGGCAAGAACACTGGAGTGGGTTGCCATTTCCTTCTCCAATGCATGAAAGTGAAAAGTGAAAGTGAAGTTGCTCAGTCATGTCTGACCCTCAGTGACCCCATGGACTGCAGCCTTCCAGGCTCCTCTGTCCATGGGATTTTCCAGGCAAGAGTACTGGAGAGAGGTGCCATGCTAACACTAATCAAAAGAAAACTGGATTAATTACATTAATTTCATAAAAACAGACCTGAGAGCAAGGATACTATGAGGGACATTATTATATAATGATAAACATGTCAATTCTTCACAAAGACAATTCTTAAAGTATATAATTCTAACACAAGGCATCAAAATATGAGGCACAATCTGATAGAACTGCAAGGAGAAATAGAAAAATCCACCATTATTTTTGGAGACTTTAGCACACCTCTACCTGTACCTGGTAATTCGAGCAGGCAGAATATCAGTAAGGATATAGTTGAACTATACAGCACCATCAATCAATTGGATTTAATTGACATTTATATAAGACTTCATTCAATAATAGGAAAACACATTTTTCTCATGCTTAAATGAACATTCACCAAAACAGACCATATAAAACACACCTTAACAAATTTAAAATAATACAAATAACATAAAATAAGCTTTAAGATCTCAATGGAATTAAACTAGAAATCACTAACAGAGAGCTGAAGTGTCTCAAAATATCTGGAGATCAAACAACAAACTTCTAAAACATTCTAACTAATTGAAAATGAAAATACAACTTATCTAAATTTGTGGCCTACAGCTAAAACAGTATACAGAGAAAAGTTATAGCATTAAATGTATGTATTAGAAAAGATCATTTAAAATCAATAAACTTCCATCTTAGGAAACTAGAAAAAGAAGAACAATGTAAACTCAAAGCAAACAAAAGAAAAGAATAAAAATCAGAGCAAAAATCAATTAAAGGAAAACGGACAATCAAGAAAGAAAATCAACAAAACCAAAAGCTGAAAAAGATAAACCTCTAGCCAGCTTAAGCAAGAAAATAAGTCAAAGAAAATACAAATTACTAATACCAGATATAAGGGGGCTGTGGGGCTATAGCTACTGAGCCCACAGGTATTAAAAGCAGTGGTCCCCAACCTTTTTGGCACTAGAGACTAGATCAGTGGAAGACAATTTTTCCACAAACTGAGGAAGGTATTGAGATTATTCAAACAAATTACATTTATTGAATTTGATGAACAGGAAGTGGAACTCAGGCAGTAATGCAAGCGATGGGAGCAGCTGTAAACACAGATGAAGCTTCACTTGCTGGCCTGTTACTCGCCACCTACTGTGCGGCCTGTGTGGCTTGGTTGTTAACAGGCCACAGACCAGTACCAGTCTTTGGCTCTGAGGTTGAGGACCCTTGATAAAAAGCATAATAAAGGAATATGATAAATAATTTTATGCCACAAATTTGATACTTAGATGAAGTGGAAAAAAAAAGACATAATCTGCCAAAACTCCACAAGGATTAGCAGATAATCTGAAAGAAACTGAATTAATAACCTTCCAAAGACAAAAAAAAGCACTAGACCTAAATGCTTTCACTGGTGATTTCTACCAAACATTTAAGGTAGAAATGATACCAATTTTCTAGGATCCCTACAAGAAAATGGAAGTGGAGTGAATATTTCCTAAATCATTCTATAAGGCTAGAATTACTGTAGTAGTAAAATCACACAAAGATAGAAAAACTGCTGCTGCTGCTGCTGCTGCTAAGTCGCTTCAGTCGTGTCCGACTCTGTGCGACCCCATAGACGGCAGCCCACCAGGCTCCCCCATCCCTGGGATTCTCCAGGCAAGAACACTGGAGTGGGTTGCCATCTCCTTCTCCAAAGCGTGAAAGTGAAAAGTGAAAGTGAAGTCGCTCAGTCGTGTCTGACTCTTAGCAACCCCAAGGACTGCAGCCTACCAGGCTCCTCCGTCCATGGGATTTGCCAGTACTGGAGTGGGGTGCCATTGCCTTCTCTGACAGAAAAACTACAGACTAGTATCTCTCATGAACACAGATGTGAAAAACAATCACAAATCAAAGCAAGCAATGTATAAAAAGAACTATATACTAATCAAAAATGAATGAATGATTCACTTTGTCAGTATGGCACCCCTACCCTGCTTTACTCCTTCGCTAAGCCATTGAGGCCAACTGTGAGTGAAAGTCACTAAGTCAAGTCCGACTCTTTGCAACCCCATGGACTGTATAGTCCATGGAATTCTCCAGGCAAGAATACTGGAGTAGGTAGCCTTTCCCTTCTCCAGGGAAACTTCCCAACGTTTCCCAACCCAGGGATCGAAGCCAGGTCTCCTGCATTGCGGGCGGATTCTTTACCAGCTGAGCTGCAAGGGAAGCCCTGAATAAGTATCTTAAGGAAAGCTGGAAAAAAAAATATTTATTTATTCCAGGTATGACAGGCTGGTTCAATATTCCAAATTTAATTAATTTAATCCACCACACCAAAAGCCTAAGGAAGAAAAACTGCATAATTATATCAACAGATATAGAAAAAGCATCTGACAAAGTTTAATACCAATGGATTACTAAAAACTTGGTGAACCACCCGATTAAAAAATGAATTAAAAATCTAAACAGGCACCTCACCAAATGTAAATAAGCATAAATACTCAACATCTTTTGTCATTAAGGTAATACAAATTAAAATGAGATATAGAATGGCTAAAATCGAAAAAGCTGACCACATCAAATGCTGGTGAGGATATGGAGCAACAGAACCCTCATTCATTATTGGTGGAATGCAAAACGGCACAGCCACTTTGGAAAACAGTTTGATAGTGTCTGACAACGTTAAACATAGTATTACCATACAATCGAGCAAATGTAACCCTAAATATTTGCCCAAATTATTTGACAAAGTATGTCCACACAAAAACCTGCATACAAATGTTTATAGTGGCTTTATTTATAATTGTCGAAAACCAAAAGTAACCAAAATGTCCTTCTATAGTTGAATGGGTAAGCAAACTGGTACATCCATACAATGTAGTATCATTCAGCAATAAAAATAAGTGATCAAGCCACAAAAGGCATGGAAGAACCTTAAATACTTATTACTAAGTGAAAGAAGTCAATCCAAGAAGGCTACATATTGTATGATTCCAATTACATGACAGTCTGGAAAAGGCAAAACTACACAGAGATAGTAAAAAAAAAAATCAGTATTTTAGCAGGGGTTAGAAAGGGAGGCAGTGAGGAGAAATGAATATGTGAATCACAGAAGATTTTCATAGTGGTAATAATATTCTGTATGACACTATAACGGCAGATCCATGATATGCACAGTCAGAGAAGTGTATATAACACAAAGAGTAAATCTTAATGCAAACTATGGACTTAGTTGTAGGCATCAATCATAACATATACACCACACTAATTCAAGATGTTAATATTAGGGGAAACTGTGCAAGGAAGAGAAAGTATATGAGAAAACTTGCACTATAGGTTCAACATTTCTGTAAACCTAGAACTGCTTTAAAAAACAGTCTATTCAGTATGGAGATTCCTTAAAAAAACTAGGAATAAAACTATGATATGACCTAACAATCCCACTATTTGGCATATACCCTGAGAAAACTGTAACTGAAAAAGACACATGTATCCCAGTTTTCACTGCAGCACTATTTACAATAGCTAGGACATGGAAGGAGAAGACAATGGTACCCTACTCCAGTACTTTTGTCTGGAAAATCCCATGGACAAAGGAGCCTGGTAGGCTGCAGTCCATGAGGTTGCTAAGTCGGACACGACTGAGCGACTTAACTTTCATGCATTGGAGAAGGAAATGGCAACCCACTCCAGTGTTCTTGCCTGGAGAATCCCAGGGACGGGGGAGCCTGGTGGGCTGCTGTCTATGGGGTCGCACAGAGTCGGACACGACTGAAGCGACTTAGCAGCAAGACATGGAAGCTGTGGTATATGTGTACGTACACACACACACACACACACACACACACACACACACACACACAGACCAGAATATAACTCAGCCATAAAAAGGAACATGTTTGAGTCAGTGCTAAGAAGACGATGAACCTAGAGCCTGTCTATTATACAGAGTGAAGTTTAGTCAGAAAGAGAAAATCAAATATTGTATATTAACACATATAAATGGAATCTAGAAAGATGGTACCGATAAATCTATTTTCAGGCAGTAATAAAGACACAGACATAAAGAACAGACTTATGGACAAGAAGAGGGGGAAGGAAAGGGTAGGACGAATGGAGAGAAATGCACGGAAACATACACACTACCATATGTAAAATAGACAGCCAGTGGGAATTTCTTATACGACTCAGGGAACTCAAACTGGGACTCTGTGACAACCTAGGGGGTGGGATGGGGTGGGAGGGAGGTTCCAGAGGGAGAGGACATATATATAGCTATGGCTGATTTGTGCTGCCGTAGGGCAGAAACCAACACAATATTGTAAACCAATCATCCTTCAACTGGGCTTCCCCAGTGGCTAGACAGCAAAGAATCTGCCTGCAGCGTGGGAGACCTGGGTTTAATCGCTGGGTCTGGAAGATCCCCTGGAGAAGGGAATGGTTCCCCACTCCAGTATACTTGCCTGGAGGATGCCATGGACAAAGAAGCCTCGTGAGCTACAGTCCACGGGGTCACAAAGAGTCAAACACGACTGAATGATCAACACTATGCTTCAATTAAAAATAAAATATTTTAAAAGTCTATTAATTTTTTTGAAGAAATAAGATAAATATTACCACTACTATTATATAGCTCACATGGACCACAGCCTTGTCAAACTCAATGAAACTAAGCCATGCTGTGTGGGGCCACCCAAGATGGGCAGGTTATGCTGGAGAGGTCGGACAGGATCTGATCCACGGGAGAAGGGAATGGTAAACCACTTCAGTATTCTTGCCTTGAGAACCCCATGAACAGTATGAAAAGGCAAAATGATAGGATACTGAAGACAGAGGATAAGATGGCTGGATAGAATCACCGATTTGATGGACATGAGTTTGGGTAAACTCCGAGAGTTGGTAATGGACAGGGAGGCCTGGCATGCTGCGATTCATGGGGTCGCAAAGAGTTGGACAAGACTGAGTGACTGAACTGAACTGATTATATAGCTGTTCTGGAAACATTCAATATTATAATTGGATGAGAGGACTAACTAAGGCATAAATACAGAAAACAACCACCAGTTAAAAATATAGTGGAAGTTAAGATCATTTATGGATAACAAGAAATAAGAACTATGACTAGCAATAAAATTACAAAAGTTGTAGAATTTATGGGAACAAATATTAAAGCTCTACTGGGTTGAAAAAGACTATAATACCATGGAATGATAATTTTTTCTTCTAAGGAAAAAAAAAATCAATACTGAAAAAATATTCACTACCTAAAAACAAACAAAAATAGCCATTCATTAAAAGCAATTAAAATAAAAATCCCAACATGTTTCCCTGGGGGAATCTCTGGAAATTCTAAAGTTCATTTGAAAACAGGATAAATATCTGTGTAGGTACCAAGTCTGATTTATATATCACTTTAATTTTGAAAATTAACACAGTGTCTGACAGAAGGTAAGTGCTTGAAAAAATAAGAAACACTGAAAAGGGAAATTAGGAGGAGGAACTTGCCACCCAACGTCAAAATTGAAAGTGACAGTATGATAAGGACAGAGACCATTGGGATAACAAGTAATTCAGAAACAGAAAAAGCATACACAAATTAAGTACATATCAAAGGTGGCCATTCAAATACCTAAGGGAAAAATGAACTAGTCAAATATTAGTCAATTGGAAAACAACAATCATATTCCACTTTACACAGAAACCAAATTACTGATGGATCAAAAACTTAAAATATTAAAGTGCAGAAGACAACAAAATATGTAATTTACGATCTAAAAGTTGAGAAAGTCGTTCTGAACATGAAACATGGTTTTTCTGAACCATGGTTTTTCTAGTCTCTTCACTGAAAAGTCCTAGAAACAAAAGCCAATGTAAAAGCAATGGATACTTCCTAAAGCCCAGATTAAATATCATTTCCCATTAAAAGACATCAGATGTCCTGGTTATGGTTTTTCTAGTGGTCATGTATGGATGTGAGAGTTGCACTATAAAGAAAGCTGAGTGCAGAATTGATGCTTTTGAACTGTGGTTTTGGAAAAGACTCTTGAGAGTCCCTTGTACTGCAAGGAGATCCAACCAGTCCATCTTAAAGGAGATCAGTCCTAGGTGTTCATTGGAAGGACTGATGTTAAAGCTGAAACTCCAATACTTTGGCCACCTGATGCGAAGAGCTGACTCATTTGAAAAGACCCTGATTCTGGGAAAGATCGAGGGCAGGAGGAGAAGGGGAAAACAGAGGGTGAGATGGTTGGATAGCATCACCGACTCAATGGACATGGGTTTGGGTGGATTCTGGGAGTTGGTAATGGACACGGAGGCCTGGCGTGATGTGGTTCATGAGGTCACAAAGAGCTGGACAAGACTGAGCAACTGAACTGAACTGAAGTGTCCTTAGAGAAACAGTTGATTCCTAGTATGGGGCAGGAAATACACAAATTAAGTCCAGAACATTTCATCTAACAGGAAAAAGGAAGCTATCAAATACAAATTAGATCACATCCAGCTTGAACAGGCCTTAACTGGCCAATGATGGGACAATCTGAACATTAAGAAGGATATAGTATCTGCAATGGATTAAAATATCTCAAATATGCTTATGTTCACAAGTTCATTCACAACCAAAGCAAAATTAAAAACCAAAAGCCAAATTAAAATCAAAAACGAAATTAAAAAAAAAAAAAAAACCTCATCTCATAGTCACCTTTGTGCAGTTAGTAAACAGCTCATTATTTTGAAAATTGGTAAATAGGAGAAATACTCAATAATCTGGCTTTTTCTCTAAAAACTATTCCTCAGAGAAATCAGACAACTGATAAAAAGGAAACTTTACATTTTATAATAATAAAATAATGTAGCTAGGCCGTAATTTTCAATGGCTATTTACATCACAAAAAGAGACACTCAGATCAGATCAGTCGCTCAGTTGTGTCCGACTCTTTGCGACCCCATGAATCGCAGTACGCCAGGCCTCCCTGTCCATCACCAACTCCCAGACTTCACTCAGACTCATGTCCATCGAGTCAGTGATGCCATCCAGCCATCTCATCCTCTGTCTTCCCCTCCTCCTCTTGCCCTCAATTCCTCCCAGCATCAGTCTTCTCCAATGAGTCAACTCTTCACATGAGGTGGCCAAAGTACTGGAGTTTCAGCTTTAGCATCAGTCCTTCCAAAGAAATCCCAGGGCTGATCTCCTTCAGAGTGGACTGGTTGGATCTTCCTGCAGTCCAAGGGACTCTCAAGAGTCTTCTCCAACACTACAGTTCAAAAGCATCAATTCTTCGGCGCTCAGCTTTCTTCACAGTCCAGCTCTCACATCCATACATGACCACAGGAAAAACCATATCCTTGACTAGACGAACCTTTGTTGGCAAAGTAATGTCTCTGCTTTTGAATATGCTATCTAGGTTGGTCATAATTTTCCTTCCAAGGAGTAAGTGGCTTTTAATTTCATGGCTGCAGTCACCATTTGCAGTGATTTTGGAGCCCAGAAGAGTAAAGTCTGACACTGTTTCCACTGCTTCCCCATCTATTTCCCATGAAGTGATGGGACTGGATGCCATGATCTTCGTTTTCTGAATGTTGAGCTTTAAGCCAGCTTTTTCACTCTCCACTTTCACTTTCATCAAGAGGCTTTTGAGTTCCTCTTCACTTTCTGCCATAAGGGTGGTGTCATCTGCATATCTGAGGTTATTGATAAAAGAGACACTAGACAGTACCTATTGCCTGATGAAGTACACAATGCCATTTCTAAAACGCTGTTCATAAAAACAAAATGGAATCTTATCAAACATCTGGACCTAACTACTAACATAACAGAAAATTCAAAGTCAGAGTAATATCCTACACAATAGCAGCAAAATCAGACTGTGATGCTTTACAGGACAAATGACCTGCTTTTATCAACAAAAAACTGTGAGGAGAAAAATTGAGAGATGGAGGGTTATCTACAGATTAAAAAAGACATAACAGCCTTTTCAACCTCAGTCAATGTTTGAATCTTGCATTCCAATTCAAACTCAAAATAAACAGAAGACAGTGGAGAAATGTAAGCACTGACTACCTATTTGAAGAACTCATAAAATTGAAGCAATGGACATCACCAGATGGTCGGCACCGAAATCAGACTGATTATACTCTTTGCAGCCAAAGAAGGAGAAGCTCTATACAGTCAGCAAAAACAAGACCGGAGCTGACTGTGGCTCACATCATGAACTCCTTATCGCCAAATTCAGACTGAAATTGAAGAAAGTGGAGAAATCCTCTAGACCATTCAGGTGTGACCTAAATCAAATCCTTTATGACTATACAGAGGAAGTGAGAAAATGATTTGGGGATTAGATCTATAGACAGAGTGCCTGATGAACTACGGACGGAGGTTCGTGACACTGTACAGGAGACAGGAATCAAGACCATCCCCCCAAAAAAAGAAATGCAAAAAAGCAAAATGGCTGTCTGAGGAGGCCTTACAAATAGCTGTGAAAAGAAGGGAAGAGAAAAGCAAAGGAGAAAAGGAAAGATATACCATTTGAATGCAGAGTTCCAAAGAACAGGAGAGATAAGAAAGCCTTCTTCAGCGATCAATGCAAAGAAATAGAGGAAAACAACAGAATGGGAAAGACTAGAGAGCTCTTCAAGAAAATCAGAGAAACCAAGGAAACATTTTATGCAGAGGGGCTCAATAAAGGACAGAAATGGTAGGAACCTAAGTGAAGCAGAAGATATTAAGAAGAGGTGGCAAGAAGACACAGAAGAACTGCACAAAAAAGATCTTCATATCACGATGGTGTGATCACTCACCTAGAGCCAGATATCCTGGAATGTGAAGTCAAGGGGGCCTTAGAAAGCATCACTATGAACAAAGCTACTGGAGGTGATGGAATTCCAGTTGAGCTATTCCAAATCCTGAAAGATGATGCTGTGAAAGTGCTGTACTCAGTATGCCAGCAAATTTAGAAAACTCAGCAGTGGACAACAGGACTGGAAAAGGTCAGTTTTCATTCTAACCCCAAAGAAAGGCAATGCCAGAATGCTCAAACTACTTCACTATTGCACTCATCTCACACGCTAGTAAAGTAATGATCAAAATTCTCTAAGCCAGGCTTCAGCAATACGTGAAGCGTGAACTTTCAGATGTTCAAGCTAGTCTTAGAAAAGGCAGAGGAACCAGAGATCAAATTGCCAACATCCACTGGATCATGGAAAAAGCAAGAGAGTTCCAGAAAAACATCTATTTCTGCTTTATTGAGTATGCCAAAGCCTTTGTGTAGATCACAATAAACTATGGAAAATTCTTAAAGAGATGGGAATATCAGCCCACCTGACCTGCCTCCTGAGAAATATGTATGCAGGTCAGGAAGCAACAGTTAGAACTGGACATGGAACAACTGAACATGGAACAACAGACTGGTTCCAAATTGGGAAAGGACTACGTCAAGGCTGTATAATGTCACCCTACTTCATGTCACTCTATATCATGAGAAACGCTGGCCTGGAGGAAGCACAAGCTGGAATCAAGATTTCCGGGAGAAATATCAATAACCTCAGATATGCAGGTGACATCACCCTTATGGCAGAAAGCAAAGAAGAACTAAAGAGCCTCTTGATGAAAGTCAAAGAGGAGAGTGGAAAATTTGACTTAATGCTCAACATTCAGAAAACGAAGATCATGGCATCCAGCCCCAGCACTTCATGGCAAATAGATGGGGAAACAGTGGAAGCAGTGTCAGACTTTATTTTGGGGGCTCCAAAATCACTGCAGATGGTGATTGCAGCCATGAAATTAAAAGATGCTTACTCCTTGGAAGGAAAGTTATGACGAACCTAGATAGCATATTCAAAAGCAGAGACATTACTTTGCCAACAAAGGTCCGTCTAGTCAAGGCTATGGTTTTTCCACTGGTCATGTATGGATTTGAGAGTTGGACTATAAAGAAAGCTGAGCGCTGAAGAGTTGATGTTTTTGAACTGTGGTGTTGGAGAAGACTCTTGAGAGTCCCTTGGACTGCAAGGAGATTCAACCAGTCCATCCTAAAGGAGATCAGTCCTGGGTGTTCATTGGAACGACTGATATTGAAGCTGAAACTCCAGTACTTTGGCCACCTGATGCGAAGAGCTCACTCACTGAAAAAGACTCTGATGCTGGGAAAGATTGAGGGCAGGAGGAGAAGGGGATGACAGAGGATAAGATGGTTGGATGGCATCACTGACTCAATGGACATGGGTTTGGGTGGACTCCGGGATTTGGTGGACAGGGAGGCCTGGCATGCTGTGGTTCATGGGGTCACAAAGAGTTGCACATGACTGAGTGAATTAACTGAACTGAACTGAATGTTATTTTTCTGCAGGGTTATAAATTATGGTTAAAGAGTAGTATCCTAATTTTTTAGAGATATATGCCTGCAGATTAAAAAAGAAATTACTAACATGAGTGATGTAAGGGTGAGTAGTGCATTTGACAATAATTTATCGGTAAAAGATATAATTTTAGTTCTAAATCTGAATGAATCAAGGAAGAGTCTTCATTAATATTTTTGATCAGATATTAAAGAAATCAGAGCATAGTTATTTAGCGACAATAGCTACTACATGTATTTTTCCACCTGGAATTTAAACTAAAAATGAACAGTCATCCCTTGGTATCCATTAGGGATTGACTCAGGTTCCCCTCAGATCTGTAGATGCTTAAGTCCTTTATATATAATGGTGAAGTATTTGCATATAACTTAAGAATATCTTCCTGCCTACTTTATATCATTTGTAGACTACTTATAATACCTAATACAATGTAAATGCTATGTAAACAGCTGTAAATACAATGTAAATGCTATGTAAATAGTTGCCATCACGTGGACAAAGTTTTGCTTTTTGGAACTTTCTGGAATTTTGGGAGAATATTTCTAATTCCTGTTTGGTGGAATTTTCAAGTGCAGATATAAATTTATTGTTTAGTTGCTAAATCAATGTTCAACTTTTTTGCAACCCTACGGACATTAGCCCACCAGGCTCCTTAGTCCATGGGATTTCCCAGGCAAGAATACTGGAGCGGGTTGCTATTACCTACTCCAGGGGATCTTCCTGACCCAGGGACTGAACTTGCATCCCCTGCACTGCAGTCAGATTCTTTACCACTGAGCCACCTGGGAAGCCCTGAAGATATGAAAGGTCAAGTGTAATAAAAGTCTTTACTCTCATGTCCTTATGCTCTTAATATCCTAAGCTTCTCACAGTTCCCTGGGCATAGATAGTTCCTTCTATAATTCCCTGCACTTGCTATTATGAATGAAATTGTTTTTGCATGACAAACTCCTACTCATACTTTAAGAACTAACTCAAAAGTAATGTCTATAATGAAACATTTCTAACCATCCCAGCATTACATTCTGTTCATTATACTGCCAATAATGCTATAACATAGGAACTATTTTTTATAGTACTTATTTAAATTGTCATTTGTTTTTTGCATGCACTTCCCTAAAAGTTGAGAGTGATCTTTATGTCTCTACCTCCTAACACATGAGCCCTTCTAGAGGGTGCTCAATAAATATTTGCAGAATCGAACTCAACTAATTATCAATGCAGTATATCTAAAATTGACTTTAAAATTGACCATGTCTAAGAAGTCTTGTTGAGTACTTTTCTGAAAAGACTTAAAAAGACGAGGTATACCATTCAAATTTTGTAACAACAATCTTACTAACAAGATGGGAAACATGCATTTAGATTGATTAGCCCTTTCAGTGATTTTTTTTGTTGAAATACTCTCAACACTTCATCTAAAGAAGCTACTCCCAAATGTCTTAGTGAACAAACAGCATGAACTGAGTACCTACCTACTCCATCAGCTACTATTTTGCGATGAAAAACAAAAACAAAAATCTTAAAAAATAAAAGTACAGAATTTGACATCAGTGAAAAAAGTTGCAAATTAACTTACAACATAAACATTAAAAAAGTTATAAAATTAAATAAATGAAAGGAATAATGAGAGGAAACCTAAGGCACTAATTTTAAAAAACCCTTTTGACAAATTTTACATTATGGTCTAGATACACATCCTTATATACATATATAAATGAAAACAATACTTACCCCTAGCAACATAATGGAATCTGAGATATTTTATTCACTTTTTCACTGAAAAGAAAAACCAGCAAAACCCTCCTGGTAGACTTGCCAAAATGATTTCATACCCCACTAATGGGTTGAGATTTAAAGTTTGGTAAACACTGTCCAAAGAAATTCTGCATATTATCAATAATCCCTAGGCTACACTGAAAGCCACAATCTTACAACAAATCTATATATGAAATATGTCTATATCATAAAAATTATGAATAGGAAATATAATTTTTAATAGGACACAGTAATTTCTGCTATAGTTAGGAAAAGTAAAACGGAATCTTGATATCTAAAAAAAAAAAATGAAGGATATTATGTGCACCTTAGTCTTAGAGCTCTAAAAGGGACAAGGCCACGATTCTTAGCTGAATACTGTTAAAGGAACTGAGATTTTAGTTTAACCAATATTACTCTCATGTTTGGTATTATTCTCAAGTTCTCCTTCAAGTCTAAGAAAGCCTTGTTTAAGAAATGCAATTGCACTTCTTAGTTATTAAACTGTGAGATAATATAACATTAAAATTTTTCATGGTGTGTCCATCTCAAACTTAAATTGAAGACAAATCATTCTTCCTAACAGATATCTTTAAATGTCTGTTATATAGAAATCCTATGGCTGCCACTAACTGCAAGACACTTTAAAAAACTTTTTTCAAAAAAAAAATTTCTTTTCATAGTAAAATATAACATAAAATTCTTAGCTGATTTTCTTTTGTTAAAATTTAGTAGTTAAACATTCTCTGATAACTACCATAAGGCAATGAAGCTCTTCCCAACATTTATATAAATTTCTTTAGATAACACTGGATCTGCATAAATATTACTTTCAACATGAAATATTTTTGCTAAAAAGTTAGTGATTTCAAAAGAAAATTTTCATGAAATCATAAATAGAATTTTAAATACAAAGACATTCCAGAAAAAAAGAGCATTTATGTATATCAAATAAAATTGCCATTTACTTTTTACAAGACTGCCACAGACACATGAAGTTGTGCCCAGGTTTTCTCACTGGATCTCCATGTTGACTAGATGCACTGAATGGAGAAGGCTGAGAACTGTTAGGCTGGCTCTGAACTTGAACAGCTGGTGAAGGTGTCATTGGAGTGTTCTGTGAAAAAGACAAACCACAGAGTTTGTGAAATGACACTGAAAAACATTCATATAGAACAGGTTTGTGAATTTGATTACAGTGATAGTTATGTACTTTCAACACAAAATTCACACTTGGGAGTTTTAATGATTATCTTTTGGATACTCTTTAAGAAGATAGCTAATTTCAGAAACATATTTAAGAAGTCAAATTCATTTCATATGAATCACAAAGGCAAGACTGCATTGTTACTGTCACAGAATACGCATAACTTAGAATTAAAGATTTTTATACTAATAAAATTGGGTAGAAATACAACTACAGATTAAACAGAGAAAAAAATTATAAATGCACCCATTTTATTTACTAACATATATTCTTCACAAGAAAAAAATAAACTATAAATTATTATTTCTTTGTATAATATCTCCTTTAAGATTGTAATGAGTAACATAAAACCATATATAGTAAAAATCAAAGGGAATTTCAGATGTTAAGAATGATATAAGCATTTAAGTAGAATGTTGTAAATATTACTTTGCAGTAAAAGCTATTTTAATTACAACTTCAATCTTTAAAGGTGCTCTGTTATAAATTTTGATGGATTACACAAGAAAAGGATTTTAATAGTATGCATAAGTTTTCTAAATATTAGCTACATTTTTTCCCTTTATATCCCATCCTTTTCTCTCTGAAAAACACATAATAATTATAACGTAGCTTAAAATAATTTGAAACAATACATTTTGAGGTTTAACTCAGATTTCACTTATAACATACATAGCACAAAGGAAAAAATAATGTTAAATTCCTCACAGACATGATTAGCATACCATTTTCAAAGTATTGTTTAAAGGAAATACATTCAAACTCTGGGAAAATATTAAATGTATTTGCTTATTTATAAAGTGATATTGGAAACAGTGGAGCAAACCTAAGCTAAAAATTGCTGAAAACCTCTTATTGGAAAGTCATAGTACTTTTAAAAAAAACAGACAAAACAGAAACAGATAAGGCTATAGCATAAAAATGAATAAAGGAAAAGAATAAAGTGCCAAGAGTGAAGGTTCTTAGCAATGTGGAGTCGTAAGAACTTTTGAGTTCTCAGCTCTAAGGAAAAAAAATTTACTTTGAGATGTGATTGAAGTTGTTTTTATAATAGAGTCTCATTCTATGATTTTCTAATATTATTAGTAAGAAAATATATATACTCATGAAAACCATGCATTTTAGGGCAGTACAGGTATCAGTGGCTAGAAGTTAGACTTTCCAGCTTGACAGAACAGGACTCAGAATTTCAATCTGTCTTTTAACCAGCTATGTGACCCTAGGGAAACTACATAATATCTCTGATTCTCAATTCCGTCATTTGAAAAGTGTAAAAAATCTAACTTCTGGGATGGTAGGAAGACTACAGAAACTCTACATGAAGAGCCTAGCTGTAGATTCTCAATAAATGGCAACTCACTATTATTATTTATGTTAATAGAGAAGTCCAGAGTGAAACCATATTCTGGAGGAAAGATGATGAGTTCACTTTGAGGACAAGAACAGATCAGTAAGTGCAATTACTTAGCTATAGTTAAAGTTAATTATCTAGCAATAGTTAAATTATCTAGCAGTAGTTAAAGCTGGAACAAGAATCTGACAATCATTTATTTGTGAATTCTTAAACTCATAAAAACTAACAGTGAGAAAGCAGACACAGGGGTCGGGATCAGAGAGAAAGGAAGGGAAGAATAACATTACACTCAATATATTTACCAGGAAAAAAAAATAAGTCAAACTGTTTCCTTGAAATGAAATTACTGCATAAAAAAAATCCATGAAATTCCAGTAAGTAGGAGTAACCAAGTGGATCAGTTTGAATCAAATACAAATATTGAAGAGTGACAGAAATATAATCTCAGAATTATAATTAAAGGGCAAATCTGTCAGAGCCATCAAATTCCCTCAGAATGAACTTCCTGGTTTCCTACAGTATTACCATTTACCCTAGGTATTTTATTGACTAGCTTGTCATATACTTTTAAATTAAGTTTATTTTTTTCATATGCTAACAAAGCTTTATCCTATTTTTTTCTTCATTGTAGAACTCTTAACTGGTGTCACACACGAAAGTTAAATAACAGGGAATCATAGGGAATTTAGCCCCAACTGTTAATGATTTATGAAGATGTGGCAAGGATGACTGAAGTTAATCGAAACTGTTCAATTAAGAATGAATAAAAGACATATTAACCAAATTCAATGTGCAGAAAATTGTCTACACATTGCATCTGGTGTTCTCTCGATCTTAATTCAAACAAAATTTATAAAAACACATTTTTAAAGACTAAGAACAAACTGAGTGTCATGCAATATTAAGAAAGTACTATTTTTGTTAGGTGTGATCTGGTATTATAAATACTTATAGAAAATACCAAATGAAAAATTCCAAAACTCGCATTTTCTCTGAATAAAGCAGTATATTTACTTTACCAGGAGAAGTACCAATGACCTCAGAAACACAGATGATACCACCCTTATGGCAGAAAGTGAAGAGGAACTAAAGAGCCTCTTGACGAGAGTGAAAGAGTTGGCTTAAAACTCAACATTCAGAAAACTAAGATCATGGCACCTGGTACCAACACTTCACGGAAAATAGATGGGGAAACAATACAAACAGTGAGAGACTTTATTTTCTTGGGCTCCAAAATCACTGCAGATGGTGACTGCAGCCATGAAATTAAAAGATGCTTGCTCCTTGGAAGAAAAGCTATGACCAACCTAGATAGCACATTATAAAGCAAAGACATTACTTTGCCAACAAAGGTCCGTCTAGTCAAAGGTATGGTTTTTCCAGTAGTCATGTACGGCTGTGAGAGTTGGAATAAAGAAAGCTGAGTGCCAAAGCATTGATGTTTTTGAACTGTGGTGTTGGAGAAGACTCTTGAGAGTCCCTTGGACTGCAAGGAGATCCAACCAGTCAATACTAAAGGAAATCAGTCCTGAATATTCATTGGAAGGACTGATGCTGAAGCTGAAGCTCTAGTACTTCAGCCTGATGTGAAGAACTGACTCATGGGAAAAGACTCTGATGCTAGGAACTGAAGGCAGGAGGAGATGACAGAGGATGAGATGGTTGGATGGCATCACTGACTCAATGGACGTGAATTCCGGGAGTTGGCGATGGACAAGGAAGCCTGGTGTGCTGCAGTCCATGGGGTCACAAAGAGTAGGACACAAATGAGTGAACTTAACTGGAAGTAGTATTTTTTTTTTTTTCCTATATTAGAAAATTATATATTTCTTTCAACAAAACCAATTTTTAATAGTTTGTTTACACTGTATTGTATGTTTTTTAAAGTACTACTTAAACTATGTTTTAAAAACTAGGTCTTTTACATAAAACGCAAAATATATTTCTTTTAGGATGTAAAAGTGCCTGATCATTAACCATAACCCTAACTTAAATAAATGTAAAAGTGGTCTCAAAATCATGTTTTTGGAATGATCACTCCTGAGGAATATTGTTCAATATTATTCTTTGTTCTGCTCTACTGAAGAAGAACTAACTTTTCGTATTTTAGTACCTCTCTAGAAGTGTGTGACCAGAAAAGTAAAATTAAACAAAGAATATGAAATAATTCTGTGATTCCCTTTTTAATGTAAAATTATCTAAAACGTTAATGTAGCAGTTTTACTTTTGGCAAAGATATTTCCTTTGTTAAAATAAGAAATTATAATCCTGCCTTCCTTTAACATCTTTTCAAGAGTAAACTGTGGCTGAAACTTCTAGACTGTACTGATGTTAAAAATTTTCTGATATAAGACTTGGGATTTGAAGTTCTTAAACACTTATATATTAATGAAGAATAAACCAGGCACTATAACACCTAACCTCCGAGAGCTGGTGATGGATAGGGAGGCCTGGCGTGCTGCAGTTCATGGGGTCGCAGAGAGTCGGACACGACTGAGCGACTGATCTGATCTGATAACACCTAAAGTCTAATTGAAAGAATTAGGAAAATACACTTTTAAGAGTAAGTAGAGATACTTTTAAATGCTTGTAAGGATCAGATCAGATCAGTTGCTCAGTCGTGTCCGACTCTTTGCGACCCCATGAACTGCAGCACGCCAGGCCTCCCTATCCATCACCAGCTCTCAGAGGTCACTCAGACTCACATTCATCGAGTCAGTGATGCCATCCAGCCATCTCATCCTCTGGCGTCCCCCTCTCCTCCTGCCCTCAATCCCTCCCAGCATCAGAGTCTTCTCCAATGAGTCAACTCTTCAACTAAATTTATTCTAAATGTGGTATTAAAGAGGTTACCCTTAGTCTAAACAAAACACACATCTTTACAGAACAGAATTAAGACAATCACTGGAAAAGAGATCTTTTGTGAGTGTGGGAAAGTTAATTCAATTCTTTAAAAAGGTTTATGGACAAGATAATATCTAAGGTTCTTTCTGCTCTAATATTCCCTCATTTTCGTAAACTATCCAAGTCCTCTTATTAAGTATAACTAGACAATCAACACATACAGTCTATCTTATAAATAGAACACATTAAAGTGTAAATGAAAAAATCATTTAGTGCTAATGATTTTCTTAATTATTACAATGTACTACTAGCTTCCCTGGTGGCTCAGACGGTATAGCGTCTGCCTACCCTGTGGGATACCCGGCTTCAATCCCGGGGTTGGGAAGATCTCCTGGAGAAGTACTCTTGCCTGGAAAATCCCATGGATGGAGGAACCTGGTAGGCTGCAGTCCACGGGGTTGCAAAGAGTTGAACACGACTGAGAGACTTCACTTTCTTTCACTTTCACTACTAGTCTACAATCTGAGCAGTAATATGCTTCAAAAAAAATTGAAATAACATTCCTGTGACTCTTGCTAAAATGATCTTCTATGGTTATGACTAGACATAGGCCCCCTGAGATTGCACATATGCTTTCTGATGGGTTGGGTAACTTTTCAAACTCTTTATCAAAGAATGAAAGGGACCAGGTAGATACCCACATTCAATGTTAGCACCATTTCAAAAAGGATTCATATATGAAGGACAGGAAACTAAGGAGCAGCATCTATAAAACGCCTTAAGTAAATACATCCTTAAGTAAACTATTTTTATATACAAGAATCAGGCATGACATCAGATCATAGGATGAACAGATACAGATACATTCAACATGTGTTTTATATGCTTCTGAAAAAGACAAGTCTTCAGTTAAGTATAATTAATTTTTTCCATTTTTATTATCTTATATGCCAATCTAGTACCATGCCTTCAGCAGATACAATTTCATGAATAGTGGAAGAGAGCAGGCCTCAGAAACAGTATCCATATTGTGGCAGATTGAAAATAAGTAGTTATAAAGAAAGAAATGTACCTTGAAGTTAAGTACAGTTTTTTCATACTTAGCTAAATACCATTTAAATACAAAATACATGGTTATAGCATTTAGTTTTATATTTCTTTCCCCTTTATGTCTTTCTAGTATCTTTTCTGTAGTAAAATTAATACAGCTAATTAGTGGGAGTGAGAAGGAACAAAACTGAGAAAAGAAATATTAAATAACAACGGTATTAGGAAGGATTACCTGTTGGCCATTCTCAGCAGGGATATTTTCCTGCAGTCTTTCCAACCCTGAGTATTCTGCAAGTCTAGAAGTTCCTTGGTATAAAGGTACCTCCTTCACATCCCCCACCCCTTGAAATGGTATAAAATAACAAACTATAGCTAAAAAAAAAAAATCACATTTAAATTCCTCTATTTCATCTACCCATTTAAAGTGCCAAATAAAATACTGGATAAAATAGTATTAAACCAAGGTCTAAAATGCAATTCTAAGACTATATAAAGAAATTTAAAGAATCTGGGCAACAGTGGAAATGGTTTTTATTAACAAGCTCTTAAGAAGGTCCAATAGACTTCCTTCAAAGGAAACTTATGATACCATCTTGAGCAGCTTGGTAATTTTATAGCCTTTATAGGTACTTTATCCTATGTGTTCGTTGCTCAGTTGCGTCCAGTTCTTTGTGACTTTATGGACTGTAGCCCACCAGGCTCCTCTGTCCATGGAATTCTCCAGGCAAGAATACTAGAGTGGGTTGCCATTCCCTTCTCCAGGGAATCTTCTCGACGCAGGGACTGGGAAATTGTTAAATATAAAAAAATGTGCTGAATGCTTAGTATATGTTAGATACTGCATTATTAAAAGAATTTTTCGTGTGCTTTAATAAATGAAAAACTCAACCTGTAGAAGCTTGACTAAAAATGACTTGGTATTTTCCACAAAAACTCCATATTAATTATTGCCATGTACATAATATACACGGAAGAATCCTCAATCTATTTAGATATCTTGAAATAGACCTAAACAATACTAATATGAATTAAAAAACTCATTATGCTCCCAGAACAGTACTGTCCAGCTTTACCCATTCACATGAAGAAAGATGCACTTTAGTGAATGATGTTCTAAGCAAGGGATTCTTTGTTTTCTCATCTTCCATTTTGCTTCCCTACTCCCATCCCTCTCTTTTCATCTAGATTGGTATCAATACCAACACAATCTGCTGTTATCGTCAGAAGCACAGAGAAAAAACCCAAGACAGAAGAGTGCTAGCAGACTTGGCAACAATCAAAGAAGGTTCTGGCTGTGTAGTAATTAGGAAACAAAGAATGAAGTAGTAGTAATCCAGGAAACAGCATATAAGATTGTCCTTAAAATCTTTATAGGCTGATTGGATCCTCAATTCGGTAGCACTGATTTTAGAAAACACTTTTATTTACTGAGGCATGCAGAGAGGGGATAGTAGATATTTAAAAGGAAATAAATAAAGCAAAGGAATAAGAGACACAAAATATTAAATACCAGAATAGCTGGAACAAATTGAAATTATAAGAAATAAACCTTTTTAAAGAATAAAGGCAACTGATACCTAAGATAATAACACACTTGATAAAATTCTTATGGAATTCACCTTTTTTACAAAAGTACTGTGCAAGAAGCCTCAAAAATACACTCATGTCAAAATCAAATACAGAAATTCCCTTTTGGTGTACTCTTAGCAAACCTCTCCCAATCAAGACCAAGTTACATTTTAAAAATACTCCCTAAAATGTGAGATGACAAGTACTTCTCTATCTTGGCTCTACAAAATTACTAATTTGTGTGGTCAACAAAATAGAAAAATGCTTTAAACCAGGGGTCCTCAACCCCTTGTCAGTGGCCTGTTAGGAATCAGGTGGCACAGCAGGAGGTGAGCAGTGGGCTAGCAAGGGAAGAGTCATCTGCTGGTCCCATCATTGGTATTACCTCCTGAACCTTCGCATTTCCCCCACCCCACCTCAGGGATGGAAAAAAAATTGTCTTCCATGAAATAGGTCCCTGGTACCCAAAAGGTTGAGGACTACTGCTTTAAATCATGTGTCCAAGTTAAAAACTGAAAATTGTTCAATATTACAAAGAACAGAAAAAAATAAAAGAGCATGACAGCTTGAGTACACTGCTGCTGCTGCTACTGCTAAGTCGCTTCAGTGGTGTTCGACTCTGTGTGACCCCATAGACGGCAGCCCACCAGGCTCCCCTGTCCCTGGGATTCTCCAGGCAAGAACACTGGAGTGGGTTGCCATTTCATTCTCCAACTCATGAAAGTGAAAAGTGAAAGTGAAGTCGCTCAGTCGTGTCTGACTCTTAGCGGCCCCATGGACTGCAGCCCACCAGGCTCCTCTGTCCATAGGATTTTCTAGGCAAGAGTACTGGAGTGGGGTGCCATTGCCTTCTCCTGAGTACATTGCTAGGTCCTCCCAATTACCTTTTCAAGGTAAAACATGGAAGAATAGTGCATTTCCCGCTAAAATCATATTTACCCATCAGGAATTTTTAAGAGAAATGTGACAGGAGAATGACTCACCTGTGGGACCACATTCTGTACATATGTTGGTGGATGCTGCTGCTTCTGCTGAACAGCACTTTCTATTGCTACTTTAGCTACAGTGCTTGGATCTGCTCCTGCTGGCACCGCAACCATCGTTGCACTGCAGCCAGCATTGTTGGGGTCACTGATTGTAACAATTCTAACTCCCACTTTATTTGGAATTCCTGTGACTGTTTCCCTATCATTATCCTCTGCTGGCCTCTTTACAGTTTTGCATTCTGCTGTGCCATTTGTAGACCGAACGTCAGACAACAGGGCAGGAGAATGGGACACTCTTGATCCTGAGTGGGGAACGGCTATGATTTGATGCCCCTGTATAACAGAGGTTGCAGAATGTGGTGAGACAACTACACTTGGGCGTTGCTGAGGCACATCTGAATTCAAACTTGAAACTAGAGGTCCATTAGGCAAATCAGTACCACTAAACTGTTGTGTTGCCACATTTGAGGCCTCCTGTATACTGCTCACAGATGGTGAAACACCCAAAGTTAATATAGGTCCATTAGAAGTTCTTTCTAGTTGATCACCTTTGGCAGTATCTTGCTGAGTGGCATCTAAAGTCCCTTGTGGTTCCACTGGAGATATCTCACCATTTCCTACATGATTGGAAGTTTTGTGATTTGGAATGTTTTTGCTTAAATGAGAACCATCTCCTTTATCAAAATCACAGATTCCATTAACTAGAGGTTTTTTCAAATCACTTTTAATATCCTGCATGTCCATTTGTTCTGAGTTCTGTTTTCCAGATGCTCCATTCTCACCTAATTCTAACGATGGCCCATTACTGATTAGTGAGCACTGATTAGCCTCACTTTGAATTTTCCCTGAGTTTGAAGGAGGTAGACTTGAGTCACTGTATTTTCTCCCATTTAAAAGACTTCCCACCTGCATTTCATTTTCCTTTGTATCCCCATTGCTGGTGTTTGTGGTTCCTCGTCTGCAGGACGGGTTCTCCATGACTTCAATTTTACGTTCATGAACATGTAAACCTGTTGCTTCTTTTGCTTCCTCCTCCTTTTGGCAAATTATTTTATCACCTTTGAATGGGGGAGTAGCAGTAGTACAAGATGATTGTCCAGCTGGAGATGCTTGAGTGGCTGGAAGTGTTTGCACCTGAAGTCCAACTCCTGCCTGGGTCCCGCTCATGGTAATTCCTGCTGGAGCAATGAGCTGAGTTGTATTTCCCTGACTCACAGTTGCAGTTGCAAAACTTGTATTTGGCACAACTGTTATGGTTACCTGGTTGCCAGAAGTCCCTTGGAAAATGGTTGCTGGGCTGTTTGAGATCAGCGGGCCTGGCAATATTTGTAAGTTCGAGATGGGCACGGTTTGCACTCCCCCAGTGGGTGGCATTGCACTTTGGACCAACTGAACATTTTGCTGCCCAACCAATAGCTGCTGAGCTGGAGTTTGCCCTTGCACTCCAAAACCTGCTGCTTGGTTATTGGCCACCTGGTACACCACCTGAGGACTAGGAGCTCTTGCATTATTTGGGGGAGGAATCTGTGGAGCTGGGAGAATAAGCTTACCACCAGGAGTTGAAGGACCACGCTTTGGAAGCAGCAACTGTTTTATCAGACTAGACTCACCAGAAGCAGGCTGACCAACTCCTGCATTTGTTTGCTGTGGTTGAACTTGCATCTGTACTTGTTGTGGCTGCTGAACTTGTACTTGTACCTGTTGTGGAGGTGCTGGTGAATGCTGCTGCTGTTGCTGCCTTTTCACAGACAGCATTTGACTGACAGTAGGAGGTGGTCCCTGTGGTTGAGGTGTGGAAGAAGATGACATGGCAGTAGGGACCTGGTTAGTAGTAGGTGGGACAGGTGATGGTGAGGAAGATGGAGTAATGTTTGGTTGTCCAGTTAGCTGAACTGCCTGGCCAGCTGGAAGAGCTGCTGGATTAGCAAGAACAATTTGGTGAATGGCTGGTGCATAGGTTTGACCTTGTTGAGCTGGCTGGCTTACAATCACTACACTTTGTTGGGGTGGCTGCTGTGGCTGTTGAATAGGCTGTTGTACCACTGTTGATGAAACTTGCTGAGAAGGGAGAGGTTTTGGTGCAATGTTTTGAAACCCTACCCTTGAGGGTTGTGGACTTGGGACACCAGCAATGGTAACCATTTGTCCTGTAGCTACCTGAAAATTCTGTACTGAAGTTGCTGAGACAATATTGGATGTAGAAGTCGTTACATACTGTGGGGGTGCTATGATAACAGTGTCCTGTGGCTGGCTACCAGCTGATGTCTGCTGAGATGAAGTTTGTACAGGTTGGGGTGATGTGGTAATTAACTGTTGACCCTGTGAAACTGTAGAAGTACATGCTGGTATGTTCTGAACTCTGCCAAATATATGACTCTGTGGGACAGCTTGCTGAATCACTGTAACAGGAGTGCCAGAAGGTATCTGCCCCGGTACCACTGTGTGTAATGGAGACTGCTGTGGAATTACTGATGGATGGTGAAGCATCTGGGAATTTACAACTGTAACAGGCTGTGGCCCTGCACTATGATTCTGAACCACAGAACTCTGTGCAGCTCCTCCTCCCACAGCAATACTAACAGGAACTGCTGTCTGGGGTATAGAGTTCTGGATTACTGTAGCCTTAACGACTTCACAAGGAATTGGAGCTTTATTTTGAATGACGGTCACCGGAGCATTTTGCTGCTGGTGGGTATGAACTGAAGGATTTGGTGGAATTCTTGAAACAGTCTGTGCCACAGTATGAACACCTTGTACTGGAAAAGACATTTGTGTTGTAGTCAAACTTGAAGACTGGTTGGTAACAGGTGTCCTCTGAAAATGGTTTCCTACAGCTTGTGGTCCATGAGGGATTCCTGAAAATATGAGGAAAAGTTAAAATTCACAGTGAAATGACTGAAAAGCAGCATGCAGAAATTATTTTACTTAATTTCAAGAGAAAACAGTTTTAAGAAATTAACAACTTTTCATTATATGAATATGATAAAATAATAGAACAAGAAATAAAATGTTACTGAAAAACAAGGACAAGTTATACATCTTGAATGCATATAATACATGTTTTCATTTAGCCTTCTTATTAAATTGGTAATATTTAATCACAATAAAAATACCTGCGGGTGAAGGACTTGGAGATACATCAGGTACAGAATCAACACGAACAACGGGAGTAGAAACAGGTTGCTGCTGATAGTACATCTGAATGGGAAGTGGGATAGCCCTACGTTTTACTCCTACTACATGAATATGCGCCTGCCCATTGTTACTGGAATCCTCCACTCTCTTCACTGTATGATTTGGAAAGACTGTTCTGTAAAGTACACACACATTCAATTTTAATAACTAGCACATTAACAAAAAACACTAAACTTTAACAATGTTTACACGAACAGCAACAGTATATTCACTGCTACTTATATATGAACCAGTATGCATCATATATTCTACAAGGATGGGAAACAAAGAATTAAATATTAATGTAAAAGATCAATTCTCCAATTTCAAAAATCATTATTATTAACATTGTAGGGTTTAAAACAATTCTACTACATATATAATTAATAAAAAAGCTACATCAAGTCAATGCCTATTTTATGAACTTTGCAAAATATCAAAAAGTCATGATGTTTGAAGACAGAGCTCAGTCAGACTATTATTCAAGATTTTAAAGGGCGAACACTATGTCTTTAACACATATAAATAGCAGGAAAAATTCAAACTTAATTTCTCCCTTTTCTTTCTTTGATAAACCTCAGAATGTTTAAACACAAACACCATGTTTGATATCAAAATTCCCTTGAATTTAAACTTCCACCACACTACAATCTAACCATACAAAACTTTAAGTAGTGGAGATATTCAAGACTAGGTAGATAGTTGGTACATCTTCCTGGATAGCTCAGCTGGTAAAGAATCCACCTGCAATGCCAGAGACCCCAGGTCAAAACCTGGGTCAAAAGTTCCCCTTGAGACGGGATAGTCTACCCACTCCAGTATTCTGGGGCTTCCTTGGTGGCTCAGACAGTAGAGAATCTGCCTGCAATGCAGAAGACCTAGATTCAATCCCTGGGTTGGGAAGATTCCCTGCAGGAGGGCATGGCAACCCACTCCAGCATTCTTGTCTGGAGAATCCCCATGGACAGAGGAGCCTGGCAGGCTTACAGTCCATAGGGTTCCAAAGAGTTGGACACGACTGAGTAACTAAACACAGCACAGATAGTTGTTATGTTCTCTACAGAACAAGGGGTATGTAAATTAACTTTAAAGAAATATAAATCCTACCTAAGACATTTATAAAATCCAGTTGATGTTAGGATTCCACCACGAGCCAATTTACTGCAAGTTGATAGGTACTCAGAATACATTTCTGCTCGAGAGACAGAACAATCTGGATTTACTTCAAAATGAGCATTTAGCCTAAAAGAGGAGAAAAAAAAATACATGGCATTATACAATATACTATAGAATCTATACTTAACCATTTGAAGGCAATGTGTTATAAATTAATAATCATATCTTATTGATCAAATTTCACTATCTCATGCTATTTGCAAAAATATAAAATCAAATAAAATGAGATTCCTTAATCATTCTTATTTTAGTATAAAATATCATTATCCACAAACATAAAAACCAATATTCACTAATATACGTGAACACATCAGCAGAGATGGTATGCTGGCAATAAATATTCTACAATACATTAATTTTATTCAGTGACTACTCAGGTTCCTGTCTTGTAATAGTCAAAATATAACAGAAGCTCCCAATTATGAGTTATTGGTGATGTGAAAAATGAAGGAAAAACAACAAAACTTTTGTTGCTCTTGAATCAAATTTCTTCAGAAAAAAACTCTCTTAAAACATTTAACTACTTCTTAAAACAATGATACTTCTCATGCTGCACACTCCCCTTCCCCACCTCAGAGACTCTATTCCTAATTAATTACAAGGTAATTGAAACTTCAGTTTGTCTTTGTCATAGAGTGACTTCAGCTATAAGTTAGGATTGGAGGCCTAGTTAACCATAAAGGACTCTTTCTAGAACTCACTATATATATATAAGACAGGCCAACCTACAGCTGTTTCCTATTAACTGAATCAAATGATAATTATGATAAAATAATTTAAAATGCTTCTCTTCTCCTCCCTAGAAATGGCAGAAATAAGAATTTTTAAGACTAAGTCTGTAACTAACACACACACATTTTACAGTGGATGCAGTACTTATTTTTTCCAACGTTCATAACTTTGAGTATCGAGTTTTCAAATAGACCAGAAACAAAAAACTGGTTTCAATATAGAAGACAAATATTTTCAAATATCATTGGAAGATTTATCAAATATAAAGCATCAGGTTTAACAATACAGAATATGAAGAAATAGCAAAAAATTAGAGATAATACCATAAACCTGATTTAAGAAAAGTAGAAAAGTAGAGAAAAGTGTCATAGGAACACAGATATGAAAGCACCAAAAATATGGAACATAAAGTGACAGGAACATGGAATGGGAGAAAAATGTTAGAGAATGGGGGAAAAGGGAAAGAAATTTTTTAAAGTAATACATCACTGAAAAGTGATCTTACATTTCAATCTGTTATTCTTCTAAAGAATTTAAGTTGAAATTCATAACCAATGTAGAGGCAATTAGCCATGAAAAAGTGAAATGTAACCAATTCTACATTTATTTTTTTCAGGAAGTGGCTGAGATGTGACCAGTCAGTCTTCTCAAGAAAATATTATTTTAAAATTGATATTTCAATGTAGACATACTGGTTATTCTATCATTTGATTAGTTACCTCTTACTACTCACAAAAAGAAAAAATTAACTAGCAATGAACAAGAAATCTTGCTTTTGGTCAAAAAGAAGGGACATTTAATAATAAAATCTGGTTCTAAGAAGTCGGTCCAATTGTTTTAATAAAATATTAAGAAAAACAAATTCTATAATACAACAAACCTTATTTTCTACAAAATTAATGACAATTTTTTAACACAAATTTTACTTGAAAAGAAGTGGTATAATTTAATGAAATTTTAATCAAAGACTATTTTAATTCTGAAGATTCTGATACTTCACTTTCAAACTAATCCAAAATACAGGTGAAGAGATTTTATACTGTCCTTTCTTGTATAAATGATATCCTACTCTAACTAGAAAGAAATACAGAGTAAAACATTCTGGATGACTGCTGAAATAATTTCCTTTTCTCATTTGCTTTATTCTTCCCAAGGATAAAGCCTTAATAGAAATAAACCACTTACCACTGACAAGCAAACTTCTCACTATCTATTTCCACTATTCCTGGAGGTGGAGCAACATGCTGTGCTACAACTGCTCTGGAAGCTAAAGAAAAAAATACATTAGCTACATCATTTTTTAAAACTACAGGCCATATTTAGTTCATGGATATGGAACCAATTAATATTCACAATGAATACCTTTTAAAAAGGTGTATAAACATATTGAAAATATAGAAATTTGAGAAAGAAACTTATAATGGAACACATATTAATTATACCAGGCACTGTCTTAGATCCTTCATACAAACTATTTTTTAACTTCATAATCATTCAAATAATATGGATTATTTCACTAATATAAACTCTGTTTTTCCCATTTTCAGACACTGAGTTTTAACTTTATAATATTAATATCTTTTTAATTCTTCTGTGAGGTGGGTATACATAAAGAAACTAACACTCAACTTGATTAAAATAACTAGCCCGAGGACACACATCGCAATTTATCAGTAAATAAGCATCTCTCTCAGATTAGTTACAGAAGCAGATTGCATCAAAAATAATTTCACTTTTGAATTTAAAATATTAACTCTGTAAGTGGCATATATAAAATTTCCAGATATAATGAACAAATAGCCAACTTCTATGTTGGAACTAATAAAAATAAGAAAAACATGGGATAATAGAAACGTGGTCATATTACAGTAAGTTTATAATGTAATGAAATAGGAATCTTACATATTTATAGATTAAAAATTATATTGTTTCACCATTGAATCAGCATTATTATTAATATATGCTTTTTAAACCTACAAAATATACCTTCTTTTTTTTCAGGTGACATGTTAGCAAAACTTCTCAGAACCCTCAAACAAAACATAAATTTCTAAATTACTGGAACTAGAAGAGCCCCACAGTCAGTCCAGACTGTGAATGATCTGAAGCAATCCTGACCTTTGTCTGGTGAGACCCCAGGCTTCCACTGGGATACAGCTAACAGCAGCCAGCCACGTTTAAATACTTACTCTATTAAATCATTTACATTTACATGATTTGTTTTAATCTCACATATAGTTCTAAATTTAATTGTCCCCATTTTGCAAATGAAAAAATTAAAGCTCACAGATTAAGAAAGAACACATGATGGGGACAGCAGAGCTGAGTATAGCTGGAAAGCCTTCTTTTAGGAGTGCTGACTTTGAATTCAGGTCTGTCACAACTCAGAGGACATACTGTGATATTCTGCTGCTTAACAGAATATCATAATTAGAATCAAAGGTATTTTTCTTGTGCAACCCCAGCCTATCTTTTTCCTTCTCCTAACTTGATGACAGTTACAGAAAATGCCTTTCCAAGGCCTAAATACATGGAGAAATTTCCCTTTTCTTGATCAATTACACTGTAAGAATATACTCTACTCTGACTGAAATCTGAATCAATTAATAAACAATTGCAGGAAACATTACAAACTATGTTGAAATTATGAGAAACTTTATAAACAATGCATAAGGAAAAATAATATAGCCACAATTAAAAGTATAAACTAGAAACATATAGTTACTATGAAAGTGGCTACAAACTGAGAATCCTTGTCTTCAGGATACCTGAAGACATTCCAAAGGATACAAAGGGAACTTATACTTTAGAAGGAATCAATTTCCAGATTTTCAAAGTTTTGTATATATTCCCTCCTAAAACTGCTGTGCATGAAAGCAAGACCTCCTCTTTGATGACTGCTCTTTAACCATTTTGGAAGAAAGTCTTAACTCTATTAAACATTGTAAGATATGGTTAAATGCAGGACTCTGGAGCCAGATAGACTGGCTCTGGAGTTCCATCACTCATCAGCTGTGTAACCATGGGCAAGCTACTTAACCCCTCTGGCTATAAAATGGGGCAAAGTAACAGCACACTAACTTCATTGATGGTTATGAGGATTACAGAAGTTAATATGTAAGTCCCTTAAAACAATGCCTGGCACATAAAGAGCAGTACATAAATTTTAGCTATGATGATGATTGTATAAATACCTCTGGAACACCAACAGGAGAAGTAGAAACATTAGTATCCACAAAACGTGTTTAAACCAAGGTATTAGCGTAAGGATTCAGGTCTATCCCAGTGTTTTTACATAGTATAGTTAAGGGCAGTGTACAGCCTTAAAAATTGGGTATTCTGGTCCTTTGGCGTGTTCTAAATTCAGATATATGATTAATATAAAGTGATGACAATTTCTGCTTAATGTCCTTTCTGCCTCCATCTCTCAACTACTACCAAAGAATGTATTACTTTTTAAGTTAGAATCTTGAGTAAGTAAAGCACACAGAATATTTTAAAGAAATACTGAAGGTAGTGGCATCTTATTTCATTCACATGACAAATTCATGGCAAGTTTAACTATCTTGCTGCTGCTGATGCTGCTAAGTCGCTTCAGTCGTGTCCGACTCTGTGCGACCCCATAGACGGCAGCCCACCAGGCTCCGCCGTCCCCGGGATTCTCCAGGCAAGAACACTGGAGTGGGTTGCCATTTCCTTCTCCAATGCATAAAAGTGAAAAGTGAAAGTGAAGTCGCTCAGTCGTGTCCGACTCTTAGCGACCCCATGGACTGCGGCCCACCAGGGTCCTCCGTCCATGGGATTTTCCAGGCAAGAGTACGGGGTGCCATTGCCTTCCCCGTTAACTATCTTAGAATTCTGAAATAAGGAAGATTTCATGGGAACATAAATCAACATATTTTCTTGGACTGAAAAATAAAGTTGGATTTTTTTCTAAATAACAGAAATTGAGACAAAATACCCTTGATTAATAAAGACTAACTTTGAATAAGGTAAATCTCCAGTGCCAAGACTGACAAAAATGTATTAATGCACATGACAAAAAGCATTTTATCAAAAAACACTGTGGTCATGAAATGAAGACTACTAAAATTTTCCTAACCCAGAGGTTCTCAAAGTAATCATGCCCTGACCTGAAGCATCAGTGTCTCATGGGAACTTGTTAGAAATGAAAATTCTCCAATTCACTTGAATCACAAATTCAGGGTATGGAGCCAAGAAATCAGCATGAAAGCCCACTGGGTCGTGACTCTGATGCACCATAAAGTTGCAGAACCACTGTGCTAACACTACCTGAATATATTAAGTTAAACAAGGTGCACCTAACTGAAAGAGTAGCAACTTTACACTCATATCTTGTTAATATTTTTGATATGTTTTCAATCAACTTAAAAATAAATATCTATACTAACTGGGCAATAAATAATTTTACAAATCAAGTGTTATTAATTCTTTGATTTCAACAAAACAAAGCAGAACTCAAAATTTCAGAAGATCATTAAATATAATTTTAATAATTTTTAGAGAATTCTGAAAAATAATAACTTTAAGTTCTACTCTCAACTATTTATTGATATAAACTATTTAATGATGTGAACTTAAATATATAAAAAGGAAAAACATAAAATTAATGCTGAAACTAATTGCAATTCTAGCAAGAAAAAAAATACTCTGAAACACACTAGAGTAATACTTTCCAGAAAACTAACGGAAAAAGTCTTGTCCATCTCATTACGAGATGCACTTCCAATAACTGCTTCTTTTATTTAATTATTTATAAAAGTTTGTAATATATTTACTATTGTTTTATGGACTGTTTATTATTAAAACTTGTAACAATAAAATTTTAACACTTAGAGCTTCATAATGTAACAAAATTGAAAAACCTTAAAATTAAAATGTCTATGTAAGTATTGATGGATCTGAGTTCAAGGAGAAAGACAGATAGTATAAAATTCCTAATATTAAGAATACGTGCTATTTTTTAAATGGATAATGTTACATATCAAGATTCCACAGGATATAAAAAGTAAGTATCAATTTAATAAATCACAAAAACATAGTATTTGCAGATAGATGAGAGGAAGGGAGCTAAAAGTTTGAAGATAACCATTTCATTAGAAAACAGTATTAAACAAATGATGGAGAAGAAAGCCAAACTATAAGTGGTAACTAATCAAACAATTCAGAGTTGTCATTCATGATGAGCAAGTAAAAAAGTGCTCACCAGCATAAAAATAAACTCGTTTAGGTTCCTATAGGCCTATTCAAACTTCTATCAATGGCACTACATACACAAGAAACTCTCAATATTTAATTTTATTTCATTTGCCAATGAGGATCAACTCAGGCCAGGGGTTGGGTTCATTTGTTAAGGTCACAGGTCAGCAATAAGGCAAAAGGAGTTTTCATGAAAATTACCTCTGAATATTCTTCAAATGACCTATTATTATCAGCATATCACTGATTATTTATTGGTTTCACTCTGTTGAACAGTTTCCCAATGGCCCTCATTAACAATATTGTAAATTAATTTAAAAGTTTCTCCTTTGAGGATAAAAAACATATGCCCACTACCCACTTAACTAGCGTATGAACTGTTTCATTTCCTTTTCAAGGCTGAGAAACTATTAACATTCTTATCATCGATTCTCCAATACATATCGGCTCTTTAACATCTATTGCCTATGGGTGAAAGCTCACTAAAATTAGCAGTCAGAATTACCTATTTATTTCATGCCTTCTGTTAAGTTAAATGCACATATGATATAACTCCATTACATGGCAGAGGGGCATAATGGAAATAAGTAGGTGATACATATTACATACTTTGCATAGAGTATGTAATTTTGATAATATGGGTTACAGTAGAACAGAGGGAGAGAGACAGGGACCATGATTAAATGAGAGATGAGAAGAACAAGATAGGTGGAGAGAGATGAGGAGGGTCCAAACTGAGTTATCAGTACAGGCAATCAAAAAATTATTTAGGAAGACAACAGAATTTGGTGATTAAATGAATGTAGTAGTTAAAGATTAAGGATAATGAGGTTTTTGTTTTGATAGTGGGAAAGGTTGAGAATGATCTGAATGGATTTCTAGGCTGAAGAAGCAATTAAAGAAAGAAAAGTTTAAGATACAGAAAAGAGGAGTTGGCAAAGACTGGTATTCAGAGTACAAATAGTTAACATCTCTTCCTGAGACAAAGGAAAGAAGAAGAATGAATTTAAATGCTAGTAAATTTGTAAGGGAAGGGGGTAAGAAGTAGAAATTCATGCCACATGAGCTCTCAGACTAACTATAAAGTGTTAAGATCAACTGAGAAACTGAGCATTCTCCATTAAAAAAAAAGGGAAAGAGAATTCTCTTGGGAATGGTGAGAGAGAAAGTGAAAAAAGTGAAAGTGAAGTCACTCACTCCTACCCGATTCTTTGCGACCCCATGGACTGTAGCCAACCAGGCTTCTCTGTCCATGGGATTTTCCAGGCAAGAGTACCAGAGTGGGTTGCAATGGTGAGAAAGAAGGTGAGGTGAAAGATGGTGTGTTTTTGTTAGGACAAATGAAAGTGGAGTGCAAAAAGGCTAAGTGCTAAAATATAAAATAATAACTCATAATGAGCCAGGAGAAAGCACTCTAAGAACTGAAGGACAGGTCTGAATTCTAGTTAAAAATATTTGAATTAAATACAATTGACTCAAGGGAATGCTAGGAAGGGTGCATGCATTCGCATTTGTATACATGTACACAGGCTTCCCAGGTAGCTTAGTGGCAAAGAATTTGCCTGCCAATTTAGAAGACAGGGGCTTGATCCCTGGCTCAGGAAGATCCTCTGGAGAAGAAAATGGCAACCCACTCTAGTATTCTTGCCTGTGAAATCCCATGGACAGAGAAGCCTAGCGGGCTATAGTCCATGGGGTTTCAAAGAGCTGGACACAACTTAGCAACACACACACATCGGATCATAAGCTCTGATTCTGAAGGGTTTGTTATAAGATTTAAAAATAATAAAGGTATTATGGTTCTGTATTCTGATAACCACCTGAGAGAACTATAAGGTAATAAATGATTAACTTCTTCCTGGTCTATCAATTTCTAATGACAAAAATCACAAACCCATTAGGGCACTTAATGCTCTCACAGCTGTGAATAATATTTAATCCCTCACACTACTCTAAATCATTTTCAACTTCATTTATTTATTATACTATACCTCTTCAGTGCTCACCTTGATCCTGCTGCTCCTGGAATGTATAATATGTAAGAAATTAATGTACATACTCAATTCTCATTTGGCCAACTATCGTCAAATATCAGTTCCCTGCACTTCATATTAAATGTATGTGCTGTGTGCTAAGTCACTTCAGCTATGTCTGACTCTGCTACCCTATGGATCATAGCCTGCCAAGTTCCTTTGTCCATGGGATTCTCCAGGCAAGAATGCTAGAGTGGGTTGCCATGCCCTCCTCCAAGGGATCTTTCCAACCCAGGGATCAAACTCATGTCTCTTTCATCTCCTGCATTGGCAGGCAGCTTCTTTACTGCTAGTGCCACATAGGAAGCCAATTTAAATTTATCCTAAGTATTAAATCTTACATTACAATAACCACACTGAAAAAGATTATACAAAGACACTAACCTGGGGCAGATGCTACATGGGTCTGCGTTTGGACTTGCTCTATAGCTTGTGGTCTAATTTCAGATAAAACTTGATGACTGGAACTTGGATGTTCGACAAGTTTTACTGCAGCCAGTGCATCTGGGCCAAACATCTGAATATCCATAGAAACCAGACACACTAACATGTCTAAAACAAATTAAAAATCAACAGTTGTTAGTCAACAATTTTGTAAAACAATGACATCACTGAAAAATATATGCTATATATATAAAATGCTGCTTCTCAAATGCCAGTTTATGACTCACTATACATCAGATTTATCTGTGGATCTTTAATTCTAGATTTTTAGGCTCAATCTCTGAAAGCTGATTTGGAAGCTCTGGGGTAGATGTTAGATTATCTTCATTTTTAAAAACATTCCCAAGTGATTTTGATGGGTAACCAGATTTTGGAACCACTGATATGGAAAGTACATCTTTATTTCTCAATACTTTTCAAGCCAAATCTTTATTAACTCTGATTTTAGTATTTATACCAAGGAAATAAATACTTTGAATCACTGATGAAAACATTAATGTGAATGTTTTAGTGAGTGTGTTTAAAATTGACAACTCACTAAGGTGAGTTCATTAACAGTATCACTACCAGCACTGACCACATGAAACAGATGGACCTGCTTCCTGGAGAGTAAGACACACACATCTTGTTGATTTCAAACTCAATATATAGTAACAGAAATAAAGAGAAGAAATAAAGACTACTGATAGCCACGTGCACCCTGGTCTCTCTATAATAGAAGTTTTTTATTATCTAAAACAGGCAGAAAGAATAACACAAGTGTGTCTGAAAGGGTAATGATTCCTCAAAATAAAAAGTAAACCCCAAATGTCAACTATGATTTTTTTTACAGCACAGAAAGTATTTTTTCTCAATAAGGAAAATTAATTTTTCTTTTTTGGTTTAGTCTTACCTATGCTCTTTTCTACTTTTGCAATTTTTGTGCAAGCTACATCTCCCATTTCTGTGAGCATATATAGCACCTCAAGTGTTGAGATTACGAGCAGCACATCAGGTAAAGTGAGATGACAAATGATCTCTCTGTATGAGTCCTGATCAACATATTCACAAATCAAAACACCATTATCTTCTGCTTTGCAAAGATTTCCCAAAATTTCCATGCCTGAAAAGCATACATAGCACAAACATGTATTTGTCTTTTAAAACATGATACAAAGCTTATGTACTTTGTCAGTGAGAAACTTAAGTGAGCACTTACCCCTCATCTTTAAAAATCTATCCCTTGACATTAGGCATTTTGTAACAGTATGAAACATAAGGTGAGTAGTTTTGAAATCAACAGGATCCAATAAAAGCTGAAAAAAAAAAGAAAGGACATTACTGTTGAGAGAGGCTTCATCCAATTTATATCCAAATACATAATTCAAATCGAATAAAAAGGAATAAAACAACATTTATAGTTTTAAAAATGTAATGACTGTGAAAACAGCCATCAATAAATCTGGAGCATCATTTCAAATATTTTTCTCCACTGTGTAATACCACTTTAGGCAAAAACTATATATAAGCATTTAATATTCTATAATTATGGCAAATATAATAATCCCACATCCTAAAGTTTTAAAGTAAATATTCTGCCAACTATAAAAACTGTTTTAAGGTTCTGTCACATGCTTACCTCAGCTGCAATATTTCCTAACGTGTCAAGGCCTAATTGCCTTAGAGATATAAAATGACTATGTGCAGAAAGTAATAGGAAACGGAGACAAGTACGATTAGCTGCCAAGAGCTTAACATTGCCCTCCTCAAAGGAAAGATTTCGCAAAATCACTGCAATCTGAAGTACCCGTTGTCCTTCAATATCATTAATGCCCAGCTTTCGAGGTGGATGAAATAAAGATTCCCAAATCCATTCTCCTGATGTACCTTCTACAACAGAAGAAAACATAGTTTACTTAAATTGATATTGCACTTATTACTATTGATATTTCAAATTTATTTAAAAATACTTCCTCATTGACTTACCATGAGACTTGTTTCTGTCAGATATGAGGTCACGTACTTCATTATCATCAACAATGTCTTTCCAAAACTGTAATGAGGAATTATACACTTAATTCTGACAATATGAAATAATTATTCTATTACTTTAAAAATAGTCACAATAGTTCTACTATTTTCAGTTCACGTAGATATCATTATATTATATATACTTAGCTCTTTAACACAAATACTTGAATTTCTATAGTTCAAAGATATCATTTTGGCCAGGGGCCCATAGATCCTAAAGGGTCTGTAAAAGAAATCAGCCCATCTCTAAAAAGAATGCCATCTTTAAGTTCATTAACCTCTAACTAAAATTTGTCATTTCCTTAGCATTTTCTTCAACTCTGAATGTTAGAAAACAAACCACAGTGGTAATACAAATTCTTCTGACACTGTCATCAATATGAATCACAGATATTTTCAGATCATTTCATAGCTATGGAAAATATATAGAAATGGTATTTATGCTCATTAGTACTCAAAAATTATGACAGTTATTAATCCCATTAACAAACTGCACACAGAAACAGATTTATATTTATAGACTCCTAAGACATAACTGGTTAGCTACTGAGTAAATCTGTATTTAGAAGAAATTAAAAAAGCAAGTAGTGGAGCATTTATATTTACAGACTTGTAACCCGGATATTTAGGTCGTGTTTCAGTATTCCATATCTACAAATTATTTTTTGATCCTTATGAGAGAGGGAATAAGTCAAAATCCACTGCTTAATCTTTTTCAGGCTAAAAAACAAACACCTTTATATGGATAAATCTATACAAAATGAGTTTTAGTTTTAACTTTTCTATGCCATTTAGCTCTACTATCTTATTACTTCTGTACTAATAAAGAAGCACATGGGCTATTAGTTCACTAATTATTTCTAAACATTCTGATGTGTATTTCAAAATGACTATTTCAGTCTGAGGAATTCATAACCTGAGAAAAAGTCCACAAGCAAAAGGACTCAATGTAAAAAAAATCAAGATAAAAAAATGTTTGGTAACAATAAAAAAAAAACTAGGCATATAAAGGAAGAAGACAATGTTCAATAACCAAGAAAAAAGGGCCACAAGAAATTCAAATAATAGAGATATCAGATAGTAATTTTAAATGATCATGAAAAAAAAAGAAACAGAAGATAAGACTGAAGTTTGGCATATAAGCAGAAACTTTAAGAGACAGATACACAGAAATTCTAGAACTGAAAACAAAAACTAAATGGACATATTTAATGAATGATTAGATTCAACTCAAGTAAGAATTAGTGACTGGAAGAGATGGCATGAAAAATATCAAGATAGAAGCATGAAAAGACAAATGGATGAACAGAATAAAATCATTCAAGACATATACACTGAAAAGTTCTAACAGAATTAATTGAAATAACTGTGAAAAAATAGGAAGAATGGGAAAAACAGTATTTGAAAAGACAGGGCCAAGGAATTTTCTACATCAACTGAAAGATGCCAAGACATAGACTTAAGAAACACTCAAAACTCTAAGAAAAGATAAATAAAATGTGGAGAAGAATCATAAAAAAATTCATAAAAAGCAATGATGAAGAAAAATCTTAAATGCAAATAAGGGAAAAGGAACAGGTATCCTTGAAAAAGACAACTAAAGACAACTAAAAAGACAACTAAAGACAACTAAAATTACAGGAAACTTTCTAAAAGAAATTATGGAAGCCAGAAGATAGTGGGATATTTTCAGAGTCATGGAAGTATACATTTGGCAAAGTATTATAGAAACTTTACAGTGAAACTGCTCTTCAACATAAAAGCTGAAATAAAGACATTTTCTGACAAATGAAAACAGAAAAACGTCATATGCAAACCCACACTGGAGAAAAAAAATGCATGAAAAGGCAGACGTGATTTGAATCAAAATAAATGCTGAATAAATTAAATACTTTAAAAAGTCTTATGGGTAAAAATATACATAAAATTAAAATATATGAAAAACGCTTGGAAGAAAATTTTGTTCAGATCATAATGGTACTGCAATAGTCATCCCATCATAAACCAATATATGTAAGTGTTAAAAAGAAACTGGACAAAAAGCTATGCAAAACTGTAATTACTGAAATATGGTAGGCAAATGAGGTGAGCTCTTTCTACATAATGGAACAGAGATAATAAACCCAAAAGATAATCAGTTCAGTTCAGTCACTCAGTTGTGTCCGACTCTTTGTGACCCCATGAATCGCAGCACGCCAGGCCTCCCTGTCCATTGCCACCTTGCGGAGTTCACTCAGACTCATATCCATCGAGTCAGTGATGCCATCCAGCCATCTCATCTTCTGTTGTCCCCTTCTGCTCATGACCCCAATCCCTCCCAGCATCAGAGTCTTTTCCAATGAGTCAACTCTTCGCGTGAGGTGGCCAAAGTACTGGAGTTTCAGCTTCAGCATCATTCCTTCCAAAGAAATCCCAGGGCTGATCTCCTTCAGAATGGACTGGTGGGATCTCCTTGCAGTCCAAGGGACTCTCAAGAGTCTTCTCCAACACCACAGTTCAAAAGCATCAATTATTTGGCGCTCAGCCTTCTTCACAGTCCAACTCACATCCATACATGACCACTGGAAAAACCATAGCCTTGACTAGACGGACCTTTGTTGGCAAAGTAATGTCTCTGCTTTTGAATATGCTATCTAGGTTGGTCATAATAACTTTCCTTCCAAGGAGTAAGCGTCTTTTAATTCCATGGCCGCAGTCACCATCTGCAGTGATTTTGGAGCCCAGAAAAAGAAAGTCTGACACTGTTTCCCCATCTATTTCCCATGAAGTGATGGGACCGGATGCCATGATCTTCATTTTCTGAATGTTGAGCTTTAAGCCAACTTTTTCACTCTCCACTTTCATTTTCATCAAGAGGCTTTTTAGTTCCTCTTTATTACTCAGCCATAAAAAAGAATGAAATGTCATTTGCAGCAACATAGTTGGACCTAGAGATTATCATACTAAGTGAAGTAAGTCAGACAAAGACATATTATATGATATTGCTTATATGTGGTATCTTAAAAAAAATGGTGCAAACAAACATATTTACAAAACAGAAAGAGTCACAAATGTTGAAAACAAACTTATGGTTACCAAAGTTGCAAGCAGAGTGGAGGGGATAAATTACGAGACTGGGATTACCATATACACACTATTATTTTTATGTATTTTGATGAAATATATAATTAATAAGGACCTACTGAAAAGCACAGAGAATTCTACTCAATATTCTGTAATAACCTACGAGAAAAGAATGTAAAAAAGAAGACACATGTATATGTAAAAATGATTCACTCAATTATTCACCTGAAACTAACACAACACTGTAAATCAACTATACTCCAATAAAAAAAATTTTTTTTTAATGATTAACTGTATTGGCTTAAGTGACTTATGTAGACACTTACACCTAACAATTTCAGAACACAGGTCACCTTGAAGATACTGCAGGTTCAGTTTCAGACCACCACAATAAACTAAATATCATAAAAAAGTGAATCAACCCAAACAAACATTTTGGTTTCCCAGTGCCTATAATATTTATGTTTATACTCTACTATAATCTATTAAGTGTGCAATAGCATTATGCTCCAAAAAAGTGCCAGTCAGTTCAGTCACTCAGTTGTGTCCTACTCTTTGCAATCCCATGGACTGCAGCACGCCAGGCCTCCCTGTCCATCACCAACTCCCAGAGTTTACCCAAACTCAGGTCCATTGAGTCGGTGATGCCATCCAACCATCTCATCCTCTCAGCCCCTTCTCCTCCCGCCTTCAATCTTTCCCAGCATCAGGGTCTTTTCCAATGAGTCAGTTTTTTGAATCAGGTGGCCAAAGAATTGGAGTTTCAGCTTCAGCATCAGTCCTTCCAAAGAACATCCAGGACTGATTTCCTTTAGGTTGGATCTCCTTTTTAGGAAAGAATGCTAAAAAACAAAAGGCTAACCATCATCTGAACCTTCAGTAAGTCATAGTAGCAAAATCAAAGATCATACATTACCAAAACTACTATAATAGTGGATTGGCCAAAAAGTCTCTTCAGTTTTTAAGTAAAAATAAAAGACATACTCTTCATTTTTACCATGAACTTTATTGAACAATGTATTTATCATTGTGTTCTACTAAATTCTTTCACTTTTCAGGTAACTGCATAATTGCATCATCTCAAAACTTTTTATCTTTTTTGAGCAAAGAATTGTTCCAGATGCCTTTTACAGTCTTTGAGGAAACTTTTTCCCACTGGAGAAATTTTTTCCATTAAGAAAATCTGTAAAGACGGAAATAAGTGGAAATCCAAAGGTGCAATGTCTGATGAATATGGCAGATGAATTAATGTCCTAGCCAAGCTATCACAGTTGTTGCCTGGTCATCAAAGAAACACATGTTCTTGCATTATCCAGATGGAAGATTATGTGTTTTCTGTTGACTAATCTGGACACTTTTTGTGAAGTGCTGCCTTCTGTTGGTCTATTGAGTAGTACTTGTTGGAATTAATAGTTTGGTTTTCCAGAAGGAACTGATAATAGAGGTCTCCCTTTCAATCCCAGCACATACACAACATCACCTTCTCTGGATGAAGACCAGTATTCCATATGGTTGGTGGTGGTTCATTTTGCTTTGCCCCACATTCTCTTCTGTTCCACCTTATTTTGCCGTATTCACTTTTCATCACCTGTCACAATGTGCTTTAAAAATGGAATGTTTTCATTACATTTAAGCAGAGAATCACATCCAGGAATATGGTCAAGAAGGTTTCATTTGCTTAACTAATGAAAATAACCAAGCTGGTGCAAATGACTTTCAAGGCTTGATTTAGATCTTTTGAGTATGTCAGCTATTTCCTGCATGGTATAACACTGACTCGGAGAAGGCAATGGCACCCCACTCCAGTACTCTTGCCTGGAAAATCCCATGGATGGAGGAGCCTGTAGGCTGCAGTCCATGGGGTCGCTAAGAGTCAGACACAACTGAGTGACTTCACTTTCACTTTTCACTTTCATGCATTGGAGAAGGAAATGACAACCCACTCCAGTGTTCTTGCCTGGAGAATCCCAGGGACGGGGGAAGCCTGGTGGGCTGCCATCTATGGGGTCCCACAGAGTCGAACACAACTGAAGTGACTTAGTAGCAGCAGCCGCATAACACTGACTGTTCTCAATTAATGTCTTGATTTGATCACTATCAACTTCAAATGGTCTACCCAACTGAGGAGCATTGCCCAGTGAGAAATCTGTAGCAGGAAACTTCACGAACCACTTCTAACATGTTCAGTTAGTCATAGCACCTTCTCCATACATTGCACAAAACTTTTTTTATGTTTCTGTTGCATTTTTACCTTTCTTGAAATAATAAAGCATCATATGCCAAAAATGTTGTTTTTCTCTTCCATCTTCAATATTAAAATGCTTATACAAAAATTCACCAGTTTTGTTAAGCTTTTTTTCACCCATGCCAATATGACAGATGTCACAGTTCAATCTACCAAAATTGTTTCAAATAAAGTTAAAGACAACTAAGCACTTTTCACTTTCATGCATTGGAGAAGGAAATGGCAACCCACTCCAGTATTCTTGCCTGGAGAGTCCCAGGGACAGCCGTCTATGGGACCGCACAGAGTCGGACATGACTGAAGCGACTTAGCAGCAGCAGCAAGCACTACTAAAGCCATTGTACAGAAAAAACAAAATGAACCTTTTGGCAAATCGAATAAGAAAAAATAATAATTAAAAAGCTGAAATAATGAATTACCAAAATGAGCAGAGACACATGAAATGAACATATGTTGTTGGAAAAAATGGCATTGATAAACTTGCTCAACACAGGGTTGCCACAAACCTTCAAGGTGTAACAATGTATCTGCAAAGTACAGTGATCAATGCTAAGCTACAAAGTAATGGGTGAAACATTTCAAAGATTAAAAACTAAGCAGAACAGTCTCTCTAAACATACTGAAATTCAGTTAGATATTAGTAAAAAAAGGAAATTAGGAAGTTTTTCAAATGTTTTTGGAAATTAAGAAAATCCCCTTCTAAATAATCCACTTTCTTAAAGAGAAAAACATCAGATCAGATCAGTCGCTCAGTCATGTCCTAAATCAAATCCCTTATGATTATACAGTGGAAGTGAGAAATAGATTTAAGGGCCTAGATCTGATAGATAGAGTGCCTGATGAACTATGGAATGAGGTTCGTGACACTGTACAGGAGACAGGGATCAAGACCATCCCCATGGAAAAGAAATGCAAAAAAAAAAAAAAAAAAGAGAAAAACATAATGGACATTAGAAGACATTTTAAAATGAGTTATAATAATGATATAAAATTATCAATATTGGAAGTACAAAGTTAAAGTGTGTTTGGATGGAATTTTATGACTTTAAATATATATATTAGAAAAAATAGAAACAAAAATCAGTAACTCCAAGCACCAGCTCAAGAAATTAGAAAAAGTGAAGAGAATTAAACCCAACGAAGACAGTATGTATAATAAAATATAAATACTAGAAATTAATTAAAATATATAACAGACGTGATCATCTGTTCATCTTCAACATATTTGTGTCTTCTTGATTTCATGTGATTAGTGATTATATTGACAACTCTATTCCTCATTGTGATTGCATGTGTTAAATATACTTTTTTTGTGCGTGTTTATTGACCAGTTTTCTACAGTTAAAAGAAATTATCTGCCTAACTTCAATCAAGAGGTGATAGGGTAATATAGAACTTAGGGTTAGCTTGTAAAGTTGGGAATTAAAAAGGCAACTCTATATCATGGTAAGAAATTTGAAGGTTTAATACCCTCAGTGAAAAAGAGACAAAAGGGACTGTCTTGAGCTTTGAGTTAAAAACAATCCATGATGTATTTCACCACTAGCTTGCTTCACAATTCCCATGACTTTGTTTTTACTATCATAGTAATCAGAAAAATCTCCAATAAAAAAATTAATATAAAGTCATTCTGATCAGTATTTCAAGGGACTGGCAAAAGCAACAGAGAAAGGAAAAAATACTTTCCAGCCAATCTGTACAAAAGTCCTACATAAATAAGTCTGCTGAAATTTATAAAGCAACATTAAAAAACAAAAAGGAATAATTCACCATGAACCAGAGTTAGTAGAATCAGAGTCACAGGAGGCTTAGATATTAGCACTATCAAGAATGTGTTTGTATATACACAGATTTCAGAATTTCTAGAAATTAAAACATAGTCACTATAATTAAACTTAACAAAAAAGTCAGGTGGCATATTACACAGCTGAAGAATGATAAAGTAAACTGAAAAATAATCTTAAGGAAATTATCCAAACTGCTACTTAGTCTGAGTATCCTCGGATTTATTGCTTCTGTTACAGATTTATCATTCTCAGAAATCAATATATGATAAAATGAAAACTTCATTTGTTTATTAGCTGTTCTAAAATATTTTTTACTCAGCTTAGTCACAGTTCTTATATAAAATAAGTAACTGACCTTTGGCCCTTGGCTACATATAAAGCAATGTTTCAATATTTTAATTTACATGAATTACCTTAACAAAATCTCTATCAGTCTTCTCCTTCCATTCTTCTCCAAATACAGTAGAAAAGGATCCTAAAGCTAAAAGAATAAATAGCATATTCAGTAATATGAAATTACTTCTTTCACTTAGTTCCTGGATAGGTTTAGAAAAACAGTAAAAATACACCTTAAGACCTTGTTCACTAAAAATTGCTTCATAATAAATGATAGAAAGTCATGATAATTTCTCTTGAAATAGTTTTTTAAATTATACAATTTAAAGAAAGTTTTTGTCACATTCTAAAAACACACAACTGGCTTTCATAATACTTACACAGACAATAATAGTTACTCTGCATTAGTTATGATTTGTAGAAGAAAAAATATTAAAAAGTCAAACTGATGCTATAACTATTAGGTTCCCAAACTTTTATAATCTTAAATATTCATTCATTTCAAAAATAATTATATAATTTATGTTTGAAATATTAATGGGCAAGATATTCTTTAGGAATAAATCTTTAGAAAACATTTTAAGCCATATAGCTGATTTATAGTTTCTTGATAAGATGTTTTAGGAGGAAACTCAAACCATCAATTTTCAAAAGCTTCTTCTTAATAACACACTACCCCTGCCTCTCACAACAAAGGTTGAGGTATACAAATACATTTATACCTTTTCTTTTCATCTCTATGTTGCTAACTCACTTTGCCAGCAATGGGACTAGACAGTAAAGTTGTATAATACAAATTTCTAAACTGTGACACAATAGGCATCTCTCTTTAAAAATCAGGTAAGTACTTTCATCAACTATCTATAATTATCTATATTCTATAATGAAAGCTACTGGTTTTCAAATGAAGAAGAAAACTCCACAGTGGCAACTGTTAACAGAAAAACTAGCTTTATGAATTTGATTCTTCAAAAGAATACAAGTAAGCCTTCTTAATGGATGTGTTAATAATAAGGATAGCACATGGATGTATTTTCTGTTGTAAAAGATTTACTGAATGTAGTCTTACCACACCTTTAATTACAGACGTAATATTTATTTAATATTGTGTATGTTAGTCACTCAAGTCATGTCCTACTCATTGAGACCCCATGGACTGTACCCTGCCAGGTTCCACTGTCCATGGAATTCTCCAAGCAAGAATACTGGAGTGGGTTGCCATTCCCTTCTCCAGGGTATCTTCCCAACCTAGGGATTGAAACCGAGTCTGCTGCATTACAGGCAGATTGTCTACCATCTGAGCCACCAGGGAAGCCAAGTAATATTTACTTACTATTGAGTTAAAATAAAATTTGTAAAGTACTTAGGTAAGAATAAGATTTTTCATTGAAAAAATATTAAAAAGGGTGAGGAATGAAGACAGTTTAACATTATATTGATATTAGAATCATGAGAACATGATATAAAGGGTAAATGTGAAGTTTTTAATAAATACATTTAACTACAGTGACCTAAAGAAGAGTTTCATCAAATGTATACATACATAGCAGCTAAATCAGAAAAATAAAGTCCATACACTTCTAAAGAAAGACAAGATTTTGTATGTCCTGAAGAAAACCTTACAAAGAAAAACTCGATGGGAAAAGAATACTGAATGCAAATATAAGATGGAAAAATTAAATTTTTGTCACATGGAATTTTTATTATACTTCTTCAAACACATATCATGTATAAATATCCCACACATTCAAAAGAAGCGATATCTATATTTTCTCTCAATTAAAATTCCATGCCTAAAAAAATTCAAAACCTCTCAAGAGCCTAGTCAAATATATACATAATCATACATACCCTTAATATTTTCATAATGTAAAACCACCGTTTTTAAAGTATATGGTCTTCATAAAGTCCCTATATACTCTGAAACTCTAAATTCTGACTACCAAAATAAAAGAAACATTCCTCAAATAGCATTTGCTAATATTAATTATTAATGATTGTTACTCTACATAATAATTTAGTCTGAGATTTAAAAAAGTGCTAAAGAATGTCACACTTCATGCATTAAAACTGGTAAACTCAGTTTATCATATATATACAAACGAAATCCTTATCCAATGATTAAATGGTAAGAATTCACCAAAATTATCATGGCCTGAGAATATTTATTCTTTTTAAAAACTTCATTTTAAGATTTCTAAAAATGAATCAATGTTAAACTCCATTCTGTATTAAATGCTGAAAAATGTATTTAAAAGATCAAGATGAAATATTAGAAAGCAAAGAACATAAAAGTGAGGTGGAAATCCACGAAAATTAGATCTTCACAGTAACAATACAAACTGATTAAGTGCTGATCTTTGTTCCTCCTCCACTTTGTAATCAAAAATAGTTTCAGAAGTTTAAGAAGCTAATTTCAATTTAGTTTAATTTCAAAATGTCTTCATATAAAATAAATACATGTCAGATTTTAAGGAATCCTATTTAGGGAATTCCCTGGCAGTCCAGTGGTTAGGACTCTGTTCTCACTGCTGAGGGCCTGGGTGCAATCCCTGGTTGGATAACTGAGAATCCATGACCTGCGTGACACGGCCAACAACAACAAGAAAAAGAGAATCCTACTTAGATAATCCCAAATAAAAGCATGCTTGAAAATTACAGAAAAATGAACTCATTTGCAAACATGCTGCTATTTAAAGATAAACACAAAAATACTCATATACCTATGAAATATTACAAGAAATTCTCAGACTATTCTATATAATTTCCTATATGATAAAATAATTGCAAAATGTATAAATGCCATAATCTATTAATAGAATAAATTTATGGCAAAAGAAGTTACAATGGTATTGGGGTAGGAGGAGGATTGAGAAGCAAGAAGAAACTTTCTATCAATAATATTCAGCTAACATAGATATTTTAAAAGTAGAAACCATGAGCAGGAAAAAATTTCAAAACCTATTTTTTAAAGTCCTGCTGCTGCTGCTGCTGCCAAGTCGCTTCAGTCTTGTCCGACTCTGTGAGACCCCATAGACGGCAGCCCACCAGGCTCCCCCGTCCCTGAGATTCTCTAGGCAAGAACACTGGAGTGGGTTGCCATTTCCTGATCATGTATGGATGTGAGAGCTGGACTGTGAAGAAGGCTGAGTGCCGAAGAATTGATGCTTTTGAACTGTGGTGCTGGAGAAGACTCTTGAGAGTCCCTTGGACTGCAAGGAGATCCAACCAGTCCATTCTGAAGGAGATCAGCCCTGGGATTTCTTTGGAAGGAATGATGCTAAAGCTGAAACTCCAGTATTTTGGCCACCTCATGCAAAGAGTTGACTCATTGGAGAAGACTCTGATGCTGGGAGGGATTGGGGGCAGGAGAAGGGGACGACAGAGGATGAGATGGCTGGATGGCATCACTGACTGATGGATGTGAGTCTGAGTGACCTCCGGGAGTTGGTGATGGACAGGGAGGCCTGGCGTGCTGCGGTTCATAGGGTTGCAAAGAGTCGGACACGACTGAGCGACTGATCTGATCTGATCTGATCTCCAATGCATTAAAGTGAAAATGAAGTCGCTCAGTCGTGTCAGACCCTCAGTGACCCCATGGACTGCAGCCTTCTCCTCCATCCATGGGATTTTCCAGGCTCCTCAATCCATGGGATTTTCCAGGCAAGAGTACTGGAGTGGGGTGCCATTTAAAGTCCTATTAAACTACAATTACAGAATTGTGCAATTTGGTCTGAAGAGTAATCGAGATTTGAGATAATTTCACAGAAAACAAAGAACCTGATCTATAAAAACCTACAACTACAAAATCCTACAAGTAAAACTATGAAATATTTGATAATCCTTATTTTGATTATGATGCAGCAAATTTTCAAGTGCATTGACCTAAACTATTTAGTTAAAAATTTTAACTATACACCTGCAGAAATAGACATCAGAAAACAATTTCTTATACGTCTAGTTTTTTGTATCAGAAGTTTTTATCAAACAATATCAAATCAACAAACCCACATTTATTCTAAGAAAAATGCAGCATTTTAATTTCAAAAGCTCTAATGAGGTTAAATATCTAATCTATTCAAACGTATAAGTTTAAAAAAATCCAGACATTATTTTAAATGATACATTTAATATAACAAAAGTAAATAAAGAATGCTATTATATTGACTAATGAAAATACTTTTTTACTTAAAAACCTTTCAAAAAAATCTAAACACCTTTAATAGAATGATTATATAATACATTAAGCCTAAAACTTACTGTCGTCAAACACCCCGGCATTAGCAAGTAATAATGTGATGATTTTAGGGTCTTTTTCAAGTTGCATGACATGTTTGCTTTCATTTGACAGGAGAGTGCATACATTAATAGCAAAGTCCACTTCGTTTGGGAGTCCAGATAACAGTGAAAGCACCAGTTTATTGTAATCATTTGGCGAATTGAAGTCCATAGATAGCCCATAACTTTGACGGAGATAATCTAACAAAGACAAAAAACAACAACACTGTTAAGTATATCAAGGACTAGAAATCATTTTGGTTAATATCGTCTAAATACAGGATAGAAGTTTGCTTTCTTTTATAAAATACAAACTGAGTAGAAGTTTAGAGTCCAGTTTTTGAACTCGTGAAAATTACACTCTTCAAAAAGTATTAAAATATAAGAAATACATATATTCTCTTTGATATCATTGCCAAACTACTGTATCATTATTTTAATATACCTAATCTATACTTTTATTCTTGCATTTCAAGGAACTTTTTCTGACTTTTTAAGTACTGTAAGCCAGAAAGCCTGGTTCCTTTGAAATTTTTAACAACATCATGTTTCAAAACACATTGCCTACATTCTTTACCCAGTTTTGGGAGGATTATTACTTTTTCAGGTAAGATTTTTTTGACATTTAACTAAAATGTAAACTTCATGCTTTCAGTTCTACAGTTCTAGGAGTTCTGAAAGTCTTTTAACCACAATTGCAATGGAGATAAGGGAGTATTTCTATCATCCCAAAGAAGCTTCCTTATGCTCCTTAGTAGTTGATCTGTCCCCCCTTTATCCATAAACAACCATTGATCTACTTCATTTCAAAATGCCAAATAAACAGAATCACACAATACTTATATTTATTTTGTAAATTTATTTATTTTCACTTAGCAAAATGATGTTGAGGTTGATACCTATTTTAATGTATGTATCAGTAATTGGTTCTTTTTTATTGCTATGGGTTGTATGTCTTAATTGTTATATTATGGCTATAACACAATTTGTGTATCCACTCCCTAGCTGAAGAACATCTGGACTGTTTCCAGTTTTTAGCACTTTTGAATACAGTTGCTAATAACATTCACATACAGGACTTAGTGCAGACATATTTCTTCATTTCTCTTGGATTGCTCGGTCACAAAATGTATGTTTAACTTTGTAAGAAACTGTAAAAGTTTTCCAAATTAGCTGTAATATCTTATCATTCCATCAGTGATGCATGGAAGTTCTTGGTGCTCGTGCACATCCCTGTCAGCACTTGGTACTGTCAGTTTAAAATATTCTGAATATGAGCCACTTATCTAATATTTGTTTTGTAAATATTTTCTTCCAGATAGTGAGTGGTTTCCCTTTTCATGTTCTCAACAATGTCTTCAAAGAGCAGAAGGTTTAATTGTGATGAAGTCTGATTTATAAATTTTTAGCTTTACAGTTCAAACTTCTGTGTTCTAACAAATCTTTTCCTAACTAAAATTTTATGTAGGAGAATTGAAACATTTTTAAAACTTTCAAGACAGGATTACAGAAAACTAATATATAATCATAATATATATGTTAGAAAATGTTGTATTTTTATAATTACAGACTCTAAACTGGTGCAATTTAGGCCTTGGCAGTTATGTCCTAAGACATATATCCCTAATACATTTATCATATGAAGATCTAATTAGTGTAATGGGAAAAGGAAAGAAACAAGAGTTAGAAAACTGCTACATAAAACATTTCAGAAAAACATGGATTTGAAAAAAAAAATCTTTTAAGAATGTCACTAAATGGAATGCAAGTAGGAATCTATTGTCACAACATTCCACAGAAGAAATTCATGTAGGTAAGAAACTTCATTTCCCAACAGATATTTGAAGAGATACCTCTTCAATATTAAAATGTTCTAGGAATTTCTCCTTAAGTATCACAATACAGTTATAAATGAATTGACATAGATCCTTTATAATATTTAAGGCTGAACAATAATACATTGTTCATGTCTTATAATCTTGAAAAATTAAATTTCTCATACATAACAAATATCTTGGGAAAATGTAACATAACTTCTGTGAACATAGAAATACATTTTGGTATTTATTGCACACTGGAACTGGTCATGAAATGCCGTTTCAGCAATAGTTAAGTCTTCAGATTCCACAAAATTTCAAGGCAAACTTCCAATAGAAATAAAAATCTGGAACCCATAATTCAACATCCGTCACAGTCTTGTTGTGCTTTCAATATGATCTTGGAATTGGTCTGTATGCTACTGAAGAATAACAGATGCCACCATATACTCAATTCAATACATCCTTACATGAATGACTTTGCCAAAAGACATCTCCAATTAAAATAAAATAAATTAATATGATAATTATGAAAAGTCCTTTAACTATATGATGTTTGGTAAAGACTCCTTATTAGGAATCTAAGAGAAATGCTTACAAGATTTTAAGAGCATCCCTTCCCATCTCCAAGGAGGTATGTTTGAATAGGTACAATTTTATAATAGGAATGAGATTGGGAATTTTCAATGTTCTTCACACAATGTCTATACAAACACATCACTGCTGACAAATTTAACTGAATCTGAGGTAATTAGTTTAGAGGAAAGGGAGAATTGTGCCTGGAATGTTGTTTACATTACAAATATCATATAGTGCATTCTTTCCATTGATATTGGCAGTGATTGTTGTAGTTCAAGCATCTGTAAGAATACAGGACATGTAAAGGAAAATCTTTGCTCAAATATTAATACAACTGATAAAATCAAAATAATAAATCTTCCTGTATAAAGCTTTTCCAAATTCAAGTAACAAAAATGTAAATGGATAGTGTGCTTGACCTCCTTTGGCCAAAAAGATTAAATTGGATTAAATGATCACTAAAATTCTAGCTAGCTCTTAAATTCTACAATACTATTAATTTCAATGTTTGTCATGCGTCAGTTTCACCTTTCAGAATTTTTCTACTGAAGATCAGATCAGATCAGTCGCTTAGTCGTGTCCAACTTTTGCAACTCCATGAATCGCAGTACGCCAGGCCTCCCTGTCCATCACCAACTCCCGGACTTCACTCAGACTCATGTCCATCGAGTCAGTGATGCCATCCAGCCATCTCATCCTCTTCATCCCCTTCTCCTCTTGCCCCCAATTCCTCCTAGCATCAGAGTCTTTTCCAATGAGTCAACTCTTCACATGAGGTGGCCAGAGTACTGGAGTTTCAGCTTTAGCATCATTCCTTCCAAAGAAATCCCAGGGCTGATCTCCTTCAGAATGGACTGGTGGGATCTCCTTGCAGTCCCAGGGACTCTCAAGAGTCTTCTCCAACACCACAGCTCAAAAGCATCAATTCTTTGGCGCTCAGCCTTCTTCACAGTCCAACTCTCACATCCATACATGACCACTGGAAAAACCATAGCCTTGACTAGATGGACCTTTGTTGGCAAAGTAACGTCTCTGCTTTTGAATATACTATCTAGGTTGGTCATAACTTTCCTTCCAAGGAGTAAGCATCTTTTAATTTCATGGCTGCAGTCAACATCTGCAGTGATTTTGGAGCCCAGAAAAAGAAAGTCTGACACTGTTTCCACTGTTTCCCCATCTATTTCCCATGAAGTGATGGGACCAGAAGCCATGATCTTCGTTTTCTGAATGTTGACCTTTAAGCCAACTTTTTCACTCTCCACTTTCACTTTCATCAAGAGGCCCTTTCGGAGAAGGCAATGGCACCCCACTCCAGTACTCTTGCCTGGAAAATCCCATGGATGGAGGAGCCTTGTGGGCTGCAGTCCATGGGGTCGCTAAGAGTCGGACACGACTGAGCGACTTCACTTTCACTTTTTCGCTTTCATGCATTGGAGAAGGAAATGGCAACCCACTCCAGTTTTCTTGCCTGGAGAATCCCAGGGGCAGGAGAGCCTGGTGGGCTGACGTCTATGGGGTCACGCGGAGTCGGACACGACTGAAGTGACTTGGCAGCAGCAGCAGCAAGAGGCCCTTTAGTTCCTCTTCACTTTCTGCCATAAGGGTGGTGTCATCGGCATATCTGAGGTTATTGATATTTCCCCCGACAATCTTGATTCCAGCTTGTGCTTCTTCCAGTCCAGCGCTTCTCCTGATGTACTCTGCATGTAAGTTAAATAAGCAGGGTGACAATATACAGCCTTGACGTACTCCTTTTTCTATCTGGAACTAGTCTGTCGTTCCATGTCCAGTTCTAACTGTTGCTTCCAGACCTGCATATAGGTTTCTCAAGAGGCAGTGGTCTGGTATTCCTGGTATTCCCATCTCTTTCAGAATTTTCTGCAGTTTCTTGTGATCCACACAGTCAAAGGCTTTGGCATAGTCAATAAAGCAGAAATAGATGTTTTTCTGGAACTCTCTTGCTTTTTCCATGATTCAGCAGATGTTGTCAATTTGATCTCTGGTTCCTCTGCCTTTTCTAAAACCTTTCTTGCACATCAGGAAGTTCACGGTTCACATATTGCTGAAGCCTGGCTTGGAGAATTTTGAGCATTACTTTACTAGCGTGTGATACTGCAAACAAATTTAAAAATTTTAATTTAGAAATTAATTTTTTAATTTTAAAGTGAAAGAGAAGATGAACAAAAAGTTCTTAAGATGAACAAAAAGTTCTTAGTAATCTACAGTACAATTCTGCAGAACTGACTGTATCCAAATCAATACCAAGGAAGAAAGAATAAAGAAGAAAACCAAAAGATTAGTTCCTCATGGCAAGGAAAAATATGCACAATTATGCAAATAAATGACAAAAATCACCATATTTTGATGCCAAAGTTTAATAATTCTAAAATTCAAAGCAAAATGTACCTAATACATTTTTGGCTGCTTAAAGTCACTGGGCAAAAGGAGTCAATAGCCTTATAAAATTTTCATTCCATATTCTATCAATGTACAATATTCTATTATGACAATTATGAGTAAAATTGTACTGCATACTAAATGCCAATTTAAATTTACCATATTACCTTCAAAGTATTGTTTTACAATAGCTTTTTTAAATGTAAGCATCTCTAGATAAATACATGTATCCAAATACATCAATCCAAACCGACAAGGAGAGTAATGCTATATGATCAAAGATGTAGACACAAATCTTTTAAATGTTCTAATTAAAATATTCTAAGGCTTTTAATCTACCACTATGTAATTTTACTTTGGTGTTTATTTAAATATGCACACACATACACACTGATAGCTATGAAGCTTACTATATTTCCTTAATGGCATTTGAAAAGAATCATTGATGAAGGATTTGTTTTATATATTGATAGTCATGCTGATTTTTAGAACACTGTCATAATGTTGCTATGGTTCCTTCTGGGATAGTAAAAAGCACCTTCAAATTCATAAATGCTGCCCTGAAACACTACCTCTTTTCAGTATGAATCAGATATACTGTAGTCTGATGTTCCCCAGTAATTTCTATTTCTTATCAGTCCCCAATCCTGATTCTGTCAAACATGCTACCTATGTTATATAACTGCTCAGATTCTTCTTCAACAAAAAAAGGCAGGCATATGACAGCATATCAGAAAGGAGTTAGTTATTATAACACCAGATTAAGAATTCTATCATTCCTTTAAAAACTGCAAAGCTCTAGCAATGACTTTCAATAGACTTCTGAAATATCAGCAATATCTTCTTTCTTGAAGTAAATCATGCTTAAATCAGGGAAGGGGGTGAGGGGAGATCTAGAAAAAAATTTCATTTTAAATTAGATATAATATTGAAATGGGTTAGTTTGAGAAGTGTAATACACACCAAGCTCTATTTAACCTATAAGAATAGACAGTTCTATTGTTGCTATAATGTAGCAGTGACACAGAGTTACAAAGCAGTCTTAAAGGTTACAGTATCAGGTCTCATTCAGTGTAGGAACAGCCTCTATAACATCCTTGAATTAAATAATGGTCATTAGCTCTTCCTAAAAATGGGAAGCATATTACCTAACAAACCACCTCATTTTATTTAATCAGCTCAAACAGTAAGCAAGATCTTTTACATGATGACTTAAAATGTTCTCCTTTAACACTGGTTCCCCAGGGGATAACTTCTTGTTAAAAATAAAGGTAGATTTGGTTTGCACTCGCCACTGCTACAACCCCTCCCCCAAGCCTCAGTTATGCAAAATCATCAGATGAAGTCTCTTCTACTGGAAATCACAGATTCTAGGAGATTCTGTTTCCTTAGCTATTACTGATTGAGAAAGGAATAGGGTCAAATTCAGCACGGAGGAAACTTGAAAGTAGACCATGAAAACTTTAAATCAGTGATACTGGCACAAATGAGAGAACTTAAACCTAAGGATTACCTAAAAGATTGGTATTAGTACCAATGAATAATAATAAAGATCAAGATATCTGTATATTTTTATAAAGACTATCCTCTTGAAAAAGATATTATCTCCGCTTTTTCAGGTCAAATATTGGTGAATAAAGAAAAGACCTGCTTATCTCTTCAGAGCTCTCTTCCTAGTCAACACCTTCTGGAGCCACAAACACTGGAAATCTCATCAACATTGCCTTGAGAACCTCTTCATTAGACTCTCAATCTGACTATTTCCAACTTGAGTCTTGTTCTTTTTAGTTGCAAATTGCTCTATAACCATTATAGGAATGACTTGAATGAAAAAAGTCTTAAGTCCCTGGTACCATGGCAGGAAAACAGTTGAAACACAGTAAGAAACATTTCTGGGAAATTCTGGTGCTGGGAATGCCAGGAATTGTAGAAAATCTAGTAGATGCTATGAGTATTTTTTGGCTTCCTTAATTCTAACAGGACATTCCTCTTCTCATTTTAATGACAGTCTAGGTTAAACTGATCTTTAATCAAATAAAAAAAAAACACAAAACAAATTTCATTTGAAAGTATACGTATATTTGTAACTCTAAAAATTCCTGCAACTAAAGTCTTCTATGTAGGCTGTGACAGACAGGGTCCTTATACCAGAGACATGCTGATTTCTAGAAGCTGTATTAACTCAAGGCTTTCAGTATTTTCATGTGCAAAATAAGGGACCAATTCAATTCATGGGATGATTTCTATTCCAACTGAAAACTGTGTACCTATGCCTTTTTCATTTTCCAGTGATATTTACCTGACACACTGTGTTGCTGGTAATTGTAGGAAGATGGAATTGCACCAATAGGAAGCTGTGGTTTGGGATTGCCTGGTGGTACCTCATCATCATCCTCCCCAAAATGATGAACTTTCTCGTACTTTTCTAGGTAACTGAAAAAGAAAAACAGCACAGCAGAGATTTAAAAATAGATTCATGTTGTATATTTTAACTCCTACCACATAGATCTGTTTTCTTTTTCTAGAGGCCCTAAATTTTAAAATAATAATAATATTAACAAGATACCACAAACTTCTTATATTAGTGGAATAGTCACTTCAGCAGTAATATTGGAGACAAACTCAATGTAATAGTTCTAAAAGTGCTTTTAAATGCCTAGAAAAGACCAAACTACTGTACAAATAAACATATAAAAGTAAAGACGATCAAAGGACAACTACATGTAGATAAATAATAGCACATTTTATTTACTGATTAAAACAAATTATACATGGTCATTGTAACAACAATGTAAAACTGAGAAGAGTCCCTGGCCTCCCCAACTCACTTATCACATGTGCCTTCAGTATATTTTTTGTGCATATTTTAACTTTCAAGGTAGGATGAATGAAAGCTGTAAATTTAGGTATAAAAACTAATAGCAAGGACACTCATCACAATTCTTCATTTTTCCCCTTCCAGCCTTCCAAGGCACAACAATTCACATCTTGGAGACTAGAAAGGAAGTAAATTTCCCCTTTCAATTCCTTCTAAATTCTCCATATAAGCTCAGCTTGAGCAAGGAACTCTTTCCTAACTGGTAGCTTGACAGCTAATGAACCCAACACTTTTCTCCACTGCCAGAGATACAAAAGCAGAGACATATGCTCACATATAACCCTTGAGCACTGAGGACAATACACAGCTGCATATATTTCACCCTGATCCTGGTGATGTATCCTAGCAGATAAAATTTACAGCCAAAGAATATAAATCAAAACAAAAATATGATTAAAAAGAGACAGTCTCTCTCTAGTATAGATTCATGATAGACTTATGTATGAGTCATAAATCAAACCTATCCTTTTTGAATTTCTAATGCCAAAATCATCAAAAGAAGAGTCTACATAAATTTGAACACAAATAGCTGCTCAAAAATCATGTGACATTTTCTGCAAATGAGGGTTTATCTACATTACATGAAATAATGCAGGCAATAGTAGCGATAGAGGTATTTTACAAAGTATGTTCTTTCAGAATTGAGCTCACTGTGGAATGTTTAAAATTAAGTTAATTTTTCTTTACTAACATCATTTAAATAAAATCAAAATAACAATGAAAAAGTAAAGTTTTAAAATCAAAACCTTATACTAACAATATGTTTAAGATGCTCTTTATAAATCTGTTACTCATTATTAAGTGTATGCGCATGCGAAGCCACTGCAGTAGTCACACACTACTGCAATTCTTATGGATTGTAGCCTGGTATTCTCCTCTGTCCATGGGATTCTCCAGGCAACAATACTGGAGTGGGTTGCCATTCCCTTCTCCAGGGGATCTTCCCGACCCAGGGATAGACCCACATCTCTTATGTCTTCTGCAATGGGAGGCAGGTTCTTTACCTGGGAATTCGATAATTGAGCATAGTAGATTTAAAACTTGGGGAGAAAACGTTACTAGTAAAGAAAAACTATAAATACCTTTTCCTTTCTGAAACACTCAAAATGGAGCATAAGCAAAATGGAGTGACTGAAACACCACAAGCACTAGTAATAAACAGTATATGCTATATACATAAACCCCTCTGTAATTCAAAATTTCATACAATTTTTAAAATATATGACTTCTGGTCCCTTGACTCTTCTAACTCTATTCCTCCAAAAAGATTCTTTACATAATTCCAATCTCCAGCAATTTATGGCTTAGGCAAATTGTTATAATTTTTGAAATTTTTATTTCCCTGGCTTGAGGGTCAGCACTTGTTCTCATTCATGATTAGACATTTCCCACTGAGACTCGACCTTTCGTAGTTCAACAGAGGGTTTGGCATCCAGTTCTGATTCTTGTCTCTCTCAATTATTAAGCATAAACTCCTTTTTTGGTTTTCAAAGAGCTACACTTCTAAAAACTGAATTAACAGACAAGAGAAAGCAGCTAAAATACAAAGTTACATTTCAAAATATAGGTCTTCAGATTTAATTCTCTAACATGACCCTGAGCTCATATACTAACATATATACAGTGTTCATTCATTTAACTACAAAAATTAGACTACACATTTCTCTTTCTTCTCCAAATCGATTACATTGCTTTGAATAGTTGATGTATTTTAATAAAACAGGTATTTACAGACCTCCTTCAGTAATCTACCTGCTGCTGCTGCTGCTAAGTCACTTCAGTCGTGTCCGACTCTGTGTGACCCCATAGACGGCAGCCCACCAGGCTCACCCGTCCCTGGGATTCTCCAGGCAAGAACACTGGAGTGGGTTGCCATTTCCTTCTCTAATGCATCAAAGTGAAAAGTGAAAGTGAAGTCGTTCAGTCGTGTCTGACCCTCAGCGACCCCATGGACTGCAGCCCACCAGGCTCGTCCATCCATGGGATTTTCCAGGCAAGAGTACTGGAGTGGGGTGCCATTGCCTTCTCCGAGTAATCTACCTAATACATGACATATTTGACTCAAGACTAGTAAAATATTGGAATCCAGAAGTCAGTTACTCTCTTAACAGTCGACACAGAAAACGAGGTTCCTTAGTTCAACATTAGGTACAGACAAGTGGGGTTAATTGCATCTTCTTTATTCAACTTGGCTCTAGTTTATTTTGTGGTGGATTCTATGTCATACATGACAGATTTAAAGGATGAAGGCAAATGTGAACATTTAGCATAATTTAAGAATTATTTTAAATGGTACTATTCAATTAAAAAGTTTAATATGTAGGACCAATATGGTGGGAGGAAGAGTCCTTTCAAGGCAGCATCAAATAACATAGGCAGCACAGTTATAAATGAAGAAAACTTTAACCTCCTGTATTATCTGATAAAGTACCCAAAAAATTAGTTAACAGAAGATTTAAATATAATCACCAATAAGACTGATTTATTAGATACACAATGATTTTCTTTTCAAATCTCCACAAAAATTATTAAACTAAAAGTCACATAGGAAACCACAATAAATTTAAGATTAAATACTGTATAAGGCACCTTCTCTACCTGCAATCAATTCAAAGAAATTTAACCCTTGGAAAATTAAAAATAATTTTATGATTTTACGTAAAAGTAGAGAAACTACTACAACAGTACCCATCAGCAGATATCAAAATTCATGATAAAAAAAAAAAGAAAAAAATTCATGGCCAACCTTGTTTCATCTATAACACAATTACCATCTTCACAACAGTTTCCAAATTATTTTAAAGCAATTGCCAGGTATCTCATAACTTTATTTATAAATATTTTGGTAGAATTCTTAAAAATTAAAAAATATATGTAATATTTATATAAAAATATATATTTATATAAAAGTTTTTATATAAAACTTTTTGAAATATTTATGGGAAAGATGACAATTCAAGGAATGCATATTAATCTTTCCTTAAATCCAATTATAATGAACTTTAAAAAGTAAAAATTGAGGGATATTGCATAATTTCTAACTTAGAAAACTTTCAGAAATTCTGATTCATTAAAAGCAACTTCAAGGACTTATAAGACTAACTTGCAAAACAATTCTTGAGAGAGTAAGATGGTCTAATGGAAAGTAGAGGATATCTTAAACCAAAAACACATAAAAAGGCAAATACAATTGGGATTTCCTTTAGCCACCCACTAAGGATCAAAAATATATGAGAGTGTATCTGATAATGCGATCAGAATGACAACTGTTTAAGAAAAGTTGAACTGAACTCAGTGGCTGTCAAAAGCAGCAAAGTCCTTTAAACTTCACCTTGAAGCTTCTCAAAATGAACCCAAAGATCCAGGGATGTGGAGCACCTATCAGAAGCACTAGCACGAAAAGACTGATATCATCAGGTAATGGGACCTCTATTGATGTGGCATACAAGTAACTTTCAAGATCAAACATTCCAGCACAAAAATCAAGAATCAGAGATCAGAGATCAGAGAGAGATCAGTCGCTCATTCGTGTCTGACTCTTTGCGACCCCATGAACTGCAGCACGCCAGGCCTCCCTGCCCATTACCAACTCCCGGAGGTCACTCAGACTCACATTCATCGAGTCAGTGATGACATTCAGGCATCTCATCCTCTGTTGTCCCCTTATCCTCCTGCCCCCAATCCCTCCCAGCATCAGAGTCTTCTCCAATGAGTCAACTCTTTGCATGAGGTGGCCAAAATACTGGAGTTTCAGCTTTAGCATCATTCCTTCCAAAGAAATCCCAGGGTTGATCTCCTTCACAATGGACTGGTTGGATCTCCTTGCAGTCCAAGGGACTCTCAAGAGTCTTCTCCAACACCACAGTTCAAAAGCATCAATTCTTCGGCGCTCAGCCTTCTTGACAGTCCAGCTCTCACATCCATACATGACCACAGGAAAGACCATAGCCTTGACTAGACAAACCTTTGTTGGCAAAGTGATGTCTCTGCTTTTGAATATGCTATCTAGGTTGGTCATAACTTTCCTTCCAAGGAGTAAGCGTCTTTTAATTTCATGGCTGCAGTCACCATCTGCAGTGATTTTGGAGCCCAAAAAAAGAAAGTCTGACACTGTTTCCACTGTTTCTCCATCTATTTCCCATGTAGTGATGGGACCAGATGCCATGATCTTCGTTTTCTGAATGTTGAGCTTTAAGCCAACCTTTTCACTCTACACTTTCACTTTCATCAAGAGGCTTTTGAGTTCCTCTTCCCTTTCTGCCATAAGGGTGGTATCATCCACATATCTGAGGTTATTGATATTTCTCCCAGCAATCTTGATTCCAACTTGTGTTTCTTCCAGTCCAGCATTTCTCATGATGTACTCTGCATATAAGTTAAACAAACATGGTGACAATATACAGCCTTGACGTACTCCTTTTCCTATCTGGAACCAGTCTGTTGTTCCATGACCATTTCTAACTGTTGCTTCCTGACCTGCATACAGATTTCTCAAGAGGCAGATCAGGTGGTCTGGTATTCCCATCTCTCTCAGAATTTTCCACACTTTATTGTGATCTACACAGTCAAAGGCTTTGGCATAGTCAATAAAGCAGAAATAGATGTTTTTCTGGAACTCTCTTGCTTTTTCCACGATCCAGCGGATGTTGTCAATTTGATCTCTGGTTCCTCTGCCTTTTCTAAAACCAGCTTGAACATCAGGAAGTTCACGGTTCACATATTGCTGAAGCCTGGCTTGGAGAATTTTGAGCATTACTTTATTAGCGTGTGAGATGAGTGCAATTGTGCGGTAGTTTGAGCACTCTTTGGCATTGCCTTTCTTTGGGATTGGGATGAAAACTGACCTTTTCCAATCTTGTGGCCACTGCTGAGTTTTCCAAATTTGCTGGCATATTGAGTGCAGCACTTTCACAGCATCATCTTTCAGGATTTGGAATAGCTCCACTGGAATTCCATCACCTCCACTAGCTTTGTTCGTAGTGATGCTTTCTAAGGCCCACTTGACTTCACATTCCAGGATGTCTGGCTCTAGGTCAGTGATCACACCATCATGATTATCTGGGTCGTGAAGCTCTTTTTTGTACAGTTCTTCTGTGTATTCTTGCCACCTCTTCTTAATATCTTCTGCTTCTGTTAGGTCCATACCATTTCTGTCCTTTATCGAGCCCATCTTTGCATGAAATGTTCCTTTGGTATCTCTGATTTTCTTGAAGAGATCCCTAGTCTTTACCATTCTGTTGTTTTCCTCTATTTCTTTGCATTGATCACTGAAGAAGGCTTTCTTATCTCTTCTTGCTATTCTTTGGAACTCTGCATTCAGATGTTTATATCTTTCCTTTTCTCCTTTGCTTTTCGCTTCTCTTCTTTTCACAGCTATTTGCAAGGCCTCCCCAGACACCATTTTGCTTTTTGCTTTTTTGATGAACTATGGAATGAGGTTCATGACATTGTACAGGAGACAGGGATCAAAAAAAAATCAAGAATACTGACTTGCAAACCAGCAAAGTAATTAACGACATTTCTTTGCCCAGGATTATCTCTGCAAAGCGGACAATGAAAAAGTATATTTGACAACATAAAAATCACCTCAGTAATGTAGACGGTATGCTTGAGAAATGGCTCCTTGAAGAGATGGAAAGGATGAAAACAGTGGGGTGGATAAAAATGAAACATGCATGATAAACAGGATGCCAAACATGGGGGGAAATAGTAGTCCTGAAGGAAAGATCAGAATACAGTGAACAGAAGCATTATCATTCAGATAAGAGAAGAATTTCTTTAGGTAAAAAATGCTTAATGGGTATATCATAAAGATCCCTGGGGTGTCAGGGTGCAAGGATCATCAGGCAAAAATTAATGAAAAGAAATAACAATCAGACATATATTGATGATATATGAAAGTTCCAAAGATAAAGACAATTCCTAGAAATAACCAGAATACCCTACTCCTTTGATTATTCTACTGTGTCTTATTTACACAGTAACAATAATCAAATGGGTTTATTCTCATACTTAATATTAAGGGAAATATGTTCTTGGGAGTATTTCTACAACTGTTTAACAACCAAATTAAAGTCAAGATTATTACTTTCCAAATAATGGGAGAGAAACAAACACCTTAATGTATGTAATATGCAGAGAAAAGGAAGAATATCTTGTGATGTAGCTATTATATTCTTAAGCATATGACCTAGACAAAAATGGAAACAACTCAAATATTCACAAAGGATGCTATGTTATGCTATGCTAAGTCACTTCAGTTGTGTCCGACTCTGTGTGACCCCATAGACGGCAGCCCACCAGGCTTCCCCGTCCCTGGGATTCTCCAGGCAAGAACACTGGAGTGGGTTGCCATTTCCTTCTCCAATGCATGAAAGTGAAAAGAGAAAGTGAAGTCGCTCAGTCGTGTCAGACTCTTAGCGACCCCATGGACTGCAGCCTACCAGGCTCCTCCGTCCATGGGATTTTCCAGGCAAGAGTACTGGAGTGGGGTGCCATTGCCTTCTCCGTCACAAAGGATAGTATGAAGAAAAATATGGTTGTATATTCATATAGTGAAATATGATACGTTAGTGAAAATTAGTTAACTAACACGGATCAATGAAAATAGCCAACAACAAAATGTTAAATCATTTCAGAATAATACTAATTTAATTCCATTTATATAAAGATCATAAGCTAAAAGTTAAATTTTTTTTAGCAATAGACCAGACAAAAGAAAAGAAAAGCCAGATATTAATTATCACCCAGAAAATAAGCTAGGATTACCCAAAAGAAACACACACATGGCTTCAAAGTATTCAGTTGAGTTCAGTTCAGTTGCTCAGTTGAGTACAACTCTTTGCAACCCCATGAACTGCAGCACGCCAGGCCTCCCTATCCATCACCAACTCCCAGAGTTCACTCAAACTCACCTCCATCGCGTCAGTGATGCCATCCAGCCATCTCATCCTCTGCTGTCCCCATCTCCTCCTGCCCCCAATCCCACCCAGCATCAGTCTTTTCCAATGAGTCAACTCTTCACATCAGGTGGCCACAGTATTGGAGCTTCAGCTTCAGCATCAGTCCTTCCAAAGAATACCAAGGATTGATCTCCTTTAGAATGGATGGGTTGGATCTCCTCGCAGTCCAAGGGACTCTCAAGAGTCTTCTACAACACCACAGTTCAAAAGCATCAATTCTTCGGCGCTCAGCCTTCTTAACAGTCCAACTCTCGCATCCATACATGACTACTGGATAAACCATAGCCTTGACCAGACAGACCTTGGCAAAGTAGTTGGCAAAGTAGTGTCTCTGCTTTTCAATATGCTATCTGGGTTGGTCATAACTTTCCTACCAAGCAGTAAGAGTCTTTTAATTAGCCCCAAAAAATAAAGTCTGACACTGTTTCCCCATCTATTTCCCATGAAGTGATGGGACCAGAGGCCATGATTTTCGTTTTCTGAATGCCGAGCTTTAAGCCAACTTTTTCACCCTCCTCTTTCACTTTCATCAACAGGCTCTTTAGTTCCTCTTCACTTTCTGCCATAAGGGTGGTGTCATCTGCATATCTGAGGTTATTGATATTTCCCCCGGCAATCTTGATTCCAGCTTGTGCTTCTTCCAGCCCAGCGCTTCTCATGATGTACTCTGCATGTAAGTTAAATAAGCAGGGTGACAATATACAGCCTTGACATACTCCTTTTCCTATTTGGAACCAGTCTGTTGTTCCAGGTCCACTTCTAACTGTTGCTTCCTGACCTGCATATAGGTTTCTCAAGAGGCAGGTCAGGTGGTCTGGTATTCCCATCTCTTTCAGAATTTTCCACAGTTTATTGTGATCCACATAGTCAAAGGCTTTGGCATAGTCAATAAAGCAGAAGTAGATGTTTTTCTGGAACTCTCTTGCTTTTTCGATGATCCAGCAGATGTTCGCAATTTGATTTCTGGTTCCTCTGCCTTTTCTATAACCAGCTTGAACATCCGGAAGTTCACGGTTCATGTAGTGTGGCAAATTTTGAGCATTACTTTACTAGCGTGTGAGATAAGTGCAATTGTGCGGTAGTTTGAGCCTTCTTTAGCATTGCCTTTCTTTGGGAATGGAATGAATACGGACGTTTTCCAGTCGTGTGGCCACTGCTGAGTTTTCCAAATTTGCTGGCATATTGAATGTAGCACTTTCACAGCATCATCTTTCAGGATTTGAAATAGCTCCACTGGAATTCCATCACCTCCACTAGCTTTGTTTGTAGCGATGCTTCCTAAGGCCCACTTGACTTCACATTCCAGGATGTCTGGCTCTAGGTCAGTGATCACACCATCGTGATTATCTTGGTCATGAAGATCTTGTTTGTACAGTTCTTCTGTGTATTCTTGCCACCTTTTCTTAATATCTTCTGCTTCTGTTAGGTCCATACCATTTCTGTCCTTTATTGAGCCCATCTTTAGCAGAGTTTTATTTGCTTTTGTTTTGTTTTGTCTTGTTTTGATGTGGATAAACCTGTATGTATTAAGCTTTTTTAGTGTGATAAAATTTAGATATTAAAAAATAACTTTAGAACATCAGAAAAGAAGTAATGAGTTATTTCAAGCTCTAAATGATTATTTCCATTGCTACATAAAATGTTTTCAATTACGAAAAAAAATTAGACTCTCCCTGAAAACTAATCTAGCAAAACTCTGACAAAATCTCATAAAAATTGCAGTTAAAAAAGACTACATAAATACTACAAAAAAACAATCTATTAATATTTATTAAATACATACTCAAGATTTTATTGCAGAAATTCAATGATAGTTCAACATCCAACATTTTGCAACATTAAACTCACCTATAGATCACAGAGAAAAATATTTAAACAAATGACATCAAAGGTTATTTAATAAAATGATGCATCCTTGCTTCATTGAAAATAAATTTAATTAATGAAGAATTCTAGAATATTTCTCCCTTTGATCTCTCATATAGTCCCCCTGTTATACCAAATACAGCAAATAATTTCCAGTCTACTCCTTTACCAGTACAGACTTTCTCAGAATATTGCACCTTAAAGTGATCCAGAATTCTTGTTTCTGTAGAAGAGTACCCTTCAAAGCAGGACACACCAACAAGATACTCCAATAGGGAGAAACACTTGATGGACAGGGTGAAACTGCCAGCTCCCTCCTTTGCTCCATTCATCTAGCAGTGCAGTCCATATGCTACTCATCCTATGTGAGACAACATGAAGGGACTAACAATGGAATCCTAATTCATTCATTAACTTCTAACCACTGGAAACCTCACCATTCATTACATTCCATGTACTAATACCTATTCCTGTCTAGGTTAAGTGGCCATTTAATTTAAAATTTATTTAAAGTTAACATTACCTGATTTAAACTCTCTCACAGAAAGGATAAGAACATTAATAGAATCCTTCAAAGAAACCACAATTTGCTAGAGCAAGCAACTCTAAATAAGAAAATGGCTAACACTTCTCACATGAGCTCATTATCAACAATACTATGAAGTAAAAACAATGGCAAAGCAATCAGATAAGAAATTATCAAAAGATTTCTAAACTATTAAATACAACCTATCTGAACTGTGACTTCATGTGCCCTGATGTTGTCCTAGGCTAGTCTTATACTTTTTATGTTGCTGACCATTTTTAAGATGTCCTAAATATCCAGAATTTGAAGACTAATTTAGATTTTTCTCAGCAATATTTTTCAAGTCATTGAAACATAATAAAACTTATTAAAGTTTAAATATATATTTCAAGTATATGTAGTGATAAATATTTACAAGAGTCTTTCCAAGGCCAACTTTCACATCACTGGGAAAACATTTATTTTCTTATGATAAACATAGTTGAATTAATACATGAAGAATATGGCAACTAAAGAAATACTGTTGGAAAATGACAAGAAATCACTATAAGAAGTTGAAGAAACAAGGGTTAAAGCAAATTACACTGTGTGGGGGGGTTTTCCATAGAGATGAATTCAACTACAGATGTTTCTAATATATCTGAGCTTACCGTATTTACCAGGTTCTCTTTAAAAAAATGAAATTCACAAAAAACTACTTTTTGGTGAGTCTTTAAAGGAAATTTGTAAGATAGAAGATATACTCTCATAAGCAAATGGCTATCATAGAAAGAAACTTTTCATAAAAACACATTAATTCTACTTAAGGCCACAATGAAGAAACAGTTACTTTAATGGGAAGGGGTGGAAGAAGTTGGGGGAGGGGATGAGAGAGGATGAAAGAGAAGGTAGAAGGGAAAGAGATCAGGGAGAGAAGATTATAAGGGTAAGGTGACCACTTATCATGTCTGCTCAAGTACAGGCATGGTAAAGTAACAAAGAATTTGAACTCACAAGCACCAAAAATGACACAACATGATTTCAATGTGGATCAATTATATTTTTAAAAAATACGTCTCTGAAATAAGGCAAAATGTTCGAATGTACTTCATAATGAGATGTGAAGTGAGAGAAAAATATTTTGTGCCACAGAGGTCGAATGGTTTCTTAGTGAAGAATATTTAAAAGTGCTACCAATCTTAAGACTTACACACTTTACTTTTGAAAAGTCTCCAAATTGCTGACTTTTCTTGTCACAACATTAGGTGATGAGCAGTATCTTACCTAAACATACAATTCAGAAAAGAAAACAAACAGACATTTAACCTGCCCTTTAAAATAAAATTGAAATTTTGACAATGAAAAGAAAGTAATTACTTTTTAAAAGAAACTCATGCTATGGAGAAAGTTTATTTTAAACAATGAGGGGAGTGTTTTTTAAAAAGAATTTTCCATCCATGTGATTTTTTTTGGTGAAAATACTTCGTACAAGTCTTAAAACTCTAATAAACTATATTAAAAGTCTAGAAACACTTAAGTAGGAAAGAGAATTTTTCCAAATTGTTTAAAAATCTCCATCAAATTATCTTGGCTTAGGACCCTTTATAAACTTCTTTTTTAAAAATTTAAAGTCACAAGAATACTACGAACAACTCCTATGTCCTCAATTCAGATACACCAATTGTTTATACACTGCTTATTTTCTTTATCACATTTTTTTTCACTCAAACCCTTTCCCTGCCCCCGCCACCTCCCCTCAACACATACACACACACACAGTTTTTCCTAAACCATTTAAATTATTTCTCTTTTTCATAAGCTTGACATTTTAAATAATTGAGGGCGGTTATTTTGCAGAAAATCCTTCCATTTAAATTTATCTAATGTTTCTTCATTATTAAATTAGATACTGAAAATGTCCTTCTTGCTCAAGTACCACAGAACTAAAATGGCTGCCCTGGTGGCTTCCTAGTCAAGAATCTGCCTGCAATGCAGGAGATGCAGGTTTGATCCCTGGGTTGGGAAGATGCCCTGGAGAATGAAATGGCACACAACTCCAATATTCTTGCCTGGGAAATCTCACAGAAAAAGGAGCCTGGCAGGCAACATTCCATGGGGTCAAAGAAGAGTCAGACATGACTCAGCAACTAAACAACAACAACCACAGAAGTAAATGCATAAGCAAGCACATGTGGTGGTGGTGGTTTACTCACTAATTCCTGTCTGACTCTTGCGATTCCATGTACTGTGGCCTGCCAGGCCCCTCAATCTATGGTACTCTCCATGCAAGAATATAGGGGTGGGTTGCCATTTTTTTCTCCAGGGCATCTGACCAAGCAGAAAATTGAACCAGGGTCTCCTGCACTACAGGTAGATTCATTATCGATTGAGCTATGAGAAAAGCCCAATCAATTCCATCGCTCAGTTATATCCCACTCTTTGTGACCCCATGGACTGCAGCATCCCAGGCTTCCATGTCCATCATCAACTTCCAGAATTTGCTAAAACTCAAGTCTATCAAGGCAAATTGGAAGTGGTCAAACAGGAGATGGCAAGAGTGAATGTCGACATTCTAGGAACCAGCGAACTAAAATGGACTGGAATGGGTGAATTTAACTCAGATGACAATTAAATCTACTACTAAGGGCAGGAATCCCTTAGAAGAAATGGAGTAGCCACCATGGTCAACAAAAGAGTCTGAAATGCAGTACCTGGATGCAATCTCAAAAACGACAGAATGATCTCTGTTCATTTGCAAGGCAAACCATTCAGTATCACAGTAATCCAAGTCTATGCCCCAACCAGTACTGCTGAAGAAGCTGAACGGTTCTATGAAAACCAGCAAGACCTTTTAGAACTAACACCCAAAAAAGATGTCCTTTTCATTTTACGGGACTGGAATGCAAAAGTAGGAAGTCAAGAAACACCTGGATAACAGGCAAATTTGGCCTTGGAATATGGAATGAAGCAGGGCAAAGACTAACAGAGTTTTGCCAAGAGAACACACTGTTCATATCAAACACCCCCTTCCAACAACACAAGAGAAGACTCTACACGTGGACATCACCAGATGGTCAATACAGAAATCAGATTGATTATATTCTTTGCAGCCAAACATGGAGACGCTCTATACAGTCAGCAAAAACAAGACCAGGAGCTGACTATGGCTCAGATGATAAACTCCTCATTGCCAAATTGAGACGTAAATTGAAGAAAGTAGGGAAAACCACTAGACCATTCAGGTATGACCTAAATCAAATCCCTTATGATTATACAGTGGAAGTGAAAAATAGATTTAAGGGACTAGATATGATAGACAGAGTGCCTGATGAACGACAGACGGAGGTTCCAGACATTGTACAGGAGACAGGGATCAAGACCATCCCCATGGAAAAGAAATGCAAAACAGCAAAATGGCTGTCTGGGGAGGCCTTACAAATAGCTGTGAAAAGAAGAAAAGTGAAAAGCAAAGGAGACAAGGAAAGATATAAGCATCTGAATGCAGAGTTCAAAGGATAGCAAGGAGAGATAAGAAAGCCTTCCTTAGCGATCAATGCAGAGAAATAGAGGAAAACAACAGAATGGGAAAGACTAGAGATCTCTTCAAGAAAATTAGAGATACAAGGGAACATTTCATGCAAAGATGGGCTCGATAAAGGACAGAAATGGTATGGACCTAACAGAAGCAGAAGATATTAAGAAGAGGTGGCAAGAATACACAGAAGAACTGTACAAAAGAGATCTTCACGACCAAGATAATCACGATGGTGTGATCACTGACCTAGAGCCAGATATCCTGGATGTGAAATCAAGTAGGCCTTAGGAAGCATCACTATGAACAAAGCTAGTGGAGGTGATGGAATTCCAGTGGAGCTATTTCAAATCCTGAAAGATGATACTGTAAAAGTGCTGCACTCAATATGCCAGCAAATTTGGAAAACTCAGCAGTGGTCAGAACTGGAAAAGGTCCATTTTCATTCCAATCCCAAAGAAAGGCAATGCTAAAGAATGCTCAAACTACTGCACAATTGCACTCATCTCACACACTAGAAAAATAATGCTCAAAATTCTCCAAGCCAGGCTTCAGCAATACATGAACCGTGAACTTCCAGATGTTCAAGCTGGTTACAGAAAAGGCAGAGGAACCAGAGATCAAATTGCCAACATCTGCTGGATCATCAGAAAAGCAAGAGAGTTCCAGGAAAACATCTATTTCTCTGCTTTATTGACTATGCCAAAGCCTTTGACTGTGTGGATCACAATAAACTGTGGAAAATTCTGAAAGAGATGGGAATACCAGACCACCTGACCTGCTGCCTCTTGAGAAACCTATATGCAGGTCAGGAAGCAACAGTTAGAAGTGGACCTGGAATAACGGACTGGTTCCAAATAGGAAAAGGAGTACATCAAGGCTGTATATTGTCACCCTGCTTATTTAACTTATATGCAGAGTAGATCATGAGAAACGCTGGACTGGAAGAAACACAAGCTGGAATCAAGATTGCCGGGAGAAATATCAATAACCTCAGATATCCAGATGACATTATGGTAGAAAGTGAAGAGGAACTAAAAAGCCTCTTGATGAAAGTGAAAGTGGAGAGTGAAAAGTTGGCTTAAAGCTCAACATTCAGAAAACAAAGATCATGGCATCTGGTCCCATCACTTCATGGGAAATAGATGGGGAAACAGTATAAACAGTGTCAGATTTTATTTGGGGGCTCCATAATCACTGCAGATGGTGATTGCAGCCATGAAATTAAAAGACACTTACTCCTTGGAAGGAAAGTTATGACCAACCTAGATAGCATATTCAAAAGCAGAGACGTTACGTTTCCAACAAAGGTCCGTCTAGTCAAGGCTATGGTTTTTCCAGTAGTCCTGTATGGATGTGAGAGTTGGACTATAAAGAAAGCTGAGTGCCGAACAATTGATGCTTTTGAACTGTGGTGTTGGAGAAGACTCTTGAGAGTCTCTTGGACTGCAAGGACATCCAACCAGTCCATCCTAAAGGACATCAGTCCTGGGTGTTCTTTGGAAGGACTGATGCTGAAGCTGAAGCTCCAATACTGCGGCCACCTGATGTGAAGAGTTGACTCATTGAAAAAGACTCTGAAGCTGGGAGGGATTGGGGGCAGGAGGAGAAGGGCACTACAAAGGATGATATGGCTAGATGGCATCACTGATTCGATGGACTTGAGTCTGAGTGAACTCCGGGAGTTGGTGATGGACAGGGAGGCCTGGTGTGCTGCAATTCATGGTGTCGCATAGAGTCGGACATGACTGAGACTGAACTGAACTGATTGAGTTGGTGATGCCATCAAACCATCTCATCCTCTGTCGTTTCCCTTCTCCTTCTAACTTCAATCTTTCCCAGCATCAGGGTTTTTTCCATGAGTCAGTGTTTGCATCAGGTGGCCAAAGTATTGGAGTTTCAGCTAAAGGATCAGTCTTTCCAATGAATATACAAGATTGATTTCCTTTAGGATTGACTAGTTTGATCTCCCTGCAGTCCAAGGGACTCTCCAACACCATAGTTCAAAAGCATCAATTCTTCGGCACTAAGCTTTCTTTATAGTGAACTCTCACATCCATACATGACTTCTGGAAAAATCATAGCTTTGACCAGATGGACCTTTGTTGGTAATGTCTCTGCTTTTGAATGTGTTGTCTAGGTTGGTCATAACTTTTCTATGAAGGAGCAAGTGTCTTTTAATTTCATGGCTGCAGTCACCATCTGCAGTGATTTTGGAGCCCAAGAAAGTAGTCTGTCACTGTTTCATTATTTCCCTATTTGTCATGATGTGATGGGACCAGATGCCATGATATTAGTTTTTTGAATGTTGAATTTTAAGCCCATTTTTTCACTCTCCTCTTTAATTTTCATTAAGAGGCTCTTCACTTCCTGCCATAAGGGTGGTGTCATTTGTGTATATAAGGTTACTGATATTACTCCTGGGTACCTTGATTCCAGCTTGTGCTTCATTCAGATCAGCATTTCGCATGATGTACTCTGCTCAAAAGGTAAATAAACAGGGTGACAATATACAGCTTGTCTCACTCTTTTCCCAATTTGGAACCAGTCTGTTGTTCCATGCCCAGTTCAAACTGTTGCTTCTTGACCTGCATACTGATTTCTCAGGAGGCAGGTCAGGTGGTCTGGTAGTCCCATCTATTGAAGAATTTCCCACAGTTTGTTATGATTCACAGTCAAAGGCTTTGGTGTAATAAGTAAAGCAGAAGTAGATGTTTTTCTCGAACTCTCTTGCTTTTTCAATGACCCAACAGATGTTGGCAATTTGATCTCTGGTTCCTCTGCCTTTTCTAAATCCTGCTTGAACATCTGCAAGTTCACAGTTCTCAGACTGTTGAAGCCAGGTTTGGAGAATTTTGAGTATTACTTTGCTAGGGTTGAGATGAGTGCACTGTGCAGTAGTTTGAATGTTCTTTGCTATTGCCTTTCTTTGGGATTGGAATGAAAATGGACCTTTTCCAGTCCTGTGGCCACTGCTGGGTTTTCCAAATTTGCTGGCATAGTGAGTGCAGCATTTCCACAGCATCATCTTTCAGGATCTGAAACAGCAAAACTGGGATTCCATCACCTCCACTAGCTTTGTTCTTAGTGATGCTTCCTAAAGCCCACTTGACTTCGTATTCCAGGATATCTGGTTCTAGGTGAATAATCATACCATGGTGGTTAACTGGGGCATGAAAATCTGTTTTGTATCGTTCTTCTGTGTATTCTTGCCACCTCTTCTTAATATCTTCTGCTTCTGTTAAGTCCATACCATTTGTGTCCTTTATTGTGCCCACCTTTGCATGCAATGTTCTCTTGGTATTAAGAGAACCAAGAGAACATTTTTCTGAAAGAGATCTCTAGTCTTGAAGAGATCTCTAGTATTTCCCATTCTACTGTTTTCCTCTATTTCTTTGCACTGATCACTGAGCAAAACTTTCTTATCTGTTGTTTTATTCTTTTGAACTCTGCATTCAGATGAGTATATATCTTTCCTTTTCTCTTTTGCCTTTCACTTCTCTTCTTTTCTCAGCTATTTGTAAGGCTTCCTCAGACAATCATTTTGCATTTTTGCATTTCTTTTCATTGGGGATGGTCTTGATCACTGCCTCCTGTACAATGTTATCAACCTCATTCCATAGTTCTTCAGGCACTCTATCTATCAGATCTAGTCCCTTGAATCTATTTCTCACTTCCACTGTATAATTGCAAGGGATTTGATTGAAGTCATACCTGAATGGTCTAGTGGTTTTCCCTACTTTCTTCAATTTAAGTCTGAATTTGGCAGTAAAGAGTTCATCGTTTGAGCCACAGTCAGCTCCCTGTCTTGTTTTTGCTGATTGTATCAAGTTTCTCCATCTTTGGATGAAAAGAATATAATCAATCTGATTTCGGTACTGATCATTTGGTAATGTCCATGTGTAGAGTTGTCTCTTGTATTGTTTGAAGAGCATGTGTGCTATGACCAGTGCGTTCTCTTGGCAAAATTATCAGCCTGTTCACAGCTTCCTTTTGTACTCCAAGGCCAAATTTGCCTGTTACTCCAGGTATTTCTTGACTTCCTACTTTTGCATTCCAGTCCACTATGATGAAGTGGACATCTTTTTTGGGTGTTAGTTTTACAAGGTCTTGTAGATACTACAGAGAAGTGTTCAGCATCTTCACCACTACTGGTTGGGGCACTAAGTGAGTATTAAGTGAAGTCACTCAGTCATGTCTGACTCTTTGCGACCCCATGGACTGTAGCCTACCAGGCTTCTCCGTTCATGGGATTTTCCAGGCAAGAGTACTGGAGTGGGTTGCCATTTCCTTCTTCAGGGGATCTTCCTGACTCAGGGATCAAACCTGGGTCTTCCACATTGTAGGCAGACAATTTACCCTCTGACCATAGACTTGGATTACCGTGATACTGAATGGTTTGCCTTGGAAACCAAAAGAGATCATTCTGTCATTTTTGAGATTGCATCCATGTACTGCACTTTGGACTCTTTCATTGACTAGAGGGCTACTCCATTTCTTCTAAGGGATCTTGCCCACAGTAGATATAATGGTCATCTGAATTAAATCTGTTCATTCCAGTCCATTTTAGTTCACCGATTCGTAAAAAGTCAACATTTACTCTTGCCATCTCCTGTTTAACGACTTCCAATTTACCAATATATACACTAGGTTGAGAGGGAAGCCCAACCTAGCACATGTATTGTTCTAAACTATTCAACATTAATTTCTCCAGGTAGTCTACAGTGCTTTCAGTATGTAGATGCAGGTCTTCTATTTTGGAAAATTTTTTAAAATTATAATTTTAAATATCTCTCTTTTTAATTTTCCTAATTCAATTTTACATGTATGTTGACTTTTACCTCATTTCCATTTCAACCACTTTCTCTTTTATCTAATTCATTTTCATTTTCTTATTTTTCTGTCTTTCTTCAATATCTTTTATTAAATTTCAGTCAAATCCATTCCCGCTTAGACATCTTGGAATTTTGATCTTTTACCTAATTCATTTTCATTTTCTTATTTTTCTGTCTTTCTTCAATGTCTTTTATTAAATTTCAGTCAAATCCATTCCCCCTTAGGCATCTTGGAATTCTGAATTCATTTCTAAGATGATTTTTATCTTTTTCTCTCATGATTTTTCTTGGGTTCAATCAACTCTCTTCTCATTTCCTTCTAGGTTTCTTTGCTTGTGATTTCGTGGGATTTTGAAGAATAAATTTTTTGTTTCCTTTTCTGCTTTTAGGTTTATGATTTTAATTGGTTTTTCATATCTCCAAATGCTTATTTCAGGTTATTTCAGTCAGTTTAGTTTTCTACTGCTGTGTAGCTGTTATCTTTGGAGGGAAGGGATTTCATCTACTGAGATATTTTGATTCTCACATTATATTTTCTTCCTATGGTAGCTTTCCGTAAATTTAGGAGGCTTTCATTTATTGTGACTTTGATTCATAAGATTCCTATTGCAAGAGCCCCCTCTTTTATTTTATACAGGAAAGTATAATTTCTTTAATGAATGATTTCTTTTTTTTTTTTTTTTGGTGATTGTGATGTGAAGAGGTTGGTGGTGGAGACTGGGTATCCTCCAGTTTGGAGGCAGTGGTTTCCATTTTATGTTGCAGAACCTTAAATTTCACCCTGTTGCTTCTTTTCCTTCATTATCCAATCTCCAAATCATGCTTTTCCTTCTCTTTAATGTTCTCTCCCAGAAAAAAATTGTCCTTCAATGGCTGCTGCTAAGTCACTTCAGTCGTGTCCGACTCTGTGCAACCCCACAGACGGCAGCCCATCAGGCTCCCCAGTCCCTGGGATTCTCCAGGCAAGAACACTGGAGTGGGTTGCCATTTCCTTCTCCAGTGCATAAAAGTGGAAAGTGAAAGTGAAGTCGCTCAGTCGTGTCCGACTCTTAGCGACCCCAAGGACTGCAGCCCACTAGGGTCCTCTGTCCATGGGATTTTCCAGGCAAGAGTACTGGGGTGGGGTGCCATTGCCTTCAATGGCAACCATCCTCAAATCACACACACTTTTAAGGCTAGGACCTATCTACCAGGACTCTTATGCATAAAAATGTGACAGTATCCAAAATTTGCAAGAAAGCCTGATCTCAGGGCAAGATGGAAAAAAATGTTAAATTTCAACAGAAAAACAATGTAGTTATGAAAAGGAATTAAGAAATGGAGAATTATAGTTTATTATGTGTACACAATGATGCATTTGGTCAATTTTTATCCATGCATCACTCTTTCATTATGGAAAAGCAACTATTAAAATTAATTGAATATAGAAACAGACATTTCAATCACACTGACATTTCTTAAAAGTTGAAGTTTATGGCTCTGATTAAAATAGTATTCAGTCATTCAACTCAACAAATACTTATCAAGCATTTACTATGTGTTAGACATTTGGAATGCTGGACAAATAAAGCAGATAAATAAATATCCTCATCTAACATTCTCATGGGGGAGAGAAATAAACAATGATAAACTTACATTTTAAGATCACAAAAACTTTTTATATGGTTAATAAATAAAATATAAAATGTAATTTATTTCACTATCATCATCATATCAAAATTTTTTTTAGGTACTTCTGCCCCACTAGTATGTATGCTCATGTTCAGTAGTGTCCGACACTCTGTGATTCCATGGACTGTAGCCCATCAGGATTGTCTGCCGACAGAATTTTCTAGGTAAGAATACTGGAGTCAGTTGCCATTTAATACTCCAGAGACCTTCCCAATCCAAGAATCGAATCCATGTCTCCTGTGTCTTCCGCATTGGCAGGCAGACTCTGACACCTGGGATGCACACTACATTGTTAAGTATTGGGGAGTATGTCCCCAATTTCCCACTTTTAGGAACATAGAATTTGTGAAACACAAGTCTAGAGGACATTACCAAGAGATCATTAACTTAAAGCTAAATGGAATAACTTGTGAAACATTAAGTTGTTTCTTCTTGAAAAGTGGATAAGTATTGACACATTTACAGATATAAGAGGAATCATTCCAATTAATTAGGTTTCTATTTTTGATTCAAGTGTACGTGTTAGATAAAGGGTTGCATACAGCTATTAAGCAGTCAAAAAGAGGCCTGCACTAAATATTTGTTAATAATTCCAGTTCTAGACATTTATCCTGTATTACATGTTGGCAAAGAATAGGATAAGGAAGTTTAACATTACAGCAGTTTATGACAATGAAAGATTGGAAAAAAACTACATGTTGAAGTAATAGGAAAATATTGTTTTAGATAATTAAGTTGAATTACTATATAATGGTTAAAAACAAGTTAATAAATTGTGGAAAATTCTGAAGGAGATGGGAATACCAGACCACCTGACCTGCCTCTTGAGAAACCTATATGCACGTCAGGAAGCAACAGTTAGAACTGGACCTGGAACAACAGACTGGTTCCAAATAGGAAAAGGAGTACGTCAAGGCTGTATATTGTCACCCTGCTTATTTAACATATCAGAGAGGCGGGGCAGGAGGAAGCAAAAGCTGGAATCAAGATTGCAGAGAGAAATATCAATAACCTCAGATATGCAGATGACACCACCCTTATGGCAGAAAGTGAAGAAGAACTAAAGAGCCTCTTGGTGAAAAAGGAGAGTGAAAAAGTTGACTTAAAGCTCAATATTCAGAAAACTAAGATCGTGGCATCTGGTCCCATCACTTCATGGGAAATAGATGAGGTAACAGTGGAAACAATGACAGACTTTATTTTGGGGGGCTCCAAAATCACTGCAGATGGTGACTGCAGCCATGAAATTAAAAGACGCTTACTCCTTGAAAGGAAAGTTATGACCAACCTAGACAGCATATTAAAAAGCAGAGACATTACTTTGTCAACAAAGGTCTGTCCAGTCAAGGTTATGGTTTTTCCAGTAGTCATGTATGGATGTGACCGTTGGACTATAAAGAAAGCTGAGCACATAAGAATTGATGTTTTTGAACTGTGGTGTTGGAGAAGACTCTTGAGAGTCCCTTGGACTGTAAGGAGATCCAGCCAGTCCATCCTAAAGGAGATCAGTCCTGGGTGTTCATTGGAAGGACTGATGTTGAAGCTGAAACTCCAATGCTTTGGCCACCTGATGCGAACAGCTGACTCATTTGAAAGACCCTGATGCTGGGAAAGACTGAGGGCAGGAGAAGGGGATGACAGAGGATGAGATGGCTGGATGGCATCACCGACTCGATGGACATGGGTTTGGGTAGACTACGGCAGTTGGTGATGGACAGGGAGGCCTGGCATGCTGCAGTTCATGGGTCGCAAAAGGTCGGATACAACTGAGTGACTGAACTGAACTGAGCTGAATCCATACATTCTGACATATCATCTAAAAAGTGAAGAACAATGGTGTATATATTTCTACCTATGTATTAGAAAAGAGATCAGTTATATGCTTGCATATATGAGCAAAGTATTTGGGAAATGAAATTTTTAAAAATTGTTATAGTGCTTACCTTCATAATGGAGACATTCTTACCCTTCATGTTATTTCAGTTTTCTTTCTTTCTTGATTATGTTTAAAATAAAAGAGGCTAATTATAAATATCAAATCTATTAAATGGCATAAAACTTAAAACAGTGTTAAGAGCTGAACTAATATGATAAAACAGAGCAAACCACTGTCTAATATTAAAAAGTGGCATTTTGCATAAGTGTGGGAAACAGGTAAGATATTCAATAATTAATAGTGGGATAAAAGATTCATTAGTAGAAAACAAAAAAAAATTTTATTTTACACTGTACAGATCAAGCGTATTTTTGGATAAATTAGTGACTTAAATGTAAATTTTAACATATAAAAAAATGCATTAGAAATATAAATATGATTTATCTCAGAAATCCTCCCTTTAGCAAATTACTCAAAGGAAATAAACGTTTTTATTCAAACATGTTCAAAGATTGAAAGAAAGACAGCTGTCCATCATCATTTATAAGGATAAAAAATAACCTAACCACTCAATAGGAAACTGGCACTCTAAGTTTTATGCATGAGAATTCTATGCAATCCATAACAATGTCGTTGTAAAAGAATACTTAATCAGCATGTAAGAATATCTGATTCTATAATAATAAATTAGAAAATGCAATAAATTATGATCCTGTTTATTTAAAATAAACACTTCATAAGTAAATTCACACAAGGAAAATAATCGTGTTGTTTAGTCACTCAGGTGTGTCTGACTCTTTTACAACCCCATGGACTTTAGCCCGCCAGGCTCCTCTGTCCATGGGATTTCCCAGACAAGAATACTGGAAAGAGTATTCTTTCCATTTCCTTCTCCAAAACAGTCTTAGGTGTATTCGACACATGTTGACAGTAATTAGTGTTAGAATTATGTGATTTATATTTAATTTATAGTTACTAAATTTTCTATAGTAAATATGCTTTTATCAAGGAAAAAATAGAGTACAAGGTATAATTATTCCTTCCGAGTCTGGAGTGAGAAGATAAGTTAAAATATAATTTTGAAGTGGTAGGAGAAGAAATGTAAAAAGAAATCATACATGCCAGTTTCTATTTTCATGGTACATTAGAAAGACAGCTAACAGTACAGAAGAAAGGAGTGGAAATCGGGAAAATAATCAAAGTGATAAAACATTAAAGCAATTCTTACAGAAAAAGGAATGTGGTCATTTCTTAAGAGGATACCCAGGTAGTAATAGTGTTATCTAATGAAAGAGAGATTTTAGTTTGAATAAAAGAAAGAGGACTGAGGAAGACAGGAAGTGGTTAGGACAAACACAAGATAAGGAGGATGTCAAGGGAAAAGAAAATGAAGAAGAAAGAGGACAGCAGTGTAGAAACAGACAGGAAGGGAAAGGTCAGAGAGAGAGAGAAGAAATGAATTGGGAAGTTTGAAAAAGGAGAGAGAAGTTCAAGGAGTAGAAAAGAAAAATAGAAGACTGAAGAAAGAAGGCAGGGCAGAATGCTCTAAGGTTGAGAAGAGAAAATTTATTACAAATAAAATGGGTCATCAAGAGACAACTGTGGAATGTTCTGGTTAGCTGGAAAGCAGTAATTACACAAACAGTATGCTTGAGGCGGTTGTACAGTGGGTAGAAATTACTCTTTATAGGGTGAAGCTTCTAGATGGAACTTTGATACTGGCACACAGAGGGTACGCAAGATGTAATACATCTTTATACAAAAATACATCCTTTCTAAATATCTAGAATAATTTCTGAATGATTACAAAAGATAACATTTACTTGTACTTCTTTAATAATTTAAAAACTCTTACAGTTTCTAAACCTAGTAGAATATAAAGGACAGGGTGGGAAATTAAAAGATTACAAAAGGTAACATTTACTTGTACTTCTTTAATAATTTAAAAACTCTTACAGTTTCTAAACCTAGTAGAATATGAAGGACAGGGTAGGAAATTAAAACAAAGTAAGTTTCAGGCTATAACGGGGTTGAAAAAGGGTACTTGTGGTGAAATTCCTTTGGAGAGTTGAAGAGATAAATATTATCATTCTAAATTATTCAAAATAAAAATAACTGCTAAGTAGGGAGAATATCTTGGAATTTCTTTGCAGAATCAATTCTATCACATATATAACTTGGTTTCATTAATGAATAGCTGTACTTTATTTTCTGACCTCAGTGATACTGAAGGCTCTGGCCAAATGAGGAAGAAAAATCTTTTAGCCTCAGGAGAGCTTGGCTTGTTTAACCAATTAAAAGTACACAAGACAAATACCCTCTACAATTAGGATAACACAGTCAGAATAAAGAGCACCCTAGGAGCTCTCCCTGGTGCTCCGACTGTCCCTGGATGTCTGAGACCTGACTTAAAGACTGGTCTTTTCTAAAGGCAGCATCCAAGTTTACAATTCCTATGCTGATTTATCTGCCTGAGTTCTCATTAGTCTTATTTCTAAACTACACCCTTACCTATCTATGCCCCTGTAAGTATATACTTCCAAACTTTATTTGAAAATGCAGAGTATAGATCAAAGGGTTCTATTTCACATCATTTATGTAAGATATTATTCCCAAGAGTTTTAAAAAGTAAATAAAAACCAAAAAATAGAAGTAATTAATAATCAAAAAATAAAAGCACTATAGTAATAATGAACCTAAAAGAAAGTATCCTCATATATACATCTATATAGATAGATTGAGAAGCAACTAGACTAAACATAGGCTATGCTGCTAAGTCGCTTCAGTCGTGTCCAACTCTGTGCGACCCCATAGACGGCAGCCCTCCAGGCTCCTCCATCCCTGGGGTTCTCCAGGCAAGAACACTGGAGTGGGTTGCCATTTCCTTCTCCAATGCATAAAAGTGAAAAGTGAAAGTGAAGTCGCTCAGCCGTGTCCGACTCTAGCGACCCCATGGACTGCAGCCTACCAGGCTCCTCTGTCCATGGGATTTTCCAGGCAAGAGTACTGGAGTGGGGTGCCATTGCCTTCTCCAATCATAGGCTATATGGTCAGCCAAGTATCTGGTCAGCTAAGTATCTAGAAATTAATCTACCTGGAAAAAAAATTCACCTTTTTAAGATTACTTTTTGGTCTATCTACTCTTAACAAATCTGTACATCTTTAGTTGTTTCCCCTTTCCTAAACTACAATTAATTGACAGTAATTATACCACTGTCTAAATAGTATGCATTTTATTACATAAAACAAAAAACAAATTTTTTTTAAAGAAACAAAAAAATCCCCACTTCATTACTTTATATTCTTCCAGAATCAAAGTACCTAGCATGAACTAAAGAGGATAACCAGAATTCCCTAAATCATAATGTTTAAATCTCTGACAATAACTGCTTTGAATTTAGGAAATACCTATGTATTTGGGGGAGGGGGTAAAAAGATGGTAGGTTTTTGTGGCACTTATTCACAATGTGCAACAAAAGTATGACCTCCAAAGAATCAACATACTACAATGCAAAATTTCATCTGAATGACTTGAGCATTCCAAGAGACAGTGGTTATTACAATAAAATCTTATTATGTGAATAAAATCATTTAGCTTATCCTGGAAATAAATATGAACAAATAGGTTTAGGAAGAATTGGCTAAATATAAAAGAAACAAAAAATTATTTTCAAATTATTGTTTTAGTTCAAGTAGCCTGTTAGGTGATTTAATTTTCCTCTGAACTGACTGGTCCTCTGAAAAAGAGATTCCTCTCATAAAGAACTTAACCTGAGAAGCTCAAGCAGACAATCAATTGTTGGAAATTTGTTTGTCTAAAATACTTAAAATTAATATTTTACAATATCTAGTCATTCAGAAATTATATGTCAAGAAACCTTCAGGTACTTCTGTCACTAAGTCATGTTTCTTATTTTCAATCATTTATTTCTGTTAATACAGAGGAAAGATGATATAACTTAGGACAGGAGAACTTTTGCTTGAAAGCACAATTTGTAAACAGGTAAAAGGAAACTGCACCTCCAAGAGAATCTTACGAACTCCTCCCATCCCAATACCAATTCCCTGTGACCTGGGGTACCCTTACAGAACACTTAGCACTTCTATGGAGCAGTCTGAAAACTACTGTCTTAAAAATAAAACATTTTAAGTTGACTTTTTTCACATAACTTATGAATTAAGTTTTGTTGCCGGGAGAAATATCAATAAACTCAGATATGCAGATGACACCACCCTTATGGCAGAAAGTGAAGAGGAACTAAAAAGCCTCTTGATGAAAGTGAAAGAGGAGAGTGAAAAAGTTGGCTTAAAGCTCAACATTCAGAAAACGAAGATCATGGCATCTGGTCCCATCACTTCATGGGAAATAGATGGGGAATCAGTGGAAACAATGTAAGACTTTATTTTTGCGGGGCTCCAAGATCACTGCAGATGGTGACTGCAGCCATAAAATTAAAAGATGCTTACTCCTTGGAAGGAAAGTTATGACCAACCTAGATAGCATATTAAAAAAGAGAGACATTACTTTGCCAACAAAGGTTCGCCTAGTCAAGGCTATGGTTTTTCCAGTAGTCATGTATAGATGTGAGAGTTGGACTGTGAAGAAGGCTGAGCGCTGAAGAATTAATGCTTTTGAACTGTGGTGTTGGAGAAGACTCTTGAGAGTTCCTTGGACTGCAAGGAGATCCAAGTAGTCCATTCTGAAGGAGATCAGCCCTGGGATTTCTTTGGAAGGACTGATGCTAAAGCTGAAACTCCAGTACTCTGGCCACCTCATGAGAAGAGTTGACTCATTGGAAAAGACTTTGATGCTGGGAGGGATTGGGGGCAGGAGGAGAAGGGGACGACAGAGGATGAGATGGCTGGATGGCATCACTGACTCGATGGACGTGAGTCTGAGTGAGCTCTGGGAGTCGGTGATGGACAGGGAGGCCTGGCGTGCTGTGATTCATGGGGTTGCAAAGAGTCGGACACGATTGAGCAACTGAACTGAACTGAACTAGGTGGTAAAAAGCTACAGTAAGAAAGTTGCTGATCTAATTCAGGGATTCTTAATTAAGGGTAGTACCATGCCAGGATAGTCTGCAAAAACATAGGTCCATTTTTATTTGCCCCAGTGACCAGGGGAGCAATATGACTAATTAGGAAGGCAGGGGCTAGGGATGATAAACATGGTACAGTGTACAAAGTTTTATGCCTTTCCAAAAGTCAACAAAGCATCCATTGAGAAACACCGATACAAATCAACTAAATATAAAAATTAAGAATTTCCAATGAATTGGGAAATTTCCGATGAATATGTGACTCATGAACATACCTTCTAAAGGATATTTAAGGATATTTAAATAATAGTATGGGAACTCGAGAGTCCAAAAGCCTTGCCTCCAGAGGAAATAACAAATCTGAGCATCACGAAATCACACTATCTAGAAAACAGACACATTCCTGTAAGTAGAGTTTAGCATGGTGCTGCTTTCCAGAAGTGCCTCATGCCCAATCCATCTAACAAACAAAACAAACAAGACACACACATACACACAAATCCAAACAAAACACATGAACAATGAAGAGAGGAGGAATGGGTGTGCCAGAAACTGCAGAAGAAACTAGGAAGAATATTATGTGAAGGCTAAATTTTACCACAGAGATAAGTAAGCACTGGAGGCTAGCCTAGGGATCATTATTACATTTCTATCAGAAATTTCACACTCAATTCTAAACAACTGATTTTAAGTAAAGAGTAACTATGTCTTTGATTTCACAATAAGGACTAGATTTTTATATATATAAATTTTGAATTTCAAGGGTAAATATATTTACTATATGCTATTCTGATTATCTTATACAAAAGAACATGAACATTAACCTTTAAAAAACAGACTAAATTTGAATACATAAAAAAAAGCATCACTTTGATTGAAAGTAGTAAAAAATGTTTTAACCCAAATGTCTCCTTGCAAGAATTTATGAACCATGAAAAAATGTACTGAGGAACTGCTACATTGTTAGAAAAGCTACTCTATTGAACAGTTGCAAATACACTGTCATACAATAATATAAACATAGCAGTTAATAATTTCTCAAACTAGAATAGGTTATTAAAAGAGAAACAACTAAAATGCACATATACAACTTTTTACTATCATTGTTTTCTACACATTTGACTTCAAGTAAGACAAAGAAAGGATATACTAAACTGGAAATTATAGATTATTATTTAATCAGAAAACTGTTTAATATGTCAATGAAAACATTTGAACGTTTTTTGTTTATTTTTAAGAAACACAAGATCTGAAATGGGCATTTTTACTTCCAGAAATGGCAGAAGAGTTCATTTAGACCTATGATTCTTCTAAGAACCAGAAGCACTGAAAAATACAAAGATTCATTTTTGAAGTTTCACAAAAAAATCAGAGAATGACAAAGTTGTGAAGACTTACTGGACCAAGAGAGAAGACAGAAATCGAGAAAGTCAAACTTAGCCTCTGGGGTTTGCCCTGCAAGAATTACTGAAAAGACAGTTGAGACTGAGAAGTATGTTTGACAGCCTCAAGAGTCTAGGGAGGTATAAACAAAAACAACTGGCTTTAGTTGTGACCCTAAAAATTTCACTCTAGTAGTTAGGTGAACAAGAGATTGTTCTTGCCTTGCAAAGACTGCAGACTAATTTGCAGTCATTTCGGGGCTCAGAAAATTGGATTAAAGTAATCCTAGATTGCTAATACCCCTCAATTTCTGTCACAAGCAAACTATCAAAAATATACTACACAGAATATAGAACTTCAGATCTCAAATTATGTCTAAAAATGATTTTCAAGTATAACCCAGTAAAAAATAAAATTACAACCAGAAAACGAAGAGGAAAACAGATGCAAGAAGCAACAAAAATAAAAGAGTAAAAGTAGAAATACACTCAAAGGAGCTCCAGATATTGGAATTAACAAACACAAACAGTATTTGTTCAAAAATCTACAAGTGTTTGCTTATTACATTTAAAAGTACTGAAAAACAAAGACAAAAGTAATTATTAAAAGCTGTAAGAAAAATATGACAATTTCTTCAAAGGTACTTATTGAAAAACAAAGACAAAAGTAATTATTAAAAGCTGTAAGAAAAATATGACAATTTCTTCAAAGGTACAAGATACAGATATTGACTAGAAGCAATGGACGGGGAAGACAATGGCACCCCACCCCAGTACTTTTGCCTGGAAAATCCCATGGACGGAGGAGCATGGTAGGCTCCAGTCCGTGGGGTCGCTAAGAGTCAGACAGACTGAGCGACTTCACTTTGACTTTTCACTTTCATGCATTGAAGAAGGAAATGGCAACCCACTCCAGTGTTCTTGCCTGGAGAATCCCAGGGACAGGGGAGCCTGGTGAGCTTCCGTCTACGGGGTCGCACAGAGTCGGACACGACTGAAGCGACTTAGCAGCAGTAGCAGCAGAAGCAATGGAAACAGAGGTAATGGAATTAAATCTTCACTGTCCTCTAAGAAAATAACATCAAATTTAAAGATCAACATCAAGAGAGTATCAGATCAGATCAGATCAGTCGCTCAGTTGTGTCCAACTCTTTGCGACCCCATGAACTGCAGCACGCCAGGCCTCCCTGTCCATCACCAGCTCCCGGAGGTCACCCAGACTCGCATCCATCAAGTCGGTGATGCCATCCAGCCATCTCATCCTCTGTCGTCCCCTTCTCCTCCTGCCCTCAATCCCTCCCAGCATCAGAGTCTTCTCCAATGAGTCAAATCTGCGCAAGAGGTGGCCAAAATACTGGAGTTTCAGCTTTAGCATCATTCCTTCTAAAGAAATTCCAGGATTGATCTCCTTCAGAATGGACTGGTTGGATCTTCTTGCAGTCCAGGGGACTCTCAAGAGTCTTCTCCAACACCACAGTTCAAAAGCATCAATTCTTCGGCGCTCAGTCTTCTTCACAGTCCAGCTCTCACATCCATACATGACCACAGGAAAGACCATAGCCTTGACTAGGCGAACCTTTGTTGGTAAAGTAATGTCTCTGCTTTTGAATATGCTATCTAGGTTGGTCATAACTTTCCTTCCAAGGAGTAAGCGTCTTTTAATTTCATGGCTGCAGTCACCATCTGCAGTGATTTTGGAGCCCAGAAAAACAAAGTCTGACACTGTTTCCACTGTTTCCCCATCTATTTCCCATGTAGTGATGGGACCAGATGCCATGATCTTGTTTTCTGAATGTTGAGCTTTAAGCCAACCTTTTCACTCTCCACTTTCACTTTCATCAAGAGGCTTTTTAGCCCCTCTTCACTTTCTGCCATAAGAGTCGTGTCATCTGCATATCTGAGGTGATTGATATTTCTCCCAGCAATCTTGATTCCAACTTGTGTTTCTTCCAGTCCAGCATTTCTCATGATGTACTCTGCATATAAGTTAAATAAACATGGTGACAATACACTGCCTTGACGTACTCCTTTTCCTATTTGGAACCAGTCTGTTGTTCCATGACCAGTTCTAACTGTTGCTTCCTGACCTGCATACAGATTTCTTAAGAGGCAGATCAGGTGGTCTGGTATTCCCATCTCTTTCAGAATTTTCCACAGTTTATTGTGATCCACACAGTCAAAGGCTTTGGCATAGTCAATAAAGCAGAAATAGATGTTTTTCTGGAACTCTCTTGCTTTTTCCATGATCCAGCGGATTTTGGCAATTTGATCTCTGGTTCCTCTGCCTTTTCTAAATCCAGCTTGAACATCAGGAATTTCACGGTTCACATATTGCTGAAGCCTGGCTTTGAGAATTTTGAGCATTACTTTACTAGCGTGTGAGATGAGTGCAATTGTTCGGTAGTTTGAGCACTCTTTGGCATTGCCTTTCTTTGGGATTGGGATGAAAACTGACCTTTTCCAATCTTGTGGCCACTGCTGAGTTTTCCAAATTTGCTGGCATATTGAGTGCAGCACTTTCACAGCATCATCTTTCAGGATTTGGAATAGCTCCACTGGAATTCCATCACCTCCACTAGCTTTGTTCGTAATGATGCTTTCTAAGGCCCATTTGACTTCACATTCCAAGATGTCTGGCTCTAGGTCAGTGATCACATCATCATGATTATCTGGGTCTTGAAGCTCTTTTTTGTACAGTTCTTCTGTGTATTCCTGCCACCTCTTCTTAATATCTTCTGCTTCTGTTAGGTCCATACCATCTCTGTCCTTTATCGTGCCCATCTTTGAATGAAATGTTCCTTTGGTATCTCTGATTTTCTTGAAGAGATCCCTAGTCTTTCCCATTCTGTTGTTTTCCTCTATTTCTTTGCATTGATCACTGAAGAAGGCTAACACCCCAAAAAGATGTCCTTTTCATTATAGGGGACTGGAATGCAAAAGTAGGAAGTCAAGAAACACCTGGAGTAACAGGCAAATTTGGCCTTGGAATACGGAATGAAGCAGGGCAAAGACTAACAGAGTTTTGCCAAGAAAATGCACTGGTCATAGCAAATACCCTCTTCCAACAACACAAGAGAAGACTCTACACATGGATATCACCAGATGGTCAACACCGAAATCAGATCGATTATATTCTTTGCAGCCAAAGATGGAGAAGCTCTATACAATCAGCAAAAACAAGACCAGGAGCTGACTGTGGCTCAGACCATGAACTCCTTATTGCCAAATTCAGACTGAAATTGAAGAAAGTAGGGAAAACTACTAGACCATTCAGGTATGACCTAAATCAAATCCCTTATGATTATACAGTGGAAGTGAGAAATAGATTTAAGGGACTAGATCTGATAGACAGAGCGCCTGATGAACTATGGAATGAGGTTCGTGACACTGTACAGGAGACAGGGATCAAGACCATCCCCATGGAAAAGAAATGCAAAAAAGCAAAATGGCTGTCTGGGGAGACCTTACAAATAGCTGTGAAAAGAAGAGAAGCGAAAAGCAAAGCAGAAAAGGAAAGATATAAACATCAAGAGAGTATACATCATTCAAAACTAAAAACACAACCTGATAACCAAAATCAAATATTTTAGGTTTAATAATTATTTCATCTATAAATTTCCACCAGTCTTATCAGTCATATTATTTTGGATTTCAGAGATGGATTAAATAATGGTTTTTTCTTATACTGATCTGTATGAAAGTTAGGAAAAATAGAATAATTTTGGGATTAAATCCCAAATTTAATCCAACTTAAAATTCCAACATTTTTTTAACTGAAGTGACAAGTTGAATCAATCATAAAAATATAAATACAATAATCAAAAAAGTTATAGAACCATAAGACAGGAAAAAAGCAGAAGCAATTATCTTGATTCCATCTCTAGCAATGTCTGTCTTATTCATTGGTACAAAATAAGTACTGTGGCTGGCATACAGTAAGGGATAATGTTAACTCAGCTAAATTGAATTCTTCTAGTCAGTAATTTCTTTAGTCTAAAATTTTTTCTTACAAAGCTTGCATACTACTCATACTCTGTGGTAACAGTGGGAGAGAAAAGCAATACCTATTCTGAACAATAGGTATTGAATAACAGGTATTCAATAAATGTTTGCCAAGTACACAAATCAGGTTTATTTCATATATTTAAAAATCTCTATTTCTCTTAGTTTTTTCTCATATGGTCTATTACCTGAACTTTGATCCCCTTTGGATCTGTTCCTAGTTTCTCCACATATTAGACTAGACACCCAACCCCAAGGGATCTAAATGGAATCTGCCTACAAACAAATGATTAATGTATGAGAAATTCTGGTATTTTTAACCTTCATGTAAATATAAATACTATAGAAAATTCCATAAATACTTCTATAAACAATATTGTCAGACAGTATAATTCATTTCCTAAGAATATAATATACAATTAGAAATAGAAGTACTGAATTCTTTGCTTTATACTTTCCTTGAGGCTGATCAAGTAATGATGATCCAGTTCTAATTTTAATTAAATCCTTATATAATATACTGATTATAAATTATGACAGTTCACATTCTCTCAGTATTTTGAGCTTTTCAGGTCATACTATTGGTATCCTTATCTCATGCTCTTAAAATCAAGGTACAAAATGATAAAAAAAAAAAAAAAACTACAGCTATGGAAACATAATGGCAGTGTTCTTTTACAACTAAGTTATAGGTATAATTCTTTTTTCTTCCTTATAACCACCCAGCAGTGTGGCTAGTAAAAGTGACTAGCATTAAATTATACAAATATACCATACAAAAATATGAACATTTTCATTTTCAAATAAAAATTCACAAAGGTTCTCAAGAAACTTGTTATCAAGCAAAATATACATTCTTTTCAACATTAAAGTTTAAAAGACTTCTTTATAAATCACAAAAATGCTAAACTATAAAACAATTTTATAAATATACGATTTGCTTCATTCTAGAAGAAGTTTATTAAAACAGTAAAATTATACTATAAAGACACATGCACACTTGCGTACAACATGCACTAGGGCAGTATTTTGCGGAATAAGAATAATTCAGAGAGGGTAGAAGGCCTGGCAGAAACCTAACACTGACTCATATGTTGATAAACTGGTCTTTCTTACACTCAATCCTTGTTATATCAAAACAGTGTGATGCTAATATTTCTTTAGCACCTAACTCTAACTTCCTTTGTAACAGAGAGCAAATATCCAATGGGTTCATTATTGCCTCTTCACTCTACTGCATTTTTGACTTCTCTTCTTTTTCTAGAAGGTATTACTATGTAATGTGACAAGATATTATTTATGTTTGAAATACAGTTATTTAAGTAACAAGGGATATAAGTTAAAGAAAAACAGTAAGGAAGTAAGAGTAGAGGTGATATAGTAAAGCAGAGACTAAATCTTTTGCAATAACAAAATCCTGAAAATGTCACTGGGCACAGAATAAAGAACATGTTTTACAGGCTCCTCATATGTAGGTATGGACATGTGCCTACATTCTGTCAATTTCAGGTTTAAACAAAGTTACCTATGGCAGGTTTCAGGAACCCTCCTTTAAAGACTGCTGGCATTGACCCTCTCAGCTCTCTTTCTTCCTTTCTCCTTCTTGCTGGCTAGAATACAGATGATGGCTGAAACTAAAGAAGCCACCCTGGTTTGGAAGGTGAGCTTGGCAATGGAGGTTATGCATGGAAGTGTAATGAAATAAAAGGAACCAGGATCCCTGAGTATTTTGTTTGACAGAACTGAAATACTAGCCTGTTTTCACCTACTTCCAGACGCAATTGATGGCTAAATAAGACACTTCTGTACCATTTATGTCACTGGTGTTTGGGGTCTCTACTACCAGCATCCAAATCTAACCCTATCTGCAAACTGTGGAATATAAAAAAAAGTACAGTCAGAGTGAATATGCAAATAATTAAAGTTGAAAAACAACAAACTAAGGCACTGAAGTACACAGGGTAGATCACTGTCAGTACCTGGAATTAATCAAGTGATCCACTAGCTACTAGCAGTTTGAGTTGTACAAGAAATTTTGAATACATGTAACACAAATTTGAACGTCACATATTTATTTCCACAGAAATTCTATTATATTCTATGTTCTTAAAGGTGGAACACATGTTACAAGGACTAGCGTTCAGTTCATCTGGACTATCAGTTCAGTTCAGTAGCTCAGTCGCGTCCAACCCTTTGCAACCCCATGAATTGCAGCACGCCAGGCCTCCCTGTCCATCACCAACTCCCGGAGTTCACTCAGACTCATGTCCGTTGAGTCGGTGAAGCCATCCAGGCATCTCATCCTCTGTCGTCCCCTTCTCTTCCTGCCCCCAATCCCTCCCAGCATCAGAGTCTTTCCAATGAGTCAACTCTTCGCATGAGGTGGCCAAAGTTTTGGAGTTTCAGCTTCAGCATCAGTCCTTCCAATGAACACCAAGAAATGATGGACTGGTTGGATTTCCTTGCAGTCCAAGGGACTCTTCAAGAGTCTTCTCCAACACCACAGTTCAAAAGCATCAATTTTTCGGTGCACAGCCTTCTTCACAGTCCAACTCTCACATCCATACATGACCACTGGAAAAACCATAGCCTTGACTGCTGCTGCTAAGTCAATTCAGTCGAGTCCGACTCTGTGTGACCCCATAGACAGCAGCCCATCAGGCTCCCCCGAACCTGGGATTCTCCAGGCAAGAACACTGGAGTGGGCTGCCATTTCCTTCTCCAATGCATGAAAGTAAAAAGTGAAAGTGAAGTCGATCAGTCGTGTCCGACCCTCAGCGACCCCATGGACTGCAGCCTAACAGGCTCCTCCGTCCATGGGATTTTCCAGACAGGAGTACTAGACAGACTTTTGTTGGCAAAGCAAGGTCTCTGCTTTTTAATATATGATCTAGGTTGGTCACAACTTTCCTGCCAGGAGTAAGGGTCTTTTAATTTCATGGCTGCAATCAACATCTGCAGTGATTATGCAGCCCAAAAAACTAAAGGCTGACATCGTTTTCACTGTTTTCCCATCTATTTCCCATGAAGTGATGGGACCAGATGCCATGATCTTCGTTTTCTGAATGTTGAGCTTTAAGCCAACTTTTTCACTCTCCTCTTTCACTTTCATCAAGAGGCTCTTTAGTTCCTCTTCACTTTCTGCCATAAGGGTGGTGTCATCTGCATATCTGAGGTTATTGATATTTCTCCCGGCAATCTTGATTCCAGCTTGTGTTTCTTCCAGTCCAGCGTTTCTCATGATGTACTCTGCATATAAGTTAAATAAGCAGAGTGACAATATACAGACTTGACATACTCCTTTTCCTATATGGAACCAGTCTGTTGTTCCATGTCCAGTTCTAACTGTTGCTTCCTGACCTGCATATAGGTTTCTCAAGAGGCAGCAGGTCAGGTGGTCTGGTTTTCCCATCTCTTTCAGAATTTTCTGCAGTTTCTTGTGATCCACACAGTCAAAGGCTTTGGCATAGTCAATAAAGCAGAGAAATAGATGTTTTCCTAGAACTCTCTTGCTTTTTTGATGATCCAGCAGATGTTGGCAATTTGATCTCTGGTTCCTCTGCCTTTTCTGTAACCAGCTTGAACATCTGGAAGTTCACGGTTCATGTACTGCTGAAGCCTGGCTTGGAGAATTTTGAGCATTATTTTTCTAGTGTGTGAGATGAGTGCAATTGTGCAGTAGTTTGAGCATTCTTTGTCATGGCCTTTCTTTGGGACTGGAATGAAAACGGACGTTTTCCAGTCGTGTGGCCACTGAGTTTTCCAAATTTGCTGGTATATTGAGTGCAGCACTTTTATAGCATCATCTTTCAGGATCTGAAATAGCTCAACTGGAATTCCATCACCTCCACTAGCTGTGTTCGTAGTGATGCTTCATAAGGCCCAAGTGACTTCCCATTCCAGGATGTCTGGCTCTAGGTGAGTGATCATACCATCATGATTATCTGGGTCATGAAGATCTTTTAGTACAGTTCTTCTGTGTATTCTTGCCACCTCTTCTTAATATCTTCTGCTTCTGTTAGGTCCCTACTATTTCTGTCCTTTATCGAGCCCATCTTTGCATGAAATGTTCCCTTGGTATTTCTAATATTCTTGAAGAGATCTCTAGTTTTTCCCATTCTGTTGTTTTCCTCTATTTCTTCACACTGATTACTGAGGAAGACTTTCTTACCTCTCCTTGCTATTCTTTGGAACTCTGCATTCAGATGCTTATATCTTTCCTTTTCTCCTTTGCTTTTTGCTTCTCTTCTCTTCTCTTCATAGCTATTTGGAAGGCCTCCTCAGACAGCCATTTTGCTTTTTTACATTTCTTTTCCATGAGGATGGTCTTGATCCCTGTCTCCAGTACAATATCACAAACCTCATTCCATAGTTATCAGGCACTTTGTCTATCAGATCTAGTTCCTTAAATCTATTTCTCACTTCCACTGTATATAATCATAAGGGATTTGATTTAGGTCATGCCTCAATGGTCTAGTGGTTTTCCCGACTTTCTTCAATTTAAGTCTGAATTTAGCAATAAGGAGTTCATGATCTGAGCCACAGTCAGCTCCCGGTCTTATTTTTGCCTACTGTATAGAGCTTCTCCATCTTTGGCTGCAAAAGATATAATCAATCTGATTTCAGTGTTGACAATCTGGTGATGTCCATGTGTAGAGTCGTGTCTTCTGTTGTTGGAAGAGGGTGTTTGCTGTGACCAGTGCGTTCTCTTGGCAAAACTCTGTTAGCCTTTGCCCTGCTTCATTCCGTATTCCAAGGCAAAATTTTCCTGTTACCCCAGGTGTTTCTTGACTTCCCACTTTTGCATTCCAGTTCCCTAAAATGAAAAGGACATCTTTTTTGAGTGTTAGTTCTAAAAGGCCTTGTAGGTCTTCATAGAACCATTCAACTTCAGCTTCTTCAGCATTACTGGTTGGGGCATAGGCTTGGATTACCGTGATAATGAATGGTTTGCCTTGGAAACAAACAGAGATTTGTCCTTTTTGAGATTGCATCCAAGTACTGCATTTCGGACTCTCTTGTTGACCATGATGGCCACTCCATTTCTTCTGAGGGATTCCTGCCCGCAGTAGTAGATACAGTGGTCATCTGAGTTTAGTTCACTGATTCCTAGAACGTCAACTCTTGCCATCTCCTGTTTGACCACTTCCAATTTGCCTTGATTCATGGACCTGACATTCCAGGTTCCTATGCGATATTGCTCTTTACAACATGGGACCTTGCTTCTATCACCACTCCCATCCACAGCTGGGTATTGTTTTTGCTTTGGCTCCATCCCTTCATTCTTTCTGGAGTTATTTCTCCACTAATCTCCAGTAGCATACTGGGCACCTACCAACCTGCAGAGTTCCTCTTTCAGTATCCTATCATTTTGCCTTTTCATACTGTTCATGGGGTTCTCAAGGCAAGAATACTGAAGTGGTTTGCCATTCCCTTCTCCAGTGCACCACATTCTGTCAGACCTCTCCACCATGACCTGCCCGTCTAGGGTGGTCCCACACGGCATGGCTTAGTTTCACTGAGTTAGACAAGTCTGTGGCACATGTGATCAGATTGGCTAGTTTTCTGTGGTTATGGTTTCAACGTGTCTGCTCTCTGATGCCCTCTCGCAACACCTACCATCTTACTTGGGTTTCTCTTACGTTAGACATGGGGTATCTCTTCAAGGCTGCTCCAGCAAAGCGCAGCTATTGCTCCTTACTCAGTTAAATTTCTACTTTTTGTTATTGTTTCATCATCTCCAATTCACAAAATTAAATGGCAATCTGAAAAATTATTGTTGATGAAAACAGTACTCTACTATACAGACTAAGATAATTAATGTCTATACAGATTAAGATAATTAATGTCAATAGGAAATGATTCCACTGACAGTGGAACATGAATCCTGTTGAGATAAATCTGTGTGATAATTTCATATACAAAAATCATGAAACAGAAGGTACAATCATTCTTACAGATCATATTTAACTATCCACATGCCCCTAGAGCTCACTATATGATTAATACTAAGGTTTTAACTAATGATGACATAATGCTGCTGAAGCCTCAAGTCCCTTTCAAACAACCAACTTAATTTCAAGTGAACTCTCCACCAGCCAAATCCTTTCCAGGTAGAAACTGGCAAATTTTGTACAAAAAACTGATTAGAAAGGAAGATTAAAGACAAATTCACTTGTGTTATACTCCTCACCAGAGAAACAAGCACAATTTATTTGTTAGGAAGTTTATCAAGTAAGCAAAAACTTCTTGACAAATATTATGACTGAAGAAAAAAAAAAGAAACTATTGACAGAAATCTGTGACAAAGGATATAGTGTCATACATTATCTGTGATATATAATTTGGAAGAGAAACTACTATCCCTCATGATATCTGCAGATCTTAACGCTTGATAGGTGGACAAAACCATTGATGCACAAGGTTACTCTGCATACACAAAGAACTATATGAGAAAAAGAAATGGTCAACAAATTTCAACTCTATTTAGCACTGAAAATCCAAGCTACAGGATGAGATTTATAGTTTATTTAATTTGATTAGTAAGCTGAAAGCAGTTGTAATGCAACATTATCTTCAAGCACATCAATGAAGCTACCCATGAATGCAATCCCACAACCTGCTTTCTTTCATAGGGTCTTAAATTAAAAGAAACTAATATATGTTTATTGATATTATTTTCAAGGTAAATTGATGTAACAAAATTAACCATTTTAGGTATACAATTCAGTGATATTTAGAACATTCTGTGTGCTGTATTTATAACTGCACTGTAATCTCTACTTCCAAAATATTTTTATTATTCCATATAAAAATTAAACAGTCACTTCCATTTCCCCTTTACTCCCATCCCCAGCAACCACAAACGTACTTTTTGGCCCTACGGATTTGCAAATTCTGGACAATTCATATAAAATGAATTACACATCATGTGTATACTTTTACACAGTATAATGTTTCTGAGATTCATTCATGCTGCAGTATGTTATCAGTACATTTCTTTTTATGGCCAAATAATATTCCAAACATTTTACTATTATATTTTGTTTATCCACTCATCAGTTGATGAACATTTGTGCTATTTTCACTTTTTGATTGTTGTGAATACTGTTATTATGAACATTCAAGAACAAATTGTTTGAATACTTGTTTTTAATCCTTATGGATACTACCTAGAAGTAGGATTGCTGGTTTTCAGGGTAACTCTGTGGTCAACTTTCTCAGGAACTGTCGAACCTTTTTTATAGTTACTAAAATATATACTTCTTGATCTTAAATCGCTGCTGAAGCAAGTAGTGAAAAGAGTAAATCTGATTAATTGTGATCACTCGGAATATATCATGTCAGTGTTGTTTTAATAAAATGTCAATGAATGGAATACTTAGCTTCTCTATACTCTAATCTTGCTATCAAAAGGAAATATAATCTTAAAATGGTAAAAAATTAAATTTCATGATACTAATATCTGCAAAAATCATTTCTACGGTTCTATATATTATTCAAGAATTATACACTGGGTGATGTATCTAGTACTTTGAAATATCTAAGAATTACTTCATGACTGAAATACCATGATTTTTAATATTAAGACTTCTTAAGAAGCCTTTATATTAAGTTATGGGCTCTGAAAGATAGCTGAAGTAGTCCCAGGTCCGTAGTAACACAATATAAATCCTTTTCTAAGAAAATGCCTTAGTTTAGGCACTTAGGTTTTCAATAATGATGTCATAAGCAAAGATCACTTAAGAGACATTGAAACAAATCACGATGAGTGCTAGACAGCATAAACAGTAGTCAATTAATCATACATAAAACATAAACATGGAGAAAATATTTTTAAAAATAAAATGTGGAATTTGAAAATCAAGCTACAGGAAAAACATAATTTTTCTTGCTCAGTTCTGTCAAACTATTTGCAGTCCCATGGACTGCAGAACACCAGGCTTTCCTGTCCTTTATTACCTCCCAGAACTTGCTCAAACTCATGTCTATTGATGGTGATGCGGTACAACCATCTCATCCTCTTTCATCTCCTTCACCTTCAATCTTTCCCAGCATCAGGGTCCTTTCCAATGACTAGGCTCTTGGCATCAGGTGGCCAAAGTATTGAACTTCACCTTCAGGACTGGTCTTTTCAATGAATATTCAGAGTTGTTTTCCTTTAGGATTGACTGGTTGGATCGCCTTGCAGTCCTAGGGATTCTCAAGAGTCTTCTCCAACACCAGAGTTCAAAAGCATCAATTCCTAAGCCCTAATCTTTCTTTATGGTCCAACTCTCACGTCCATATTTGTATACTGGAAAAACCATAGTTTAGACTGTACAGACCTTTGCTGGCAAAGTAACATCTCTGTTTTTTAATGCTGTCTAGGTTGGACATAGCTTTTCTTCCAAGGAGCAAGAATCATTTAATCTCATGGCTGCAGTCACCAACTGCAGTGATTTTGGAGCCCAAGAAAATAAAGTCTCTCACTGTTTCCATTGCTTCCCCATCTATTGCTAAGAAGTGGTGGAACCAGATGTCATGATGTTAGTTTTGGAATGTTGAGTTTTAAGTCAGCTTTTTCACTCCCCTCTTTCACATCAATCAAGAGGCTCTTTAGTTCCTCCTCACTTTCTGCCATTTGGATGGTGTTATCTGCATATCACAGGTTATTGATATTTCTCCCAGCAATCTTGATTCCAATCGTTATTCATCCAACCTGGCATTTCTCATGATGTAGTCTGCACATAAGTTAAATAAGTAGGGTGACAAAATACAGGCTTGACATGCTGCCTTCCCAATTTGGAATCAGTTTGTTGTTTCATGTCCAGTTCAAACTGTTGCTTCTTGACCAGCATACAGATTTCTCAGGAGGCAGGTAAGGTGGTCTGGTATCCCTATCTCTTGAAGAATTTCCCACAGTTTGTTGTGATCCACAGTCAAAGGCTTTGGTGTAGTAAATAAGGCAGATGTTTTTCTGGAACGCCCTTGCTTTTTCTATGATCCAGTGGATGTTGGCAATTTGATCTCTCATTCCTCTGCCTTTTCTAAAACCAGCTTGAACATCTGAAAGTTCACGGTTCACGGACTGTTGAAGCCAGGCTTGGAGAATTTTAAGCATTACTTTGCTAGAGCATGAGATGAGTGCAATCGTGCAGTAGTTTGAGCCTTCTTTGGCATTGCCTTTCTTTGGGATTGGAATGAAAACTGACCTTTTTGAGTCCTCTGGCCACTGCTGAGTTATCCAAATTTGCTGACATATTGAGTGCAGCACTTTCACAGCATCATCTTTTAGGATCTGAAATGGCTCAACTGGAATTGCATCACCTCTACTAGCTTTGTTTGTAGCAATGCTTCCTAAGGCCCACTTGACTTTGCATTCAAGGATGTCTGGCTCTAGGTGAGTGATCACACCATTATGGTTATCAGGATCATGAAGATTATTTTTGTATAGTTCTTCTGTATATTCTTGCCACCCCTTCTTAATATCATTTGCTTCTGTTAGCTCCTTTATTGTGCTAATCTTTGCATGAAATGTTCTCTTGATATCTCTAGTTTTCTTGAAGAGATCTCTAGTCTTTCCCATTCTATTGTTTTCCTCTATTTCTTTTCATTGATCACGGGAAGGCTTTCTTTTCTCTCTTTGCTATTCTTTGGAACTCTGCATTCGAATTGATGTCTTTCCTTTTCTCCTTTGCCTTTCACTTCTTTTCTTTACTCTGCTATTTGTAAAGCCTCCTCAGACAACCATTTTGCCTTTTTGCATTTCGTCCTCTTGGGGCTGGTTTTGATCACCACCTCCTATACAATATTCGAACTTCTGTCCATAGTTCTTCAGGCACCGTATGTATTGGATGTAATACCTTGAATCTATTTGTCACTTGCACTGTATAAGCTAAGGGATTTGATTTAGGTAATACCTGAATACCACAGTGGTTTTCCCTACTTTCTTCAATTAAAGTCTGAATTTGGCAATGAGAAGTTCATGCTCTGAGCCACAGTCAGCTCCCTGTCTTGTTTTTGCTGACTGTATCAAGTTTCTCCATCTTTGGCTGCAAAGAATATGATCAATCAGATTTTGGTATTGACCATCTGATGATGTCCATGTGTAGAGTCATCTCTTGTGTTGTTGGAAGAGGGTGTTTGCTACAACCAGTGCATTCTCTTGGCAAAACGCTGCTAGCCTTTGTCCTGCTTCCTTTTGTATTCTAAGGCCAAATTTGCCTGTTATTCCAGGTATCTCTTGATGCCCTGCGTTTGCATTCCAGTCCCCTATGATGAAAAGGACATCTTTTTTTGGGTGTTAGTTCTAGAAGGTCTTCATAGAACCGTTCAACTTCAGCTTCTTCAGCATTAGTGGTTGAGACAGACTTGGAGTACTGTGATACTGAATGGTTTGTCTTGAAAATGAACAGAGATCATTCTAACATTTTTTTAGTTTGCACCCAAGTACTGCATTTCAGATTCTTTTTAACAGCACCTAATACATGCTTTATATATGTCACTGAAGACCTCAAAAATGGAATAAATAATATAGCAAGAGATTTGAAAACTCATGACTTACATTTTTCAAAGCTGATCAAAGACTCAAATAGTATGAGAAAATACAAATCCAGCAGAATAAATAAGCACACCAACTATGTGTTAATAAAACTACACAATGCCAAAGAAAAGAAAAATCTTAAAAGCAGTCAAAGAAAACATGCACATACCAACTAAGACAGACAACTAGACTGATGCTGATTCACCACCAATAATTTCAGGCAGAAGATACTAGAGTAATATAATAAAAGTTCTATCTGAAAAAAAAAAAAAAAAACCTGTGACCAAAAATCATATCCTTAGAAAAACTACCTTTCAAGAACATAGAAGAAAAAAAAGAATTTTCAGACAAATAAAAACACTTTACCACCAAAATATATACACCAAAGGAAATGCTAAACAATGTACCTCAAGAAAAAGAGAAACAATTCCAAAAGAAAGGTCTTACAGTGTCAAATAAATGGTGAACAAGTATTAGGTTGGTACAAAAGTTACTGTGCTTTCAGACAGTGAATTTTAAGTCATTATCAGATCAGATCAGTCGCTCAGTCGTGTCCGACTCTTTGCGACCCCATGAACTGCAGCACGCCAGGCCTCCCTGTCCAACACCAACTCCCGGAGGTCACTCAGACTCACATCCATCGAGTCAGTGATGCCATCCAGCCATCTCATCCTCTGTCGTCCCCTTCTCCTCCTGCCCCCAATCCCTCCCAGCATCAGAGTCTTCTCCAATGAGTCAACTCTTCGCATGAGGTGGCCAAAATATTGGAGTTTCAGCTTTAGCATCATTCCTACCAAAGAAATCCCAGGGCTGATCTCCTTCAGAATGGACTGGTTGGATCTCCTTGCAGTCCAAGGGACTCTCAAGAGTCTTCTCCAACACCACAGTTCAAAAGCATCAATTCTTCGGCGCTCAGCCTTCTTCACAGTCCAGCTCTCACATCCATACATGACCACAGGGAAGACCATAGACTTGACTAGGCGAACCTTTGTTGGCAAACTAATGTCTCTGCTTTTGAATATGCTATCTAGGTTGGTCAGAACTTTCCTTCCAAGGAGTAAGCATCTTTTAATTTCATGGCTGCAGTCACCATCTGCAGTGATTTTGGAGCCCAGAAAAATAAAGTCTGACACTGTTTCCACTGTTTCTCCATCTATTTCCCATGTACTGATGGGACCAGATGCCGTGATCTTTGTTTTCTGAATGTTGAGCTTTAAGCCAACCTTTTCACTCTCCACTTTCACTTTCATGAAGAGGCTTTTGAGTTCCTCTTCACTTTCTACCATAAGGGTGGTGTCATCTGCATATCTGAGGTGATTGATATTTCTCCCAGCAATCTTGATTCCAACTTGTGTTTCTTCCAGTCCAGCGTTTCTCATAATGTACTCCGCATAGAAGTTAAATAAACAGAGTGACAATATACAGCCTTGACGTACTCCTTTTCCTATTTGGAACCAGTCTGTTGTTCCATGACCAGTTCTAACTGTTGCTTCCTGACCTGCATACAGATTTTTCAAGAGGCAGATAAGGTGGTCTGGTATGCACATCTCTTTCAGAATTTTCCACAGTTTATTGTGATCCACACAGTGAAAGGCTTAGGCATAGTCAATAAAGCAGAAATAGATGTTTTTCTGGAACTCTCTTGTTTTTTTGATGATCCAGCGGATGTTGGCAATTTGATCTCTGGTTCCTCTGCCTTTTCTAAAACCAGCTTGAACATCAGGAAGTTCACGGTTCACATATTGCTGAAGCCTGGCTTGGAGAATTTTGAGCATTACTTTACTAGTGTGTGAGATGAGTGCAATTGTGCAGTAGTTTGAGCATTCTTTGGCATTGCCTTTCTTTGGGATTGGGATGAAAACTGACCTTTTCCGATCCTGTGGCCACTGCTGAGTTTTACAAATTTGCTGGCATATTGAGTGCAGCACTTTCATAGCATTATCTTTCAGGATTTGGAATAGCTCAACTGGAATTCCATCACCTCCACTAGCTTTGTTCGTAGTGATGCTTTCTAAGGCCCACTTGACTTCACATTTAGGATGTCTGGCTCTAGGTCAGTGATCACACCATCATGATTATCTGGGTCATGAAGATCTTTTTTGTACAGTTCTTCTGTGTATTCTTGCCACCTCTTATTAATATCTTCTGCTTCTGTTAGGTCCATACCATTTCTGTCTTTTACCGAGCCCATCTTTGCATGAAATATTCCTTTGATATCTCTGATTTTCTTGAAGAGATCCCTAGTCTTTCCCATTCTGTTGTTTTCCTCTATTTCTTTGCATTGATCACTGAAGAAGGCTTTCTTATCTCTTCTTGCTATTCTTTGGAACTTTGCATTCAGATGTTTATATCTTTCCTTTTCTCCTTTGCTTTTCACTTCTCTTCTTTTCACAGCTATTTGTAAGGCCTCCCCAGACAGCCATTTTGTTTTTTTGCATTTCTTTTCCATGGGGATGGTCTTGATCCCTGTCTCCTGTACAATGTCACGAACCTCATTCCATAGTTCGTCGGGCACTCTATCTATCAGATCTAGGCCCTTAAATCTATTTCTCACTTCCACTGTATAATCATAAGAGATTTAATTTAGGTCATACCTGAATGGTCTAGTGGTTTTCCCTACTTTCTTCAATTTCAGTCTGAATTTGGCAATAAGGAGTTCATGGTCTGAGCCACAGTCAGCTCCTGGTCTTGTTTTTGCTGATTGTATAGAGCTTCTCCATCTTTGGCTGCAAAGAATATAATCGATCTCATTTCGGTGTTGACCATCTGGTGATGTCCATGTATAGAGTCTTCTCTTGTGTTGTTGGAAGAGGGTATTTGCTATGACCAGTGCATTTTCTTGGCAAAACTCTATTAGTCTTTGCCCTGCTTCATTCCGTATTCCAAGGCCAAATTTGCCTGTTACTCCAGGTGTTTCTTGACTTCCTATAAATATATTTTTATAAATCAAATTAGGAACCATTGCATCAATATATTTTTATCAACAAGAAATGTTTGTTTATTCCTGTAGCACAAATATCCATGCTTCAGGATTCAACAAACTCTTGGAAAGCATTTTTTGCCTCCTGCTGTTTGTGGAAGAAATTTCCCTGCAACAAGTTGTGGAGATACTTCAAGAAATGGTAGTTGGTTGACAAGAGCTCTGGTGAATACAGCAGATGAGGCAAAACTTTGTTGCCCTATTCGTCGGACTTTTGAAGTGCTGGTTGTGTGATATGTGGTTGGGCGTAGTCGTGGAGAAAAATTGGGCCCTTTCAGTTGACCAATGCCAGCTGCTGTCATGGCATTTGTCACTGCATCTTATCTCCCTGCTGAGCACACTTCTCAGATGTAATGATTTTGCTGGGATTCAGAAAGCTGTAGTGGATCAGACCAGCAGCAGACCACCCAAGTGACCATGACCATTTTTTGGTGCAAGTCTGGCTTTGGGAAGTGCTCTGTAGCTTCTTTTCAGTCCAGCTACTTAGCAGGTGATCACTAGTTGTTGTAAAAAATACATCTGTCATTGCACGTCACAATCCAATCAAGAAACGGCTCGTTGTTGCATAGATAAGAGAAGGTGACACTTTTCAAAAAGACAATTTTTTTTACTTTCAGTTAGCTCGGGAGGCACCCACTTATCGAGCTTTTTCACCTTTCCAATTTGCTTCAAATGCCAAACGACCACAGAATGGTGGACACCGAGTTCTTCGTCAACTTCCTGTGGAGTTTTGAGAGGATCAGCTTTGATGATGGCTCTCAGGGCTGGCCACTGCACTCCTCACCTTCAAGACTTGAACCACCCCTGCACTGTACATTTATTCCTTAGTAGTTCCTGGTCCAAATGCGTTGTTAGATACTGTGAGCTTTTACACTGCTTTACAATCCATTTTGAACTTGAATAAAAAAATTGCTCAAATTCGCTTTTTTGTCTAACATCGTTTCTATAGTCTAAGATAAATATAAAATAAACAACAAGTAATGTCATTAGAAAAATATAAAGCAAGAAACGCATATTAAAATAATTATAACCAAATTTAAGAATGTACTCCAATATCGAAAGGAAAATTCAACAATGCAAAACCACAATTACTTTTGCACCAACCTAATAAATCTATAAGTAGATATAAAAAACAGTCAAATGTTCAAATAAAAAATAATCAGGGACCCCTGGGTAATGGTTATACGTGATAATGATTCACTGAGTTGTACACTTAACTCTTTTTCAACTTTTCTGTAAGATGCTTATTGACAAATGTTTGTTCAAATAAATATTTCCCACAAAACAATGAAATTCATATAAAATAATGCAGACAATATCTTTTTAAAAAATAGTTAAACAGTCCAAGAATAAAAGCATTAGGAGTCACAAAAAGGGAAAACATAATCAAAGATATGGTTGAAAAATCAGAGTAAAAGTGTGCTAAGGCCACTGTTCAAAATCAGATGAAGTTATAACTTGAAACTTTGTTAATACACATGGCAACATTTCCAGAGAAGATTCTACAAATGAGAAGGAGAGTATACAGTTTCTAAGTCAGGTGTGTTTATAAATGGAATAAAACACAAATAAACCTATACATGCATCAAACTACGTTTTTAAAGTCATATAGAACAATCAGGAAAAATAAACAATTTAAGATAATAAAAAGTCTAAAAATAATAGTAATCAAAAATAATAAGATGAGCATTCATTAATCCAACAGTTTATAGCCAGATAATAAGACTAAATAAAGAAACAAAATAAGATACATTTATAAGATTACTAATTCTTAATATAGACAAAGGTTCAAAGGTTATACCAGTTGTATTCTAATGACAGAAATTGGAAGCTGCTAGGAGTACGTCAAGGCTATATATTGTCACCCTGCTTATTTAACTTATATGCAGAGTACATCATGAGAAACGCTGGGCTGGAAGAAGCACAAGCTGTAATCAAGACTGCTGGGAGAAATATCAATAACCTCAGACATGCAGATGAAGGGAGAAGACAATGACACCCCACTCCAGTACTGTTGCCCGGAAAATCTCATGTATGGAAGAGCCTGGTAGGCTGCAGCCCATGGGGTCGCTAAGAGTCAGACATGACTGAGCGACTTCACTTTCACTTTCCACTTTCATGAACTGGAGAAGGAAATGGCAACCCACTCCAGTGTTCTTGCCTGGAGAATCCCATGGACGGAGAAGCCTGGTAGGCTGCAGTCCATGGGGTCACACAGAGTCAGACACAACTGAAGCGACACAGTAAGCAATGCAGATGACACCACCCTTATGGCAGAAAGTGAAGAGGAACTAAAAAGCCTCTTGATGAAAGTGAAAGAGGAGAGTGAAAAAGTTGGCTTAAAGCTCAACATTCAGAAAACGAAGATTATGGTATCTGGTCCCATCACTTCATGGGAAATAGATGGGGAAACAGTGAAAACAGTGTCCGACTTTATTTTTTGGGGCTCCAAAATCACTACAGATGGTGACTGCAGCCATGAAACTAATAGATGCTTACTCCTTGGAAGAAAAGTTATGACCAACCTAGATAGCATATTCAAAAGCAATGATATTACTTTGCCAACAAAGGTCCGTCTAGTCAAGGCTATGGTTTTTCCAGTGGTCATGTATGGATGTGAGAGCTGGACTGTGAAGACAGGTGAGCTCCGAAGAATTGATGCTTTTGAACTGTGGTGTTGGAGAAGACTCTTGAGAGTCCCTTGGATTGCAAGGAGATCCAACCAGTCCATTCTGAAGATCAGCCCTGGGATTTCTTTGGAAGGAATGCTAAAGCTGAAACTCCAGTACTTTGGCCACCTCATGTGAAGAGTTGACTCACTGGAAAAGACTCTGATGTTGGGAGGGGTTGGGGGCAAGAGGAGAAGGGGACGACAGAGGATGAGATGGCTGGATGGCATCACCGACTTGATGGATGTGAGTTTGGGTGAACTCTGGGAGTTGGTGATGGACAGGGAGGCCTGGCGTACTGCGATTCATGGGGTCGCAAAGAGTTGGACATGACTGAGAGACTGAACTGAACTGAAGGGGCTTCCCTGGTGGCTCAACGGTATAAAGTGTCTGACTGCAATGCAGGAGACCCAGGTTCAATCCCTGGGTCAGGAAGATACCCTGGAGAAGGAAATGGCAACCCACTCTAGTACTCTTGCCTGGAAAATTCCATGGGCTCAGGAGCCTGGTAGGCTACAGTCCATGGGGTCCCAAAGAGTCAGACGCGACTTCACTTTCACTTTGTCACCAGGAGACATAATAAGTTTAAAACAAACAATATTATTTACTTTAAGGAGGGTCACTATTTAATGATAAAATATAGTACTAAACTGGTATGCACTAATAATCTCAAAATATTTAGAGCAAAATTTTTGTTAGAATTTACAAAGAAATTTACAAATCCACCTCTATGGAGGGAGATTTTAAAATGTCTCTTTTACTTATTGATAGTCCAGGCAGACAGAAAAAATGTAGAAGGGTAAAACGATTATCAAGCTTAATCTAACAGACATATTTAAATTAGAGAATATATATTCTTCTCAAGCACATAGGGAATATTTATAAAAACTGACCACCACTAAATAAGTCTCAACAAATACCAAAAAGTAGAATCACAGAGACCACATCCTTTTACAACATTGCAAATATGTGTAAGAACTTAACAACAAAGAATTACTGGCCCAGAAGAAAGGCTATAAACCAGAGGAACCAGCCTGAGATCCCATGACCTAACTGAAATACAATCTAAAATGCACCAAACTTAAAACAGGCAAAGAAAAAAATAACCATGCACCACTACCCTCAGGGCAGGCAACTGAGGAGGATGATGTTCTATTTGGCTAACAGTCATATATTGTCAACTAGTATTTTATAGATGAATAAACTGAAATTCAGGATAGTGAGTTTGAGAGCCAGGATTTGAACCCAGTTTGTCTATTTATTGAACCCATAAACTTATTTACTATTTTGAACTCTGTTGTTCAGTCACAAAGTCGTGTTGACTCTGCAACCTCATGGACCATAGCACTCCAGGCTTCCCTGTCTTCCATTATTTCCGGGAGTTTGCTCAAGTTTATGTCCGTTGAGTCAATGATGCTATCTTACCATTTCATCCTCTGCCACCCTCCTCTCCTTTTCCCTTCAATGTTTCCCAGGATTTGAACTCTGTACTAAGACTTTTTAAAATAAATGCTGAACAAGTGAATAACAGGTTACTGGCCTTGCTAAAATATCAGATCAGCAGAATTGAGAGCAAATGAACAGAACAGTTACATTTTTGATGTGTGTTACTGTAACTTTGTTGTTCTTTGATAATACATAGTCCATTCTTGGAGAAGGCAATGGCACCCCACTCCAGTACTTTTGCCTGGAGAATCCCATGGACGGAGGAGCCTGGTGGGCTGCAGTCCATGGGGTCGCTGGGGTCAGATGCGATTGAGAGACTTCACTTTCACTTTTCACTTCCATGCATTGGAGAAGGAAATGGCAACCCACTCCAGTGTTCTTGCCTGGAGAATCCCAGGGACGGATTGCCTGGTTGGCTGCCGTCTATGGGGTCGCACAAAGTCGGACATGACTGAAGTGACACAGCAGCAGCAGCAGCAGTCCATTCTTATTTGAACTGCTTTAACATAGGTGACTACCATCTACACTGTCATAAAAGATTACCCATAAGTTTACACTTATTTTCAACAAAAAGAAAGTTATGCAACAACCCAGATCATAATATGCTTTAAAAAATACTTTTTTCCTCACAGAATTTCTTCTCTCCCTGCTAAAAAATTAAAAAAAAAAAGTTCACAGATGTTGGGAAGCCTTCAGTTTGGAGAACACAAAAGAAAAGAAATTTCCTTGAAATTTTTCACTATGTATTATAAACACCCAAACTCACAGGGAAGAAAAAAAACCCAAAGAAAAGTTTCCAATTAAAAAATAGTAACGAAAGTTTCTTCTTCTACATGTCTTTTCTTCAAACTTTTTAGAACAGCACTAAAGTTACTTGAATGTTCCTGATAACAGACCTCTTTAAAAGAGAGGGTAAAAGAACTACAAAAAATTATGAACTCTCTTTGTCCAACTGTGTATGTGATAGAAGGAAATTTCTGTTAAGGAATCTGTTTCTTTCCAGGTATTACTTCTAGGCATTATTTCCAGGCATTAAGACATTCAACTGAGATTCTCTGTAGTCAGTGCTTGATCTTCGTAAGTGCTATTAATAATACCATTTTAGAGAGTAAATATGGTCCCTGGGAGTTGGACACGACTGAGCGACTTCACTTTCACTTTTCACTTCCATGCACTGGAGAAGGAAATGGCAACCCACTCCAGTGTTCTTGCCTGGAGAATCCCAGGGACGGGGGAGCCTGGTGGGCTGCCGTCTATGGGGTTGCACAGAGTCGGAAACGACTGAAGCAACTTAGCAGCAGTAGCAGCAGCAGAGAGTAAATATAGGTTTCATACAATAAGTCAGAAATTATAAATCTATCTTTTAATTTTTTTTGAGGTGGATGATTTTTAAAGTCATTACTGAATTTTTTACAACATTGCTTCCATTCCATGTCTTGGTCCCTTGGTCATGAGGCATGAAGGATCTCAGTTCCCTAACCAGGGATTGAACCCTCACCCCCTGCACCCTGCATAAGGTGAAGTCTCAACCACTGGACTGCCAAGCAAGTTCCTCAAGAAACTCTTTGGGAAATTATTGTTAGTTTTCTGAGAAATATAAAATGTCTTTAAGCTGATAAGAATTTTCTTCGAACGAAACCATGTTAATACACTGTGTCACATTCCTATGCATTAATACTCAAGCGAGCAAATGTTAGCTTTTAAAAATCTTTAGTGTTTTTCCTTAAGCCAAATTTAACCTCGTATCGGACACGACTGAGCGACTGATCTGATCTGATGACTAATTATAAAGCAACTTTATTAACTCAAAGTTAATAACTGAACATATAACTGAACAAACTCAAACATTAAAATACAGTGTAAATGGATTTTCTTGCTCCATTTTACATCTCTTAAGAAAAACACTGTACATGAAATGATTTATATGAGAAGGTTCTATATATTGTTCAGAGTCCAAAGGATTATAATCCATTTTCTTGATCAAACTTTAGATCATTTCCTAATCAAACTCTAGCTCACTTCCCTGGCACATACTTATGAATATATATCTCACCACAATTTAACACCACACACAAAAATTAACCCCAAAATGGATTAAAGATTTTTATGTAAGTCCAGAAAGGATAAAACTCGTAGAAGAAAACACAAGTAGTAACCTGATACCAGTCTTGGCTATGAGTTTTTAAATTTGACGCTAAAAACAAAGGCAACAAAAGGCAACAAGTAGGACTATGTCAAACTAAAATGTTTCTAGCACAGCAAAGGAAACCATCAACACAATGAAAATGTGACCTAGTAAAGGGGAGAAAATATTTACATATCATGTGTCTAGGATGAGGTTAATATTCAAAATATATAAAGTACTTAACTCAGCAAAAAGAAAGAAAATTGATTAAAAAATAGGCAGAGGATCTGAACAGATATTTTCCAAAGACACAAATCACCAATTAAGTACCTAAAAAAATGCTCAACATTACCAATCAGTAGGGAAATGTAAACCAAAAGCACTATGAAACATCACCTCATATCTGTTAAAATGGTTAACATCAATAAAACAAGAAGTATCAATTGCTGCTGCAGATGTGGGAATGCATACTGGTATGGCCACTATGGAAAGCAGTATGGAGGTTCCTGAAAATATTAAAAATATAACTACTATATAATTTAGCAATTATACTTCTACACATGTATTCAAAGAATTAATAAATAAAGAAGATTTACCAATGAATAAATGAATAAAGATGTGGTCTATTAACTAATAGAATATTATTTAGCCATAAAAAGAATGAAATCTTGTCATGTGCAACCACATGGATTGACCTAGAGGGTGTCATGTTAAGTGAAATAAGTCAGAGAAAGACAAATACTATATGATTTCATTTACATGGGGAATCCAAAAACAAGAAAAAAAGCCACATCACACCAAGATCATAGATACAGAGAACAAATCGATGGTTACCAGAGATGTGGGCACAGGATGGGCCAAATGGGTGAGGGAGTCAAAAGATATAAACTACCAGTAATGAAACAAATACTTCACAGAGGAGTAATACATGGCATGGTGTCTACAGTTAATATTGTACTGCATATTTGAAAGCTGAAAAGAGACTAGATCTTAAAAGTTCTCATCACACACACACAACTCTATGATTATGTATGGTAATAGACATTAACTAGACTTACTGTGGTGACCATACTGCAAAACATTCAAATATCAAATCATATTGTACACCTGAATAATGTTGTATGATGGCTGTATTCCAAGTTTACAAAGTAATCATTCATAATTACTTGGAGGGGTACTTTTCAAATACTACCCAGGAAGACACTGCTGAGAGAAAAAAGTCATAAATTTTCATATATATTATTTACTGAAAGATTTCATAAGTTTCTCTATTAAAATGCAGACATATTGAGGACATAAGAATATGCTAAAATACAATATAAAGATGGAATTTAGAATCAAAAGTACATTTGAATCCCAGCACTGCCATTTATTAAATATATGAACTTGAGGTATATGATTTATTTCATCCTCTTACTTTCCTATATGTAAAACAGATATAACATCTACTAAACAGTATTGTATGTTGTAACAGACATGGTGAACAGAACTAAGCATATTAAATGTTATGCATATATAACAAGTGGTAGGTGCTAATATTATGTGAACATTCTCAAGGATACCAAATAATGTTACAGAAACAAAACTACATGCTCTCTCTAAAGTTTTAAAATTTAAATATTAAGTTGACACTATAAATGGTTGATCAGGTTAGAAAATCAAGCTATAGGAAAATAAATTTTAATAGGCAGGGTAGAAAAACAAGAGTAGAAAACTTCGGAGTCAGTTAAGCTTTGCTGCCAATATCTGCTGGATCACAGCAAAAGCAAATACGTGCTTTACTGACTACACTAAAGCCTTGACTGCGCGGATCACAGCAAACTGTGGAAAATACTTAAAGAAATGGGAATACGAGACCACCTAACCTGTCTCCTGAGAAACTTATATGCAGGTTAAGAACCAACAGTTAGAACCGAACATGGAACAACGGACTGATTCCAAATTGGAAAAGGAGTACAACGAGGCTGTATCTTGTCTCCCTACTTATTTAACTTATATGAGAGTACATCATGCAAAATGCCAGGCTAGATGAATCAACAACTTCAGATTCATTTGATACCACCCTAATGACAGAAAGTGAAGAGGAACTAAAGAGCCATTTGATGAAGGTAAAAACAGAGTGAAAACTGTGGCTTAAAATTCAACATTTAAAAAACTAAGATCATGGCATCCCATCTCATCACCTCTTGGCAAATACATGGGGGGGAAAATGGACAGAGCGGCAGATTTTATTTTCTTTGGCTCCAAAAATCACTGAGGACGGTGACTGAAGCCATGAAATTAAAAGATGCTTGCTCCTTGGAAAGAAAGCTATGACGTACCTAAACAGCATATTAAAAAGCAAACACATCACTTTGCCAACAAAGGTCCATATACTCAAAGCTATAGTTTTTCCAGTAGTTATGTACAGATGTGAGAGTTGGATCATAAAGAAGGCTGAGCACAGAAGAACTGATACTTTCGAACTGTGGTACTGGAGAAGACTCTTTAGAGTCCCTGCAACAGCAAGGAGACCAAACTAGTCAATCCTAAAAGAAATCAAGCCTGAACATTCATTGGAAAGCCTGCTGCTGAAGCGCCAATACTTGGGCCACCTGATGAGGAGAGTCAACTCCCTGGAAAAGACCCTGATGCTTGCAAAGATTGAGGGCAGGAGGAGAAGGGGAAGACAGAGGATGGCATCTGGCAAGACGCTGGATAGCATCACAGACTCAATGGACATGAGTTTGAGCAAGCTCTGGGGAGATGGTGAAGGATAGGGAATCCTGGCGTGCTCTAAGTCATAGGATTACAAAGAGTTAGACACGAATTAGCAACTAAAACAACAACATAAAGTAAATTACCAGATGAGATCATTTTCCGTCCAGTAAGGGTTTCAAGGTAAAAATTCTTGTGCCTCAAAGAAAGTCAATCTAACTAAATCCTTTCACTTAATGTAACTAATACTTATGATGATGCCACCAGTTTCCAATTATGAAACACTATGAGATAGGTTTGAGCATTCTTTGGCATTGCCTTTCTTTGAACTTCCTGATGTTCAAGCTGGTTTTAGAAAAGGCAGAGGAACCAGAGATCAAATTGCCAACATCCGCTGGATCATCAAAAAAGCAAGAGAGTTCCAGAAAAACATCTATTTCTGCTTTATTGACTATGCCAAAGCCTTTGACTGTGTAGATCACAATAAAGTGTGGAAAATTCTGAAAGAGATGGGAATACCAGACCACCTGATCTGCCTCTTGAGAAATCTGTATGCAGGTCAGGAAGCAACAGTTAGAACTGGACATGGAACAACAGACTGGTTCCAAATAGGAAAAGGAGTACGTCAAGGCTGTATATTGTCACCATGTTTATTTAACTTATATGCAGAGTACATCATGAGAAATGCTGGACTGGAAGAAACACAAGTTGGAATCAAGATTGCTGGGAGAAATATCAATAACCTCAGATATGCAGATGACACCACCCTTATGGCAGAAAGTGAAGAGGGGCTAAAAAGCCTCTTGATGAAAGTGAAAGTGGAGAGTGAAAAGGTTGGCTTAAAGCTCAACATTCAGAAAACGAAGATCATGGCATCTGGTCCCATCACTACATGGGAAATAGATGGAGAAACAGTGGAAACAGTGTCAGACTTTATTTTTCTGGGCTCCAAAATCACTGCAGATGGTGACTGCAGCCATGAAATTACAAGACACTTACTCCTTGGAAGGAAAGTTATGACCAACCTAGATAGCATATTCAAAAGCAGAGACATTACTTTGCCAACAAAGGTTCGCCTAGTCAAGGCTATGGTCTTTCCTGTGGTCATGTATGGATGTGAGAGCTGGACTGTGAAGGAGGCTGAGCGCCGAAGAACTGATGCTTTTGAACTGTGGTGTTGGAGAAGACTCTTGAGAGTCCCTTGGACTGCAAGGAGATCCAACCAGTCCATTCTGAAGGAGATCAGCCCTGGGATTTCTTTGGAAGGAATGATGCTAAAGCTGAAACTCCAGTATTTTGGCCACCTCATGCAAAGAGTTGACTCATTGGAGAAGACTCTGATGCTGGGAGGGATTGGGGGCAGGAGGAGAAGGGCACGACAGAGGATGAGATGGCTGGATGGCATCACTGACTCAATGGATGTGAGTCTGAGTGACCTCCGGGAGTTGGTGATGGACAGGGAGGCCTGGCGTGCTGCTGTTCATGGGGTCGCAAAGAGTCGGACATGACTAAGCGACTGATCTGATCTGATCTGATGAGATAGGTATTATTGAAACCATTTAAGAAGTTAGAAAAGTGAGAACTAAAGAAGTTAAATAATTTGCCCAAGGTCAAAATTAGTTAAGTGATAGAATCAGGGCTCAAACTTGTTTAACTTTAGAGCACTCTAGTGCTCTTATCTCTATAGTTTACTGCCTTCATCTCATCTTCCATCACCCCTATTCTGACAGAAAGAATCAAGAAAACCATAGGCAGGCTCCTTAATTGCCTGAACAATTTACAGGATACTTTCTGGTTAGAACAAGATTTTCCTTTCTTAATGTCTATTACAAATTTCAGCTTTTCACTCATATATTAGGTAATTTATTATAAATATCTAGGCTTCAAGTACTATTTTCATAAATAACTAGTTGTATGATATTAGGCAAGCCACAATCTTTTTAAACCAGTTTCCCCATCCAAAGAAGGGGTGAAATTACTGAAAATACAGGATGTGGGTGGATTAAGTATCAATTGTGTATAAACTAACTGTCCAAAGAAAGTTAGGAATTTAAATAACTTTTCCTTCCTATGCAGTCTGCTTCCAAATGAATCAAGAATATTATAAACACAAACAAAATCATGAAACACAAATATATACAAAAACAATATAAATGGACTAAATGGATAACATTTTCTTACAAAATGGAAAATAAGGTTAATTTAATAACCTTATCAATTCAGTATGTAAACTCTTTCATCAATATAATTTCTAATTCTCCTTGCTTTCTTTCTATATCACATGAGAAGCTATGTTCTTTATAAAATAACTAATGTAGCATATGCCAAACTGCTTTTATTCCAGAATTTCAATTTATAGCTAGTCACCCTCTAAAACTTACTATTTTTAAAGCATCCTTTCTTCATCCTCAAATTTTTCCTTTAATAATCTACAATTTCTGTGCTAATACTTTTAACACATTCCCTCCACTGGTCATTTAACAGTTGCTGAGGAAGCAGTGGGTTTCATCTTCTACTAAAGTAATGCTTCCAAAGCAGGTCTGCAAAATATTTGATCTTCAAGATCTTAATAAATACTCAACCAGAAAGGATTCATGGTTAGTTAACTTTGAGAAATAGGGGTTAAGCAATTTTCCTAGCTTAGACCACTTAATATGTTAATGTGCACAGTCAATCTCGAAGTAGCATACAACAAGCAGTTTTCTCAGACTCACAGATCACCACTTCCCCACCTATTCATATCTTACAGGCAGTTTGTGAAATGCTACCATGGGAACTGCAAGGCCTGAAGGACGTGAATCATATTAAATCAGCAGAGATCTCCATTTTTAAAAGCCTAAATACCAGAATTATGGTGAAGCTCTTCAAACCAACCCAAGATATAAGCGCTTCTAAGAAAATTAGCTTATAACAGTTGAAGTGGAGGTACCTTATCTTGTTTGAAAACATCCATTAATCTTGTGATACTTGGTATTTAAATTCAAGGCTAGCAAATGACGCCTGCTGATAATCTGAACTTTTTCCAAAATATAATGAACATTTAAAGCTCTAAATGTTCAGTTTTAATGAACAAATTATTTCATCCTGATAACATTTGAGACTTGAGAGTTACCCTTAACTTGAAAAAATTTTTAATCCAAGAGAAAATTCAAGGTAAGGCAAACTTTCAGTTCAGTCGCTGAGGCGTGTCCAACTCTTTGTGACCACATGAATCGCAACACGCCAGGCCTCCCTGTCCATCACCAACTCCCGGAGTTCACTCAGACTCATGTCCAACGAGTCAGTGATGCCATCCAGCCATGGTTAGGCAAACTTTAACCATATGAATTTTACTACTTAATGCTTATTTATTATGAAATCAAAGAAGTCTCAAATGAAACATTCACATCTAGGAGTGGCAAATTTGTGATTTTTGTATGCAGAATCAAGCGTTTCAGAAAACGTCCTGCAGACATTTACAGGTTGGACATTATTTACCCCTAAATTTTATATCCCTTATTTCAGTGTTATGCCTAAAGCAGTACCTTTTCAATATATCTTCAGATAAGTAGGTACTTATATATATGAGTGCTTTTCTTCTATACTTGCAAGTACATGTGCTAAAACAGGTGTTTTTCCAATACACCAATAAATAAATCCTTCCACAGAAGTAGTACAAGTTACAATCAAGAAGACATTTTTCAGAAAGTTTTGCTATGCTGAAAATATACAGAAGGTTAACATGTAAAATATTGAAAATAACTTGGTGAATTAAAAATTAAGAATTAAATATGAAAATACGGTATAAAAGTAAAATTTTTTAATTCTATCAATCTAATTTTTGTTATCTTACACTGATATTCACCTTCTCGATAACTAGCATATTGCACCTAACTTGATAAGTGCATAATTAATTACACATACTGTGTGTGTGTGTTATACATAGTGTGTGTGTGTATTAAAGAGAAATATTGCATAGGAACCTGGAATGTTAGGTCCATGAATCAAGGCAAATTGGAAGGGGTGAAACAGGAGATGGCAAGAATGAACGTCAACATTCTAGGAATCAGTGAATTAAAATGTACTGGAATGGATGAATTTAACTCAGATGACCATTATATCTACTACTGTGGGCAGGAACCCCTCAGAAGAAATGCAGTAGCCATCATGGTCAACAAAAGAGTCTGAAATCAGTACTTGGATGCAATCTCAAAAACGACAGAATGATCTCTGTTCGTTTCCAAGGCAAACCATTCATTATCACGGTAATCCAAGCCTATGCCCCAAGCAGTACCGCTGAAGAAGCTGAAGTTGAACGGTTCTATGAAGACCTACAAGACCTTTTAGAACTAATACCCAAAAAAGATGTCCTTTTCATTTTAGGGGACTGGAATCTAAAAGTAGGAAGTCAAGAAACACCTGGGATAACAGGCAAACTTGGCCTTGGAATATGGAATGAAGCAGGGCAAAGACTAACAGAGTTTTGCGAAGAAAACGTACTGGTCATACCAACACCCTCTTCCAACAACACAAGAAATGACTCTACACGTGGACATCACCAGATGGTCAACACTGAAATCAGACTGATTATATTCTTTGCAGCCAAAGATGGAAAAGCTCTATACAGTCAACAAAAATAAGACTGGGAGCTGACTGTGGCTCAGATCATGAACTCCTTATTACCAAATTTAGACTTCAATTGAAGAAAGTCAGGAAAATCACTAGACCATTAAGGTATGACCTAAATCAAATCCCTTATGATTATATAGTGGAAGTAAGAAATAGATTTAAGGGACTAGATATGATAGATGGAGTGCGTGATTAACTATGGAATGAGTTCATGAAATTGTACAGGAGACAGGGATCAAGACCATCCCCGTGGAAAAGAAATGAAAAAAAGAAAAATGGCTGCCAGGGGAGGCCTTACAAATAGCTGTGAAAAGAAGTGAAGCAAAAAGCAAAGGAGAAAAGGAAAGATAGAAGCATCTGAATACAGAGTTCCAAAGAATAGCAAAGACAGATAAGAAAGCCTTCCTCAGCCACCAATGCAAAGAAATGGAGGAAAACAACAGAATGGGAAAGACTAGGGATCTCTCAAGAAATTCAAGAAAATTAGAGATACAAGGGAACATTTCATGCAAAGATGGGCTTGATAAAGGACAGAAATGGTATGGACCTAACAGAAGCAGAAGATATTAAAAGGCAGCAGGAATACACAGAACTGTACAAAAAAGATCTTCACAACCAAGATAATCACAATGGTGTGATCACTCACCTAGAGCCAGACATCCTGGAATGTGAAGTCAAGTGGGCCTTAGGAAGCATCACTAGGAACAAAGCTAGTGGAGGTGATGGAATTCCAGTTGAGGTATTTCAAATCCTGAAAGATGATGCTGTGAAAGTGCTACATTCAATATGCCAGCAAATCTGGAAAACTCAGCAGTGGCCACAGGATCGGAAAAGGTCAGTTTTCATCCCAATCCCAAAGAAAGGCAATGCCAAAGAATGCTCAAACTACCGCACAATTGCACTCATCTCACACGCTAGTAAAATAATGTTCAAAATTCTCCAAGCCAGGCTTCAGCAATACATGAACCATGAACTTCCAGATGTTCAAGCTGGTTTTAGAAAAGGCAGAGGAACCAGAGATCAAATTGCCAACATCCGCTGGATCATCAAAAAAGCAAGAGAGTTCCAGAAAAACATCTATTTCTGCTTTCTTGACTATGCCAAAGCCTTTGATTGTGTGGATCACAGTAAACTGCAGAAAATTCTGAAAGAGATGGGAATACCAGACCACCTGATCTGCCTCTTGAGAAATCTGTATGCAGGTCAGGAAGCAATGTTTAGAACTGGACATGGAACAACAGACTGGTTCCAAATAGGAAAAGGAGTACGTCAAGGCGGTATATTGTCACCCTGTTTATTTAACTTATATGCAGAGTGCATCATGAGAAATGCTGGGCTGGAAGAAGCACAAGTTGGAATCAAGATTGCCGGGAGAAATATCAGTAACCTCAGATATGCAGATGACACCACTCTTATGGTAGAAAGTGAAGAGGAACTAAAAAGCCTCTTGATGAAAGTGAAAGAGGAGAGTAAAGAAGTTGGCTTAAAGCTCAACATTCAGAAAACGAAGATCATGGCACCTGGTCCCATCACTTCATGGGAAACAGATGGTGAAACAGTGGAAACAGTGTCCGACTTTATTTTTTTGGGTTCCAAAATCACTACAGATGGTGACTGTAGCCATGAAATTAATAGATGCTTACTCCTTGGAAGGAAAGTTATGACCAATCTAGAAAGCATATTAAAAAGCAGAGACATTACTTTGCCAACAAAATCTGTCTAGCAGTCATGTATGGATGTGAGAGTTGGACTGTGAAGAAAGCTGAGCACCAAAGAATTGATGCTTTTGAACTGTGGTGTTGGAGAAGATTCTTGAGAATCCCTTGGACTGCAAGGAGATCCAACCAGTCCATCCTAAAGGAGATCAGTCCTGGATGTTCATTGCAGGACTGATGCTGAAGCTGAAAGTCTAATACTTTGGCCACTTCATGTGACGAGTTGACTCATTGGAAAAGACTCTGATGCTGGGAGGGATTGGTGGCAGGAGGAGAAGGGGATGACAGAGGATGAGATGGCTGGATGGCATCACAAACTCGATGGACTTGAGTTTGAGTGAACTCCAGGTGTTGGTGATGGACAGGGAGGCCTGGCCTGCTGCAATTCATGGGGTCACAAAGAGTTGGACACCATTTACAGTGCTATACTAACAAGTTCTGCATAGCAATAATCAACACTTCTCTATAGGAGTGGCTCTCCACTAGGGCCAATTTTACCCTCCTTTGGCCACCTGATGTGAAGTACTGACTCAATGAAAAAGACACGATACTGGGGTAGTTTGAGGGCAAGAGGAGAAGGGAGTGAGGGAGGATAAGATGGTGAAAGACAGCAGAGACTGGCATGCAGCAGTTCATGGGATTACAAAGAGTCAGACATGACTTAGCGACTGAATAACAAAGGTTTATCTAGCAATGCAGAGATATTTTTGGTTGTCACAACAGAGATGGGGTGCTACTGTTATCTAAAAGATCGATACCAGGCATGCTGCTACACAACCTATAATGCATAAGATAGTCCCCAAAACAAAGAATTATCCCGCCCCAAATGTCAAGAGAGCGAGTGCCAAGACTGAGAAATTCTGCTCTATATACTAACATAATGTGTCTGTTCTAAAGGAACCATGTTCACACCATTATACAAAAAATACTCCAAATAAAAAGACCCATCCCTTTCTTATTCAAGGCTGCTATATTAAAGAGTATAGCCAAACTATGAACATTTATAGCATAATACTTGCAATAACTTGACCAATTAAGGCACCTGTGAGTTATGAATCTTCGAGTGAGAAAATATCTAAAGTTAGTCACCAATCCTTACGTCTATACCTTGCTAGTCATTTTGTACAAAGTTTATTCTCCAGTAAAATTCTTCAGAAGAACTCATGAGAACAACATTCTCTGAGGTTTTTTACACATCAATAAAGACTTTTCAGGGCTTTCAAACTTGAAAGTCATTTTGCTAGATGTAAATCCACACATTACCCCTTGGCTCACATTTTCTTTCCTCAAGTGTCTTAAATATGTTATTCTATTTCTTCAAGCATTGTTGTTAAAAAGTCTGATAAAAATCTTTTCTTTCCTTTAAAAATAATTTAGTCTTTGGGTCTGGCGTTCAAACGATTTTTTTTCTTTAAAGCTCATTAATTTTACTATAATTGCTATCAGTTGTCATTGTTCTCTGTCAATATTTGTGGGTAATACTATACAGTGTATCCCTTCACTAAGCAATTTCTTTTTTTTTTTTTTATTTTAGGAACTTTTGTTGAATTACACTTTTAGTATTTGTTCCATTTCCTTGCTTTGGTTTTTTTCTACCAGGACTTGCATTATTCATAACATTTATCTTTGTTTTTGGCATCTGTTGCTTCCCCTTGAATCTTTCATCGATTTCTCTCATCTCCTTTTTGATTAATTTTTTTCACCTATTCTGTTTACAGATTACCTGCAGTATGTATTTACTCTTGAATTTCTTCTAGATCAAGGATCATTTCAGAAATTTTCTACTTTTTCTTGAGTTCTACTGGCTAATTTGACCTTTTTCTAATTTCATGTTTTTATTTCATATATCACTTTCCAAATTTATTTTCGCTCGTTTTGAAACAGTAGATTATATTATTCATCTGTTTTAGGGACACATCTTCCCTTCAGCTTCCATTCACTCTATTTTAGAAGTCATTTACTCCTTATTCTCTTTCTCCTTTATAATAACTTTGTTTGGATTTTTCTTCTATCATTTTCTATTACTAATTTCTAAATAAAATTCCTTTTCCTAAACTTTTAGAAGTTCAGCAGAACTTTTCTAATATATCTTGAAGTTCTTTTAGTTGTTTTTATATGGCCTTCAAAAAGCAATTTGTTTGCCGAGATCTCCTGACTGGGTCCTCCTCCTTCACTTTAATCTGAATCTTCCTCTTTCACCTCTATTCTGCTCCATCTGGACTTTATTCCAGTAATTTTCTCTCAGGGTGCATTTGTCCTGGAAGGGTGCTTTGGCTGCAGTTTCAAAAATTCATAACACCTAGATGATCCTACCCCATCAACTTTCCCAAGTATTATTTGCACCCAATCCGGTTTCACTTGCTCTTCTCTGCGTATTTAATGACCCCCTGTATTTAAAAGTTCTTAGAGAGTACTTTGGTTTATAGATTATTTAAGGTTTTTCTATTTTCTCGTCTGTCATGTGCTCCTCACAGCTTGCTCAGATGTTGTAGCTGGGACTTGTCCCCAGCCTCTTGTATTTAGGGCTAATGGTGATATGTTACTTAGCTTTTGTAGATGCCATTTGTGTGAGTTTTGCTTTGCTCTCTCTGGCAGGCAGCTTCTAAGAGGCTCCCAATGATTCCTGACTCCTGATAGCTATTCCTGTCTCATATAATTCCCTCAAATGTGGAGTGAACCTACTGATTTGCTTCTGAGAGGATGACACCCTGAGATTAGGTTAGTTTCATAAAGACTTTGGCTTCCATCTTTGCTCCTCCTTGCTCAGATGGAAACCAGCTGTCCTACTGTAAACTGTGCTATGAAGATGCAGGAACTGAGGGAGCCCTCTAGCCAACAGACAGACAGCAAGGAACTGAGGCCCTCAATTCAATGGTCTACGAACTGAATACTGTCATTCACCACTTAAGCGAGCTTAGAAATAGATCTTCCTCCAGTCAAACCTTGAGTTGACTTAGCACAGTCCAACATCTTAAGTGATGTCTTGATTGCAACATACTATGAAACTCCAAGCCAAAATACACAGCTAAATGGTGCCGAGATTCAGAAACCACAGAAACTTCAGGTAATAAATATTTGTTGTTTTAAGTACTAGCTTTTGGAACAATTCATTATGCAGCCATGGAGAACTAGTACATTCTCTTACAGCTCTGCGTTTATTGGGGTGAGGGATTTATAGGGATTCAAAGTTAGTTGCTCAGTCGTGTTTGACTCTATGAACCCATGGGCTGTAGCCCTTGAGGCTCCTCTGTCCATGGACCAGGCAAGAATACTGGAGTGGGTTGCCATTTCCTCCTCCAGGCAATCTTCCTGACCCACGGATCAAACCTATGTCTCCTGTACTGCAGGTTGATTCTTTACCACCTGAGCCACCAGACCATTTCATAAACAATTCTTAAAACAAATATCAATTATAAATATTACGTTTCTCTCTCATTTTCCAGAATAATTTTATAACATTTTGCTATTAGCTAAGCAAAGAAAACTAATATTTTCTATTAATATTTTTCAAAATGTACATTCCCTCTACTGTTTAGTTCTCAACAAAGCAATTCCTTCTTCCTTTCTCAGAAAAATTATTAATTAAATCATTAATTCCAACATGCATTACTGCAAAAATCAGATACTTTACTTTCCAATAGCCTGAGTTTGCCAAGAAAAACAGATATCACATCAATTTCAACTGAATAAAAATTCATTTGAAAATAAAAAGCCTCAATACAAAGGTAGTCCTTCCTCAAAAGGCAAAAATCATTCTTTATCTAACCTACTTAATAAGGCTATTTATTCACATGAAGATATTTATGCCAGCTTTTAAACTTTAGTTTGTGGTTACTCTATTTTACAATATCATCTCCCCTCACCCCTAATTATAAGTTCCACTAGATAGTTCTTAGCTTGTTTCATGACTATATTCTAAATGCCCAGAAAGTTATGTGACACACTGTAAGAGCTCAGTAAATATGTGTTGAATAAATAAATCTATAATAATCTGCCAAATGACCAGCCATGGTGTGGCATCAACTGATGCCAAGCACTCGTAAGTTCTTTACATGTACTATCTTTTATGATCCTTAAAAGAAACTCTTTTTAATCCTCATTTAATAAGATGTTTCCAAGGCCTAGAAACTAGATAATTCATCCAAGATAAACATAGTAAGATACTAAAAAGTCTAAGAGCAGTGCTTGTATACTGCAATGTTAAAACTCATCTTCCTGAAACTTAAAAATACCAAGCACTTTTTCCAAAGTAGAAAAGTTACCTCCTTGGTATATTCATTTTACCTTACTTTTAGCTGCACTGTTTCAAGAATAATAATAAATGATTCTCCTGGACCCTTAGACCATTACAGTGACCAAATACTTCCAGAATTTCTATTGTTGGCAATTCTCTAGTAAATTATATTCTAATTTAAATTGATAAAGCCCAAATATGATTTTTTCTGAAGTCCAATTAATCAATTTTGAACTGTAATGTAAAATAATAGTAATTTTAGTATTTAACAGCATTTTATAGAATAAAATGGAATTTTTCTTTAGAGAAACTGACAATAATTTTTAAATCCAATAATGATACCTAGTGCATACAAGCATATTCCTTTATAGGCATCTTATATATGGCTGGTGGAAATTAAATTAGATTCGGGTTTTTGGATGGCAATTTGGCAATGTAGATTAAAAATCCTGAAAGCATTTATATTCTCTAACTTAGTAACTCTCCATCTAGAAAACTAGAAGTATAAGCACAGACAAAGATTTACAAATTTATGAGATAAAGATTTATAAACAATAAGGTTCACCACATAACATAGGAAAGAAAAATGGCAACTTAAATGTTTGACAATATAGAAAAATTAAGGTACGACAAACAAATAGGAAACTATTAAAATTATCTTAAAGACTAGTTACAGATATGAAAAAGTTCTTCCAATTATATTAGATTTAAAATATAATAAAGAACCATATGAGTGAATTAATGAACTGAGTGAAAAATGCTCAGTCGTGTCCAACTCTTTGTGACCCCAAGGACTATATAGTCCATGGAATTCTCCAGAATACTGGAGTGGGCAGCCTTTCCGTCCTCTAGGGGATCTTCCCAATCCAGGGATCAAACCCAAGTCTCCCACATGGCAGGCAGGTTCTTTACCAACTGAGCCACAGGGGAAGCCCAAGAAGACTAGAGTGGGTGGCCTATCTGATCTCCAGCAGATCTTCCTGACCCAGGAGTCGGACCAGAGTCTCCTGCATTGCAGGTAGATTCTTTACCAACTGAGCAATCAGGGAAGAAAGAAGCATACGAGGGCTCTCAATTTTAGAAATTTATCTTTTAAAAGACTGGGAGGATACATACCAACACATTAAAAGTGATTATTTCTGAATGGTACAATCACATGTGATTTATAATTTTTTCAAAATTTGTTTCAGAATTTTGTTTTCTATAATTAACAAATGTTAATTTCAGGATTAAAAAAGAGCTCATTATTTTCAAGTGTTGAATTTGGACAGTTAAATTAAAAAGAGTTTTTGAGCTTTAATTTTGAAATGTATATTTTGTAAATGAACAGTCTGTTTCTAATTTAAATAAAAATGTATTAAGTAGAAATCCTGAAAAGATTGATTTCCTGTTTCAGATAATATATATTATGCTGCACAGTAAACTGCAATTACTATATAACACATCAGAGCAAATACAAATCAATCCAGACCTTGTCGGGTTTTCTTTTTTTAAATCACTATTTCTCTCTGTGTGTGGTCTTTTTATTGCTAACTCTCTCTCTCCTTTCCCTCTTCTTCCTCCACATCTCTCTCCCTCTCTCTCTGCCTTCTCTATTTGCCTATATACTTACTAGTATAAGAAATAGCACTAACAGACAACCAAGTTACAAATATTCTTTCTTACACTGAATACAAATATCCATGGCCCTATCCAGAGTTATGGGGGTTTTAGATGTCTCAAAGTTGGAAGTAAAACAAAAAAACAAATTCACAACATATAAGGTTACTCCAGTCTGCTATTTATATCCTAAATCTTTAATTAGGTATTCTCTGAAAAAACAGGCATTAACAGACATTATCTGGAGTTTTAATCATTCTTATTAGAAACATTACTAAATAATCTAGCTTATTAAAAATATCACTTGTTCAATATATTATCTTTAGATGTAATAGTTCCTGGATCTAGGACCCTAAGATATCACTAAGGAAGGCTAATGTATGAACTGACCAAATGCCTAACATATAAATTAGCCCATCAATAAATATAAGACATACACATACAGCACTTGTACTGAAAGGAAATTACAGATCAGACTCAACCTACAGCTTAGTAGCACAGCCTGCACATGAAAAAATATACTTACAAAGAGAAAAATTATGTCAGAAGTTGGAATACCTCAATATTCATGCATTATCTACATAGAAAGAAGCAAAACCCAAAGATTTGAAAGCTATAGGTAATATAACTTTGTAAATTTAATGTTTTGCATCTCCTAATATTGTAAGTAACAGCTCATTTCAGTGGTAATTCAGTCATTATGTAAACTTAATTATAGCATTAACATTTATTAAACTACAATTAAAAAACAACCATCCTCAAATAAGCTATTTTAGGTACTCAACTCTGAAATCTTTTTTCTCCCATTATTTGAAATAATGGCTCTACACTATACATATTTACTACACCATGACTTTTCAGAGTATTTCAGTTCAGTTCAGTGGCTCAGTCATGTCTGATTCTTTGAGACCCCACGGACTGCAGCACGCCAGGCCTCCCTGTTCATCACCAACTCCCAGAGCCTACTCAAACTCATGTCCATAGAGTCAGTCAAGCCATCCAACCATCTCATCCTCTGTCGTCCCCTTCTCCTCCCACCTTTAATCTTTCCCAGCATCAGTGTCTTTTCAAATGAATCAGTTCTTCACATCAGGTGGCTAACATACTGGAGTTTCAGCTTCAGCATCAGTCCCTCCAATGAATATTCAGGACTGATTTCCTTTAGGATGGACTAGTTGGATCTGCTTGCTGTCCAAAAGGACTCTCAAGAGTCCTCTCCAACACCACAGTTCAAAAGCATCAATTCTTCTGTGCTCAACTTTCTTTACAGTCCAACTCTCACATCCATACATGACCATTGGAAAAATCACAGCTTTGACTAGACGGACCTTTGTTGGCAAAGTAATGTCTCTGCTTTTTAATGTGCTGTCTGGATTGGTCATAGCTTTTCTTCCAAGGAGCGTCTTTTAAATTCATGCCTGCAGTTATCATATGCAGTGATTTTGGAGCCTCCCAAAATAAAAGTCTGCCACTGTTTCCATTGTTTCCCCATCTACTTGCCATGAAGTGATGGGACCAGATGCCATGATCTTAGTTTTCTGAATGCTGAGCTTTAAGTCAACATTTTGACTCCCCTCTTTCACTTTCATCAAGAGACTCTTTAGTTTTTCTTTGCTTTTTGCCATAAGGGTGGTGTCATCTGTATATCTGAGGTTATTGATATTTCTCCTGGCAATCTTGATTCCAGCTTGTGCTTCATCCAGTCCCGCTTTTCTCATGATGTACGCTGAATAAAAATTAAATAAGCAGGGTGACAATATACAGCCTTGACATACTCCTTTTCCTATTTGGAACCAGTCTGTTGTTCCATGTCCAGTTCTAACTGTTGCTTCTTGACCTGCATACAGATTTCTCAAGAGTCATGTAAAGTAGTCTGGTATTCCCGTCAGTAGTCTGGTATTCCCGTCTCTTGAAGAATTTTCCAGTTTGTTGTGATCCACAGAGTCAAAGGCTTTGGTGTAGTAAATAAAGCATAAGTAGATGTTTTTCTGGAACTCTCTTGCTTTTTCGATGACCCAGCAGATGCTGGCAATTCGATCTCTGGTTCCTCTGCCTTTTCTAAATCCAGCTTGAACATCTGGAATTTTCACGGTTCACAGACTGTTGAAGTCTGGCTTGGAGAATTTTGAGCATTACTTTACTAGCATGTGAGGTAAGTGCAACTGTGCGGTAGTTTGAGGATTCTTTGGCATTGCCTTTCTTTGGAATTGGAATGAAAACTGACCTTTTCCAGTCCTGTGGCCACTGCTGAGTTTTCCAAATTTGCTGACATATTGAGTGCAGCACTTTCACAGTATCATCTTTTAGGATTTGAAATAGCTCAACTGGAATTTCCTTACCTCCACTAGCCTTGTTTGTAGTGATGCTTCCTAAGGCCCACTTGACTTCAGATTCCAGGATGTCTGGTTCTAGGTGAGTGATAACACCAAACATTTTTCCCTTTAAAGTTATTAGTTTCCAGCATACTCTGTTTCCAATATCTATTATCATCACCCTAATTTCCATTTGAAAAATTACAATGGGAGCACATGTTGTATAAATATTCCTTGATTTCATTAATCAGAAGTCTGTTTAACCCAGCAGCCCCTAAGTACCAAACAATTAAATTTCTACAATGTAGGAGTCTGAATTAAATTTCTAGAGGGCTTTATTTAAAGGTGATTTATACAAATATCTATCCAGATGCCTTGAAAAATTAATTCTCAAATCTGCCTAAGAAGTCTTTAAGTACTTTATATGTGCTACCTGAATCCAGTCAATAATTTGGAGAGTTTATCTTCCAATAAATAATACAAGTTTAAAATGTGCAAAGAACAAAAAGAATACAAATGCACTGCATTAAAAGAAACTCAATCAGCGAGATACTTCGTTGACTGGTTCTGAAACTTTACCAAGCATCAGAGTCACCAGGAGGACTTGTTAAATGACTGACTGCTCAGCTCTAACTCCTCAGTTTCTGATTGATGGGTTCAGTCTGAAAATCTGCATTCTAACCAGACCCTAAATGATGCTGATGTTGCTGGTCTGGGGCCTCATTTAGAGAACCACTGCTTTAGAGTCTGACAAGCTATACTGTGTAAAATAAAAATTTTAAGTTATATCAAAAGTTCTCAAATTAGAAGTAAAGTACATATCTAAATATCTGCAAGTAAATACTCTTGTCTAATAGTGTAATTAAAATTAATTGCTGAAAGTAAAATCTTTCAGATAAAGATAGTACAATTTGGATTATCACAATGACTACTACAAAAACAGAGATTAATAACATTCTCCAGAAGGTAAGCCGTTTATCTGCTAGAAATTACAAAGATAAACGTCAGCAATGAAGTACAGCAAAAAGATGAGAAAAATTTAGTTATAAATAAAACTTACAAAAATGAAAAGACTAGTTCCTTAATATAGCATATTTAAACTAAATTCTATTTACATCTGTCAATCATATGTAAGGCTGAATCTGGCCTCACCAAATCATGCAGCTCATGTCACAGGGGCTTAGTTAATATGACACAGTATCTATTTCCAGTCTTATATGTAGAGAGCTCCAAAAAGGCAGAGCTTTCCCTGCCTTGCTTCCATGAAACTACTGATGTTCAGACTATCAACTTATAAAAATAGGAGTGAATAAATTTTCATAAGATAAAACTGTGACAGAGAAGGAACTGAAAACTTAAAATTCTTTTCTTATGTCAATGATAAAACAGACATTTTGTAGACTGGGTCAGGCATACAGAGCAGTGACCCAAAATAGTTGTTCTAGGTTTTTCCTGACATGGCAGACACCTAAAGCTTTCAGGGCTAGACACACTGCCTGATACTTAAGTACTCAATAAATGATAGCTGCTACTATTACCATTTTGTATTAATATATGGTTTTGTGCCCTGGCATTAACAGCAATCTGAATAACCAGCTTCCTGTAACAGTTAACAAAGAGGCTTTGGAATTTGGAAGGAGAAGAGCTTAATCTGAGTTCCACTGGTGTTATATATTGGGACACTAATGGGAAGTCATTTTTATATGGCAAATAGAAAAAAAAGGATACCATAATTCGTATATTCATATACGCACAAAGATAAAAAAGATGGTAGCTGAACCACCAACATCAAAAATTTGTGAGACTGAAATGAGATATATCCAAATGATCTTTGACAAATATGCTATATTAAAGTAAATAAAAGTCCCTTGGAAAAACTCTTAAGCTAAAATGTAAAGAAGAAAATATAAATGCAAAATAGAAACTGTAAATGAAAAAAAGCTTGCTTTATTGTATGATCATAACATTAAAATTATATCACTAAAAACTTGAAAATGGAGAATTCATTCACGCCTTCAGACTGACGACATTATCATATTAGAACCAACAAACGCAACTAGTATTTCATATTCTCTCATAAACTTAAAACCTCACCATTCTGAAATAAATCTGGATTTAATCATCAATAGGGTCTGCCTTCAAAGGCAGTCACTAACAAAGCTACTCAGTCAATACAATATTCTTCATGAATATGCATAAACTAAAGTTTTGTAAAATAGATAAGAATAACGAATTCAGGAAGTCACTACCTGGAAAGTAGTTTCTACTCAAACCAAGAATCCTTTTGCTGTCATTAATTTTCTCTATTATTTACTTCATATAATTTCTGCTCTGTATGATTCACTTCTTCTGTTTGCTTTAGGATTACTTTGCTCTTCTTTTCCAGTGTCATATGGGAGAAGTTTTGTATGTGCATGTTTTTTTTTAATGCTTTTTAAACCTACAAAATGTTTGGGCTTCCCTGGTGGCGCAGATGGTAAAGAATCCGCCAGCAATGCATGAGACCTGGGTTCAATCCCTGGGTGAACGGCATGGCAACTCACTCCAGTATTCCTGCCTGGAAATCCCATAGACAGAAGAGCTTGGCAGGCTACAGTCCATGGGGTCGCAAAGAGCAGGCATGACTGAGAGACTAAGCACACACACCATTATTTATTTCATATAGTTTCTGCTCTACATTATTCACTTCTTCTGGTTGGTTTAGGATTAGTTTGCTCTTCTTTTCCACTGTATTAAGGTATAAGATTTAGGTTACTGACTTGAGTCTTAAATAACATTAATAACTATAACTTTTCCTCTAAATACTACATTAGATACAGTCATGTTTTGATATACTATGTCATTTTTTTGCATCTCATAGTATTTCTTGTATTCACTTTGGATGTATTCTTTGACTCACTGGCTATTTAAGGGTATGTTGCTTAATTTCTACACATTTGTGAGTTTCCCAAGTTTCTCTGGGAAACAGTAACAGATTTTACTTTCTTGGGTTCCAAAATCACTGCAGAGGGTGACTGCAGCTATGAAATTAAAAGACACTTGCTCCTTTGAAGGAAAGTTTGTCTTGGACAAACCTAGACAGAGTATTAAAAAGCAGAGACATCACTTTGCCAACGCATGTCCATATGGTCAAAGCTATGGTTTTTCTAGCAGTCATGTACAGTTGTGAGAGTTGGACCATAAAGAAGGCTAATCATTGAAGAACTGATGCTTTTGAACTGTGGTGCCAGAGAAGACTTTTGAGAGCCCCTTGGACTGCAAGGAGATCAAATCAGTCAATCCTAAAGGAAATCAATCCTGAATATTCATTGGAAGGACTAATGCTGAAGCTTCAATATTTTGGCCACCTGATGCGAAGAGCCTACTCACTGAAAAAGATCTTGATGCTGGTAAAGACTGAGGGCAGGAGGAGAAGGGGGCGAGGGAGGATGAGATGGTTGGAGGGCATCAATGACTCAATGGACTTGAGTTTGAACAAGTTCCAGGAAATGGTGAAGAACAGGGAAGCTTGGCCTGCTGCAGTCTATGTGGTCACAGAGTCAGACATGACTGAGCGAATGAACAGCAACAAGTTTCCTTAAGTTAATGGCAATGTCATTCTTTTGTGCTTTGAAACCATGCTGTTTCTATCTTTTAAAATATATTAAGATTTGTTCCACAGCCTAGCACACAGTATTCCCTGGAAAATGTTCCATATGCATTTCATACAACTATATATTCTGCTACTGTTGGGCAACATGTCCTATAGATGTATGTTAGGTATATTTGATGTTCAGTGCTGCTCAGGACTTTTATTTCCTTCTTAATCTTCTGCCTAGCTGTTCTATCCAACTTCAAAAGTGGGTTATTAAAGTTTGCAAATACTGTTGTTCAACAATCTAGTACACTCTTCATGTCTGTCAGTTTTTGCCTTATGTATTAATATTTTGGTACTTTATTGGTAGAACCATATATGCATAAATGCCATATCTTCCTACTGAATTATATAACAGGGTGAGTTTGAGCAAGTTCTGGGAGATGGTGAAGGACAGGGCAGCCTGGCATGCTGCAGTTCATGGAGCTGCAAAGAGTTGAACACAACTGAGTGACTGAACAGCAACCTGTTGAACTGATAATTTTATCAATATAAAATATGCCTCTTTATCTTCAGGAATATTTTAAAAATCATCTATTAAAAGTCAAATTTTGTTTTACATTAGTATTAGCCACCACAGCTTTCTTATGTTTTCTGTTTACATGATATATCCTCTACCCACCTGATCTATTTGTATATTTGCATCTGGGTGTCTCCTACAGAGAGCATATCACTGGATCCTCTATGTATTTTTTTATCTAATCTGACAATCTCTAACTTTAGACCTGACTGTTTAACCTATTTACATTTAACATTAAATGTAATCATTAATATCATCAGCTACATTTATATCTGCCATTTTACTTTTTATATTCTGGGTCTCATGTCTTTTTATTCCTATGTTCTTCCTTTACTGCTTTCTTTTGCATTAAATGGAAATTTTCTAATGTTGCTTTTAAATTTCTTTAATGATTACCTATATTTATACATATATCCCACTTCCCTCTCCTATCTATCTATCTATCTATATATTTATATATTTATTTTTTAAGTTATTTCCTTCTTTCATGTTTGTTCTAGGGCCTCCCATACATACGTAACAGATTCAACTTCAAATTTATACTAACTTAAGTGAGATATAGAAATGTTATTCTTAAATAGCTCTATTCCCTTTTTCCCCTTTTGGTGCTATTATTGCCTATATGTATATACACACACACACACCACACACACATGATCTAATAAATGTTATACAATCAACAAAATGTTAATGCTTAATCTACAAATATTACAATTATTATAGAAACTGTTATTATTACTTTACATAAGGTATGACATTTAAAGAATCTGAGAGATGAAAGAAGAGCAACTATATATTTGTAGCTTTTGTTATATTTACCTCATATTTATCAGTTTTGCCTTTCTTAATTTGTTTCTGCAGTTTGAGTTATAATCAGGTTATTTCTTTAGCTCAATACAGTTGTGTTTCCATAAACCTACTTTATGCTGTTATTGATATACAGAGTGAATTTCTGTTATAGGTCCAAATAACATTTTATGTATGTCTGTGTGTGTGTGTTTGTGTATACACATTATTTTACACAAATGTTTTTTAAATCAGTTCAGGGAGAAAAATATGCAATGCAATTATAATGTCTTTTATTATTTTATATATTACATATTAACATATCTATATAAGTTAATATATATCCTTTACTGGTGCTCATGTGCGAGATCAAATTGCTGTGTGAAGTCACTTGAATTTCAGCCTAAAGAACTTCTTATAAGGTGGGTTCCAGCAAGAAATTCAGTTTTATCTGAGAATATATTTATTTCATCTTCATTCCTGAAAGATAGCTTTCCCAGACACAGGATTCTTGGTTGGCAATTCTTTCCATCAAGTACTCTGAATATGTTATCCGACTGCATTTCTGCCTCTATATGATGAGAAGCTAACCGTTGATTTTATTGGGGTTCCCTTATAATAAGTTGTTTTTCTCTTAATGGTTTCAAAGTTTTTTCTTACCTTTAGATTTTCAGCATTTTTACTATACTGTGTCTCTTTGGAAGAGGGCATGGCAACCCACTCCAGAATTCTTACCTGGAGAATCCCCATGGACAGAAGAGCCCAGTGGGCTACAGTACATGGGGTTGCAAAGTGTCAAAGACAACTGAGCGACTAAGTGCAAAAATTTATTCCTCTTAGAGTTTGTTGAGGTTCCAAAACATACAGATTTATATTTTTCAATAAATATGGGAAGATTTCAACCATTGTTTCTTCAAATATTTTTTTCTGCCTCTTATCCCCTCCTTGGCTTCCCTAGTGGCTCAGACGGTAAAGTGTCTGCAAATGAAGTTCATTCCTTTGGGAAGACATGCAGAGCTCTCAGTTTTATGGCCTGGTTCTCCCTCTAGGAACACTCTCTGAGCCATGACTCTAAAGCTGGTGGTAGGGACAGTGGCACACTTTTGATTGACAACACAATGTTGGGACCTGAATACTTGGTGGAGCTGGGGGTCAGTAGCCTGAAGTCTTCTCAACATCCCAGTTCCAGTATACAACTGCTACCTTAAGAGCTAAGGCATGGAGATTGGGGTACCAGTATTCTCAGTGGCGCAAGTAAAGCCTCTATAGCATGAGTAGTAACTGGACAGAAGTAAGCCCCTGACTCTCAGCCCACTGGCCCAAAACTCAGCCCCAGCAGCTAGGATCCATAAAAGAAAAGCTGACATATCACTTCTCTCAGAAAGATAATCTAGACTAGGAGGTGTATTCTTGGCTGCACCAATCAGGAGTGGACTTTCCATATTACTAAGCTAGGAAAGGGGAAAAATGAAGTAAGTCTGATTCCAATACCAAACTTAGCTTGTTCTTACAATGTTTAAGCAGATTTTCTTTATTTTCTGTATGCCTATAGAACTATTCCAGAAACTTAACTTTAAATGACAGCTTTAAAAATAAATAAATATACAAACAATTTTCACCATTCAATGGGAAGTGGGTCCACAGAAAACTTCCTGCTGTCCTGCCAGAAATGGACTGTCCATACAAAACCTTTAACTCAATTGTCTCTTAATAAATTCTTAATGTGTCATCCTCATCATCCCCTCCCCCAACAAGACTCTTCTTCTTGACTACCATCAACAAAAAAAGTAGTGTGCTTTTCCCTCTTACGCTCAACAAGAAAAACGGATGAATTATATTTCTACAGATATAACCCATATCACAGACCATCATTACCATCACACTCCCCAGAAATCAGTTAGTTGATATTCCTTGATTTGCCATTCCTGACCAGTCATTAAACATTTCCTCATTATTGGATTATAAAAAGCATGGAACAAAACTTATTTCAAATGAACTGTATAAGAAACAATTTAAACAAAAACTGTAAGTTATATTCCCCTAAATACTCCTCTTTATAAATACATATTTTCACATAATTAATTTAACAAAAGAAAAAACTATCTGCCCTTACTAATATCAGATTTAAAGGTGGCTTTAAGCTACTTAACACATATTTGGGCTTCCCAGGTGGAACTAGTTGTAAAGAACATGCCTGCCAATGCAAAAGATGTAAGAGACAGGGGTTCGATCCCTGGGTCAGAAAGAACCCCTGAAGTATGAAATGGCAACCCACTGTAGTATTGTTGCTTAGAAAATTCCATGAACTGAGGAGTTTGGCGGGTGACAGTTCATGGGGTTGCAAAGAGTCGGACATGACTGAGTAAATGAACACACGCATTTCAATTTACTGAAGAGGAAGACCCTAAACATATAAAAGCTGCATTCTGTATAATAAGCTAGTTTTTATTTCTACTGGGAATTCCGATTTATCAAGATGACCTTATAGCTGATTTACACTATTGTATAGCAGAAACCAACACAACATTGTAAAGCAATGATCCTCCAATTAAAAATAAACTTGAAAAAAAACTAAGAGCAGACACACACATAAACAACAACAAAAAAGAATACCTAACTGATCAATAAAAATATTTTCTGTAAGGAGAAGGAGGAAGCAAAATAACACATGATATTTTGATACTAAAGTGACATTTTAGTCATCAGATCAGATCAGTCGCTCAGTCGTGTCCGACTCTTTGCGACCCCATGAATCGCAGCACGCCAGGCCTCCCTGTCCATCACCAACTCCCGGAGGTCACTCAGACTCACATCCATTGAGTCAGTGATGCCATCCAGCCATCTTATCCTCTGTCGTCCCCTTCTCCTCCTGCCCTCAATCCCTCCCAGCATCAGAGTCTTCTCCAATGAGTCAACTCTTCGCATGAGGTGGCCAAAATACTGGAGTTTCAGCTGTAGCATCATTCCTTCCAAAGAAATCCCAGGGCTGATCTCCTTCAGAATGGACTGGTTGGATCTCCTTGCAGTCCAAGGGACTCTCAAGAGTCTTCTCCAACACCACAGTTCAAAAGCATCAATTCTTCGGCGCTCAGCCTTCTTCACAGTCCAGCTCTCACATCCATACATGACCACAGGAAAAACCATATCCTTGACTAGACGAACCTTTGTTGGCAAAGTAATGTCTCTGCTTTTGAATACGCTATCTAGGTTGGTCATAACTTTCCTTCCAAGGAGCAAGCCTCTTTTAATTTCATGGCTGCAGTCACCATCTGCAGTGATTTTGGAGCCCAGAAAAATAAAGTCTGACACTGTTTCCACTGTTTCCCCATCTATTTCCCATGAAGCGATGGGACCAGATGCCATGATCTTCGTTTTCTGAATGTTGAGCTTTAAGCCAACCTTTTCACTCCCCACTTTCACTTTCATCAAGAGGCTTTTGAGTTCCTCTTCACTTTCTGCCATAAGGGTGTTGTCATCTGCATATCTGAGGTTATTGATATTTCTACCACCAATCTTGATTCCAACTTGTGTTTCTTCCAGTCCAGCATTTCTCATGATGTACTCTGCATATAAGTTAAATAAACATGGTGACAATATACAGCCTTGACGTACTCCTTTTCCTATTTGGAACCAGTCTGTTGGTCCATGCCCAGTTCTAACTGTTGCTTCCTGACCTGCATACAAATTTCTCAAGAGGTAGATCAGGTGGTCTGGTATTCCCATCTCTTTCAGAATTTTCCACAGGGGACTGGAATGCAAAAGTAAGAAGTCAAGAAACACCTGGAGTAACAGGCAAATTTGGCCTTTGAATATGGAATAAAGCAGGGCAAAGACTAACACAGTTTTGCCAAGAAAATGCACTGGTTATAGCAAATACCCTCTGTCAACAACACAAGAGAAGACTCCATACATGGACATCAACAGATGGTCAACACTGAAATCAGATTGATTATATTCTTTGCAGCCAAAGATGGAGAAGCTCTATACAATCAGCAAAAACAAGACCAGGAGCTGACTGTGGCTCAGACCTGAACTCCTTATTGCCAAATTCAGACTTAAATTGAAGAAAGTAGGTAAACCAGTAGACCATTCAGGTATGACCTAAATCAAATCCCTTATGATTATACGGTGGCAGTGAGAAATAGATTTAAGGGCCTAGATCTGATAGATAGAGTGCCTGATGAACTATGGAATGAGGTTCGTGACATTTTAGTCATAGGTTAGAATATTAGCATTAACTCAAACTACAGGATTATCCATAAGATACTAAATACACCGAATGTTGAAATATGTGAGTAAGCAGCAGATAAATATATACATAAAGGAATAAATACCACTTGTTTACACCATTTTTGGCAAATGAAACTATCTTTAAATTCAAGGTATAAGATTTCCTAGGGGAAAAAAAAAAACTAAATAGGTTAGAGTTAAGTCACTTAAAACTCTACTTACTGAAACCCATTAATTAATTTATAAATTATAAATCCCCAACATGAAAAGTGCAGATATAGAGATTAAAAGGGCAAACAGGGACTTCTACTTTTAGCTAAGATAGAATGCTGTGATCAGATTTTATGGGAATGTGGACCTATTATATAACAAAACATTGAGGAAAAGGAAATGGTAACAACATGAAAAAATACATAAGGCTTTTTTCTTAATATTTAAGTTTCCTTAAAAGATAACTACTTAAAAGTTAACTATCAGGGGAGGAGCTAAGATGGCGGAGGAATAGGACGGGGAAAACACTCTCTCCTCCACAAATTCATCAAAAGAACATCTAAACGCCGAGTAAATTCCACAAAACAATTTCAGAATGCCGGCAGAGGACATCAGACACCCAGAAAAGCAACTCATTGCCTTCTAAAGGAGGTAGGAAAAAATATAAAAGACAATACAAGAGACAAAGAGGGAGGGATGGACCTCTGTCGGGGGAAGGGAGTCTTAAAAAAAAAGAGAGAGAAGTTTCCAAACACCAGGAAACTCTCTCACTGCCAAGTCTGTGCCGAACCTGGGAAGCACGGAGGCCATCATAACACGGAGGAAAATAAATAATCAATTAAAACCCACAGACTACGAGCCCCACGATAACCTCCCCAGTGGAGAAACAGCGCAAACATCCGCATCCGCCATTAGCAAGCGGGGGCTGGGCAGGGAGGCGCCCGCAGGCCGCTTCGTCACGGGCCACTTCATTTCGGGCAACTTTTTCGCGGGCTGCATTGGCCTGAATATCCCGAGCGCTACCTGAGCGGAATAATTTGGGTTGGCAAACCAGACTGTGGGATACCTACCACACGAAAAGCCAGCCCTAACCCAAAACACCTCCAGGCCCGTGCACAGAACAAAGGACTTTACAGAGATAGCCGGCTGCAGTCGGTCCCCCTCCGGTGACAGGCTCAGAGCCAGAGGGAGGCAATCGCAGCCCCAAAGAGACATTATCCACAAAACTGTAAGCAGGCTTATTTGCTAACTAAGACTTCTTGGGGCTCTGGTTGGCTAACAACTGCCTGGGAAAGTGCACCAGTGGTGTGCACTTGGAGGACCTTGTGGCGGGGAGGCGATAAGTCGCAGAAGCCGCACTTGCTGAACACCTCATTACCTGCGCTGCTGGATTCTGCGAAGGGCACAAAACGCAGGCCCAATCAAGCCTGGGCCTCTGAGGACCACTCAAGTGCCTGAACTTGAGCGGCTTAGACCTGGGAGGGGCAAGCAGCCCAGGGCCGGTCGCGGATGGTTCTGGCAGGGAAACAGAGAGCTTAAGCAGAGTGGGCAGGGAGACTACACGCGCCGAGAGTAGGGGCAGACCCAGTGTGGCTAAGCCACTGCGAGCACACACCAGTGGTATTTATTTGCAGTGTCCCTCCCTCCCTGCAGCGCGACTGAACAAGTGAGCCTAAAAAAAAAAAAAAAAAAAAGGGTGTCCAGCACCACCCCTTTGTATCAGGGCGGAAATCAGACACTGAAGAGACCAGCAAACAGAAGAAGCTATAACAGAGGGAACCGCCATGGAAGTGACAGGTAATAAACTAAAACCCCGTGGTTAGTACCAACTACAGAGAAAGGGGGCCTATAGATCTTGAGAAATTTAAGCCGGAACAAGGAACTAGCCGAAAATGAACTGAACCCACAATGACCACAACAATAACAGAGAGAGTCTTATATATATTGTTACTATTTTTACCATCATTCTTTCTTTCTTTTTTATATATATATATTTATATATATTTTTTATTAAAAAAATTTTCTTTTAATTTTTTTTATCCTCTAGTACACCTGTAATTTCTGCTTTTTGAATATTTTTTATAACTCTTGTGACCCCCTTTTTTTTTCTTTTTGTCTTTTCTTTTTTTCTTTCCTTTAACATTGTATTTTTGAAACTCCAAACTTTGCTCTAGATTCATAAGTTTAGCTTATTGGTAATTGCTATCAATTTTTTACCTATTCATTTTTTTTTATAACTTTTGTGACTTTTTCTTTTTTTTTTTTCTCCCTCTTTCGATCTCTTCATCTTTTCTTTGACATTGTATTCCTGAAACTCCAAACTCTAATCTAGATCTTTAATCTATGTTTTCTGGTATATGTAATCAATTTGTGCCTATTACTGACTGTATCTGTCTCTCTCCTTTTCATTCCCTCCTTTTATCCTCCTGACCACCTCTGTCACCTTCCTCCCTCTTTTCTTCTCTGTATAACTCCATGAACATCTCTGAGCGGTCCAGTTGTGGAGTGCAGTATAGAAGGAGAAGTTTTTGAGACTACTATAAAAATAAGACCGATAACTGGAAGCAGGAGGCTTAAGTCCAAACCCTGATCCCACGGAACATTAATTGACAGGAGCTCATCAAATGCCTCCAAACGTACACTGAAACCAAGCCAATATACAGGCTACCCAAAGTGACCCCAAAATCATAGACATCACAACTCATTACTAGACACTCCATTGCACTCCAGAGAGAAGAAATCCAGCTCCATTCACCAGAACACCGACACAAGCATCTCTAACCAAGAAACCTTGACAAGCCACCTGTACAAACCCACATACAGTGAGGGAATGCCACAATAAAGAGAACTCCACAAACTGCCAGAATACAGTAAGGACACCCCAAAGTCAGCAATTTAAACAAGATGAAAAGACAGAAGAATTTCCAGCAGGTAAAGGAACAGGATAAATGCCCACCAAACCAAACAAAAGAGGAAGAAATAGCGAACCTAGCGGATAAAGAATTCCGAATAATGATAGTGAAATTAATCCAATATCTGGAAATCAAAATGGAATCACAAATAAATAGCCTGGAGAAAAGCATTGAGAAGATGCAAGAAAGGTTTAACAAGGACCTAGAAGAAATAAAAAAGAGTCAATATATAATGAATAATGCAATAAATGAGATCCAAAACACTCTGGAGGCAACAAATAGTAGAATAACAGAGGCAGAAGATAGAATTAGTGAATTAGAAGATAGAATGGTAGAAATAAATGAAGCAGAGGAGAAAAAAGAAAAACGAATTAAAAGAAATGAGGACAATCTCAGAGACCTCCAGAACAATGTTAAACGTTACAACATTTGAATCATAGGAGTCCCAGAAGAAGAAGACAAAAAGAAAGACAATGAGAAAATACGAGAGGAGATAATAGTTGAAAACTTCCCTAAAATGGGGAAGGAAATAATCACTCAAGTCCAAGAAACCCAGAGAGTCCCAAACAGGATAAACCCAAGGCAAAACACCCCAAGACACATATTAATCAAATTAACAAAGATCAAACACAAAGAACAAATATTAAAAGCAGCAAGGGAAAAACAACAAATAACACACAAGGGAATTCCCATAAGGATAACAGCTGATCTTTCAATAGAAACTCTCCAAGCCAGGAGGGAATGGCAAGACATACTTAAAGTGATGAAAGAAAATAACCTACAGCCCAGATTATTGTACCCAGCAAGGATCTCATTCAAATATGAAGGAGAAATCAAAACCTTTACAGACAAGCAAAAGCTGAGAGAATTCAGCACCACCAAACCAGCTCTCCAACAAATACTAAAGGACATTCTCTAGACAGGAAACACAAAAAGGGTATATAAATTCGAACCCAAAACAATAAAGTAAATGGCAATGGGATCATACTTATCAATTATTATCTTAAATGTAAATGGGTTGAATGCCCCAACCAAAAGACAGAGACTGGCCGAATGGATACAAAAACAAGACCCCTACATATGTTGTCTACAAGACACCCACCTCAAAACAGGGGACACATACAGACTGAAAGTGAAGGGCTGGAAAAAGATTTTCCATGCAAATAGGGACCAAAAAAAAGCAGGAGTAGCAATACTCATATCAGATAAAATAGACTTTAAAACAAAGGCTGTGAAAAGAGACAAAGAAGGTCACTACATAATGATCAAAGGATCAATCCAAGAAGAAGATATAACAATTATAAATATATATGCACCCAACTTAGGAGCACCGCAATATGTAAGACAAATACTAATAAGTATGAAAGGAGAAATCAACAATAACACAATAATAGTGGGAGACTTTAATACCCCACTCACACCAATGGATAGATCAACTAAACAGAAAACTAACAAGGAAACACAAACTAAACCATACAATAGACCAGTTAGACCTAATTGATGTCTATAGGACATTTCATCCCAAAACAATGAATTTCACCTTTTCTCAAGTGCACATGGAACCTTCTCCAGGATAGATCACATCCTGGGCCATAAATCTAGCCTTGGTAAGTTCAGAAAAATTGAAATCATTCCAAGCATCTTTTCTGACCACAATGCAGTAAGATTAGATCTCAGTAACAGGAGAAAAACTATTAAAAATTCCAACATATGGAGGCTGAACAACACACTCCTGAATAACCAACAAATCACAGAAGAAATCAAAAAAGAAATCAAAATCTGCATAGAAACGAATGAAAATGAAAACACAACAACCCAAAACCTATGCGACACTGTAAAAGCAGTCCTAAGGGGAAAGTTCATAGCAATACAGGCATACCTCAAGAAACAAGAAAAAAGCCAAATAAATAACCTAACTCTACACCTAAAGCAACTGGAAAAGGAAGAAATGAAGCACCCCAAGGTTAGTAGAAGAAAAGAAATCTTAAAAATTAGGGCAAAAATAAATGCAAAAGAAACAAAAGAGACCATAGCAAAAATCAACAAAGCCAAAAGCTGGGTCTTTGAAAGGGTAAATAAAATTGACAAACCATTAGCCAGACTCATCAAGAAACAAAGGGAGAAAAATCAAATCAATAAAATTAGAAATGAAAATGGAGAGATCACAACAGACAACACAGAAATACAAAGGATCATGAGACTACTATCAGCAATTATATGGCAATAAAATGGACAACATGGAAGAAATGGACAAATTCTTAGAAAAGTACAACTTTCCAAAACTGGATCAGGAAGAAATAGAAAATCTTAACAGACCTATCAGAAGCACGGAAATTGAAACTGCAATCAGAAATCTTCCAGCAAACAAAAGCCCAGGTCCAGACAGCTTCACAGCTGAATTCTAAGAAAAAATTTAGAGAAGAGCTAACACCTATCCTACTCAAACTCTTCCAGAAAATTGCAGAGGAAGGCAAACTTCCAAACTCATTCTATGAGGCCACCATCACCCTAATACCAAAACCGGACAAAGATGCCACAAAAAAAGAAAACTACAGGCCAGTATCACTGATGAACATAGATGCAAAAATCCTTAACAAAATTCTAGCAATCAGAATCCAACAACACATTAAAAAGATCATACACCATGACCAAGTGGGCTTTATCCCAGGAATGAAAGGATTTTTCAATATCCGCAAATGAATCAACATAATACACCACATTAACAAATTGAAAAATAAAAACCATATGATTATCTCAATAGATGCAGAGAAAGCCTTTGACAAAGTTCAACATCCATTTATGAAAAAAAAACTCTCCAGAAAGCAGGAATAGAAGGAACATACCTCAACATAATAAAAGCTATATATGACAAACCCACAGCAAAAATTATCAATGGTGAAAAATGGAAAGCATTTCCTCTAAAGTCAGGAACAAGACAAGGATGCCCACCTTCACCATTACTACTCAACATAGTTTTGGAAGTTTTGGCCACAGCAATCAGAGCAGAAAAAGAAATAAAAGGAATCCAAATTGGAAAAGAAGAAGTAAAACTCTCACTGTTTGCAGATAACATGATTCTCTACGTAGAAAACCCTAAAGACTCCACCAGAAAATTACTAGAACTAATCAATGAATATAGTAAAGTTGCAGGATATAAAATCAACACACAGAAATCCCTTGCATTCCTTTACACTAATAATGAGAAAATAGAAAGAGAAATTAAGGAAACAATTCCATTCACCATTGCAATGAAAAGAATAAAATACTTAGGAATATATCTTCCTAAAGAAACTAAAGACCTATATATAGAAAACTATAAAACATTGGTGAAAGAAATCAAAGAGGACACTAATAGATGGAGAAATATACCATGTTCATGGATCGGTAGAATCAATATAGTGAAAATGAGTATACTACCCAAAGCAATTTATAGATTCAATGCAATTCCCATCAAGCTACCAACGGTATTCTTCACAGAACTAGAACAAATAATTTCTCAATTTGTATGGAAATACAAAAAAACCTCAAATAGCCAAAGCTATCTTGAGAAAGAAGAATGGAACTGGAGGAATCAACCTGCCGGACTTCAGGCTCTACTACAAAGCCACAGTCATCAAGACAGTATGGTACTGGCACAAGGACAGAAATATAGATCAATGGAACAAAATAGAAAGCCCAGAGATAAATCCACGCACATATGGACACCTTATCTTTGACAAAGGAGGCAAGAATATACAATGGATTAAAGACAATCTCTTTAACAAGTGGTGCTGGGAAAACTGGTCAAACACTTGTAAAAGAATGAAACTAGAACACTTTCTAACACCATACACAAAAATAAACTCAAAATGGATGAAAGAGCTAAACGTAAGACCAGAAACCATAAAACTCATAGAGGAAAACATAGGCAAAACACTCTCTGATATTCATCACAGCAGGATCCTCTATGACCCACCTCCCAGAATATTGGAAATAAAATCAAAAATAAATAAATGGGATCTAATCAAACTTAAAAAGCTTCTGCACAACAAAGGAAATTATAAGCAAGGTGAAAAGACTGCCTTCAGAATGGGAGAAAATAATAACAAATGAGGCAACAGACAAACAACTAATCTCAAAAATGTACAAGCAACTCCTACAGCTCAGTTCCAGAAAAATAAATGACCCAATCAAAAAAATGGGCCAAAGAACTAGGTAGACATTTCTCCAAAGAAGACATACAGATGGCTAACAAACACATGAAAAGACGCTCAACATCACTCATGATCAGAGATATGCAAATCAAAACCACTATGAGGTACCATTTCACGCCAGTCAGAATGGCTGCGATCCAAAAGTCCACAAGCAATAAATGCTGGAGAGGATGTGGAGAAAAGGGAACCCTCTTACACTGTTGGTGGGAATGCAAACTAGTACAGCCACTCTGGAGAACAGTATGGAGATTCCTCAAAAAACTGGGAATGGGGGCGGGGAGGAGCTAAGATGGCGGACGAGTAAGACGGGGAGAATACTTTCTCCTCCACAAATCTATTAAAAGAACATTTGAATGCTGAATAAATTCAATAAAACAACTTCTGAATGCTGGCAGAGGACATCAGGCACTTAGAAAGACAACTCATTGTCTTCAAAATGAGAAAACGAGCCCTGCGGTAACTCCTTTTGCGGAGAAGTGGCACGGACACCAGCATTTGCTATTGGCAAGCGGGGGCTGGGCTAGGAGGAGCAGCGAGGCCTGCATCGCTTTGAGAAAGGATTTGGCCTGGCTATCTCAGGTGCTATCTGAGCGAAATAACCAGACTGTCGGTTATCTACTACATCAAAAGCCAGCCCTAACTTAAGACACCACCAGGACTACCTACGGAACAAAGGGCTGCACAGAGTTGGCCGGCTGCAGGCTGTCCCACTCCAGTGACAGGCAGCCCAGGGCCAGACGCGGGCAATTACAGCCCTAGAGAGACACTGTCTAACGGAACTGTGAGTAGGTTTCTGTGCTGACTCACGTTTCTTGGGGCTCTGGATGGTCAACATCTGCCTGAGAAAGTGCGCTGTTTGTATACCCAGAAAACTGAGTGGCGGAGAGGCGATAAGTCGCAGCAGCTGCGCTCGCTGAACATTTCATCACCTGCGCTACTCGGATCTGGGAAGGGCATAAAACGCAGACTCAACCAAGTCTGTGCTTCTGAGGATTATCCGAGTGCCTGAACCTGGCCGGTTTAGATTTGGGTGTTCATCTCCGCCCCCTCTGTAACAAGGCAGAGATCAGATATTGAAAAGACCTACAAACCGCCTCAATAAAGAGAATTCAACAAACTACCAGAATATAGTAAGGACAATCTAAACTTGGCAATTTTAACAAAATGAAGAGACAAAAGAATACCCAGCACCTAAAGGAACAGGATAAATGCCCACCAAACCAAACCAAAGAGGAAGAGATAGGGAATCTACCTGATAAAGAATTCCGAATAATGATAGCGAAATTAATTCAAAATCTCGAAATCAAAATAGAATCACAGTTAAAGAGTCTGGAGACAAGGATTGAGAAGATGCAAGAAAGGTTTAACAAGGACCTAGAAGAAATAAAAAAGAGTCAACATATAATGAATAATGCAATAAATGAGATCCAAAACACCCTGGAGGCAACAAATAGTAGAATAACAGAGGCAGAAGATAGGATTAGTGAATTAGAAGATAGAATCCTAGAAATAAATGAATCAGAGGAGAAAAAAGAAAAACATATCAAAAGAAATGAGGACAATTTCAGAAAACTCCAGGATAACATCAAACGCTACAACATTCGAATCATAGGAGTTCCAGAAGAAGAAGATAAAAAGAAAGATCATGAGGAAATACTTGAGGAGATAATAGTTGAAAACTTCCCTAAAATGGAGAAGGAAATTACCACTCAAATTCAAGAAATCCAGAGAGTCCCTAACAGGATAAACCCAAGGCAAAACACCCCAAGACACATATTAATCAAATTAACAAAGATCAAACACAAAGAACAAATATTAAAAGCAGCAAGGGAAAAACGTCAAATAACTCACAAGGAAATTCCCATAAGGATAACAGCTGATCTTTCAATAGAAACTCTCCAAGCCAGGAGGGAATGGCAAGACGTAATTAAAGTGATGAAAGAAAATAACTTACAGCCTAGATTATTGTATCCAGCAAGGATCTCATTCAAATATGAAGGAGAAATCAAAAGCTTTACAGATAAGCAAAAGTTGAGAGAATTTTGCACCACTAAACCATTTCTCCAACAAAGACTAAAGGACATTCTCTAGATAGGAATCACTAAAAGGGTGTATAAATTCGAACCCAAAACAATAAAGTAAATCTTATTTATCAATAATTGCTTTAAACGTTTATGGGCTGAATGCCCTAATCAACAGACAAAGACTGGCCGAATTGATACAAAAACAGGACCCCTACATACCTTGTCTACAAGAGACAACCAAAAGACTAAAATGGGTCAAATGGATACAAAAACTAGACCCCTATATATGTTGTCTACAAGAGAACCACCTTAAAATACGGGATATATACTGACTGAAAATGAAGGCCTGGTAAAAGATTTTCTATGCAAATATGGACCATAAGAAAAGAGGAGTAGCAATACTTATATCAGATAAAATTGACTTTAAAGATCTTGAAAAGGAGACAATGAAGGTTACACATAACGACTTAAAGGAACAATCCAAAAAGAAGTTATAACAATTATAAATATATATGCACCCAACATTGGAGCATTGATATATCTAAGACAAACATTAATTAATATGATAGAAGAAATATGCAGCAATACAATAATAGTGGGAGACTTTATTACCCCACTCATATAATCTGGCTGTAATAGACAAAGTAAAGAGCAAAACATATTTACTTATGAGCCTCAAAAAATTCAGTTCACTCAGGAGAGTTTAAAAAAAAAAAAGACTTATTTGTTCACTCTGTAAAGGTTTATTGACTATTTTATGGGTTTGGTACCACTTTGGGTAGTAGGGAGGAAGAGGTGACAAATGTGATCCTGTCCTAAATAATATATTGTAGTAAAGATAGACCTACCAATACAAAATACCAAGATGTGCCTAAAGATGAGGACACCCAAACTGGACTTTTTGTTTCCTGAACTTTTCATTTCGAGAACAAACCTCCTAATATAGGATGAATTCAACATGATTTTTTTTAAGTGTTCTTTGTGATTAAAAACAGAAAGCCATTGGTTAAGAAATTACATATACTCCTCCCCACCATCACTCCCCTTTTTTCTTCCCATTTCCCTCCCACCCTCATTGATCCTTTCCTTTGTCCATTTTCCCCTGCAAAAAAAAACTGGGAATAGAACTGCCTTATGATCCAGCAATCCCACTGCTGGGCATAAACACTGAGAAAACCAGAATTGAAAGAGACACGTGTACCCCAATGTTCATAGCAGCACTGTTTATAATAGCCAGGACTTGGAAGCAACCTAGATGTCCATCCACAGATGAATGGATAAGAAAGCAGTGGTACATATACACAATGGAGTATTACTCAGCCATTAAAAAGAATGCATCTGAATCAGTTCTAATCAGGTGGATCGAACTGGAGCCTACTATACAGAGTGAAGTAAGCCAGAAAGAAAAACACAAATACAGTATACTAATGCATATATATGGAATTTAGAAAGATGGTAACAATAACCCTGTTTACGAGACAGCAAAAGAGACACTGATGTATAGAACAGACTTTTAGACTCTGGGAACGGGAGAGGGTGGCATGATTTGGGAGAATAGCATTGAAATATGTATAATATCATATCTGAAACGAGTCGCCAGTCCAGGTACGATGCCTGATAACGGATGCCTGGGACTGATGCACTGGGATGACCCAGGGGGATGGTATGGGGAGGGAGGAGGGTTCAGGATGGGGAACACATGTATACTTGTGGCGGATCCATCTTGATGTATGGCAAAAGCAATACAGTATTGTAAAGTTAAGCAAAATAAAATTTAATTTAAAAAAAAGTTAACTATCACATAGTGCTTAGTTTACAACATTTGTAGAAGTAAAATATAAGAAAGTAACAGCACAAAAATCAAGAGGGCAGAAATGGAAGTACATTACTACAAGGTAATTATAATATCAAATGGTAGACTATATTTAAAGTTAAAGCAAGTATTAAAAAAACTTATTATCTAATACTAAAAAAAAAAGTTATATCTAACACAAAGGAGATAATAATGAACCATAAAAATACTCCATCCAAAAGAAGGCAGAAAGAGGAAAAAGAACAACAAACAAATGAGACATGTAGAAAGGAAACAAGATGATGGTGGATTTAAACCTAACCAGACCACCAGTCACATTAAATGTAAATGGTTTAAATACCTCAAATGAAAAGGTAGAGATTATCAGATTGAGGGTCACAGGGGAAGGACAACCCAATTATGTTGTGCCTACAAAAAATACACTTTAAATATAAGACACCAATAGGTTAAAAGCAAGAAAATGGAAAAAAATACATACTGTGTTGACAGTAGTACTAGAGTAGCTATATTAAGAGACTGAGTAGATTCCAAATCAAATAATATTACCAAGGATATAGAGGTCATTTCTTGGTCAATTATACCAAGTGGACATAAAATCCTAAATGTTTATGTACAAAATTAAAAGAGCTTCAAAATTACATCTATCAAAAAGAAGTGATAAACTGCAAGGTTAAACAGATAAATTCACAAATACACTCTTCACAATTATACTCACAGATTTCAGTACTCCTTCCTCAATCATAGAAGAGACAAAAAGTTGAACACATTAAACTTGAAAGTAAACAATACTAACAACATAGTTGACTTGACTGACATTTATAAAACACTTCAACCAACAGAAGAAATACTTTTTCATCTCAAGTACACACAGAGTATTTACTAAGAGACCACATTCAATCAAAATAAATTTAAAGGAATTCAAAGCATAAATGTGTCTTCTCTGACCACAACGGAATGAATAACAAAAAGATATTTAGAAAATCCCCAAGTATTCAGAACCTAAATTTCTATTAACCCACGGTTCAAAAAACAACTCAAAAGAAATATGAAAAAGATATTAAGTGGAATGAAAATATAAATATAACATATCAAAATTTGTGGGACATCACTAAGGCATTACTTGGAAATAATATTTTTATCTATATGGGACACTACATGCAAAATTTACGAAAACATAAGACTGTACATGTAAAAGTAAATCTAAAACTCTACATCATTCTAAAATGTATATGTGTATCAAAACATCATCTGGTATACTTTAAATATATATACAATTTTACTTGTCAATTAATAATCTATTAATAAAGCTTTTTTTTAAATCCTCAATTATAGAACACATAAAAGAAGACAAGAGAAAAAATTTCTAACTTTGGGTTAAGCAAAAAGTTCTTAGATGAAATAGGAAAGGAAGCATGATACTTAAAAGGAAAAAAAAATTATAAATTCAAGTTAATGAAAATTAAAAGCTCATCCTCTTATCAAAACAATATAAAAGGACAAACCACAGACTGAAAGAAAATATTATTAAATCACATATATGACAGCATTCCAAATGTATAAAGAACTCTCAAAAATTAAATATAAGAAAACAACTCAATAAAAAAAATGCACAAGCAATATGAATGGACAACTCATCATAGGATACATGAATTGCACACTAAGTATTGGGCTTCCCTGATAGCTCAGTTGGTAAAGCATCCACCTACAATGCAGGAGACCCCAGTTCAACTCCTGGGTCAAGAAGATCCACTGGAGAAGGGATAGGCTACCCACTCCAGTATTCTTGGGTTTCTCTTGTGGCTCAGCTGGTAAAGAATTCACCTGCAATGCAGGAGACCTGGGTTTGATCCCTGGGTTGGGAAGATCCATTTGAGAAGGGAAAGGTTACCCACTCTAGTATTCTGGCCTTGAGAATTCCAGGGACTGTAGAGTCCATGGGGTCGCAAAGAGTCCAACACAACTGAGCAACTTTCACTTTCACATGGTAAGTACTTAAAACCACTGGCATTAGGAAAAAGTAATTTTTAACCACAGTTAAGATATTTCTACCCCACTCTACTAGGAAAGCTAAAATTAAAGACTGACCATCAAGTGTTGCTGAAAATGGGAACCAACTAGAACTCTTATACAATGCTAATAATAATGTAAAATATTATGATAGTATAGGAAAACTTTGGGAGCTTCTTAAAATGTTAAACATACACTTACCATATTACCTAGTCATTTCACTCCTACTACACATCTGAAGAATATGGATGGACTACAACACATCTGAAGAACTATGGACAAAGGTTCATAACACTGTACAGGAGGAAGTGACCAATACCATCCCAAAGAAAAACAAATCCAAGAAGGCAAAATGGTTATCTTAGAAGGCTTTACAAATAGCTGAGGAAAAAAAAACAAAAGTGAAAGGCAAAGGACAAAGGAAAAAAGATATACCCAACTGAACGCAGCATTCCAAAGAACAGCAAGGAGACACAAGAAAGCCTTCTTAAATGAACAATGCAAAGAAAGAGAGGAAAACAATAGAATGGGAAAGGCCAGAGATCTCTTCAAGAAAATTAGAGATACTAAGGGAATATATCATGCAAAGATGGGCACAATAAAGGACAGAAAAGGTAAGGACCTAACAAAACCAGAAGAGAATAAGAAGATATGGCAAGAATACACAAAATTATACAAAAAAGATCTTAATGATCTTGATAACAACAATAGTGCAGTCACTTACCTAAAGATAGACATCCTAAGTGTAAAGTCAAGTGGGCCTTGTGCTTCCTACCAACAAAGCTAGTGGAGGTGATAGAATTTCAGCTGAGCTACTTCAAATCCTAAAAGATGATGCTGTGAAAATGCGGCACTCAACATGCCAGCAAATTTGGAAAACTCAGCAGTGGCCACAGGACTGGAAAAGGTCACTTTTCACTTCAATCCCAAAGAAGGGCAATGCCAAAGAATGCTCAAACTACCACACAACTGTACTCATTTCACATGCTAGCAAGATGATGCTCAAAATTCTTCAATCTAGGCTTCAACAGTACGTGAACGGAGAAATTCCAGATGTACAAACCAGATTTAGAAAAGGCAGCAAAACCAGAGATCAAATCCACTGGATCACAGAAAAAGCAAGAGAATTCCAGAAAAACATTTACTTCTGCTTCATCAACTATGCTAAAGCCTTTCACTGTGTGGTCACAACAAACTGCGGAAAATTCTTCAAGAGATGGGAATACCAGACCACCTGACTTGCCTCCTGAGATATCTGTACGCAGGTCAAGAAGCAACAGTTAGAACTGGACATGGAAAAACAGACTGGTTCTAAATTGGGAAAGGAGTATGTCAAGGCTGTATATTATCATCCTGCTTATTTAACTTATATGCTTATTTAACATCATGCAAAATGAAGGAAGCACAAGCTGGAATCAAGACTGCGGGAGAAATATCAATAATCTCATATATGCAGATGACACCACCCTAGTGGCAGAAAGTGAAGAGGAACTAAAGAGCCTTGTAATGAAGGTAAAAGAGGAGAGTGAAAAAGCTAGCTTAAAACTCAACATTCAAAAAACGAAGATCATGGCATCTGGTCCCATCACTTCATGGCAAATAGATGGGGAAACAATGGAAACAGGGACAGACTTTATTTTCTTGGACTCCAAAATCACTGCAGATGGTGACTGGAGCCATGAAATTAAAAGATGCTTGCTCCTTGGAAGAAAAGTTATGACAGACCTAGACAGTGTATTAAAAAGCAGAGACATCACTTTGCTGACAAAGGTCCATGTAATCAAAACTATGGTTTTTCCAGTAGTCATGTATGGATGTGAGAGTTGGACCATAAAGAAGGCTGAGCACCCAAGACTGATGCTTTCAAACTGTGGTGCTGGAAAAGACTCTTGAGAGTTTCTTGGACTGCAAGGAGAATAAACTAGTCAATCCTAAAGGAAGCCAACCCAGAATATTGATTGGAAGGACTGATGCTGAAACTGAAGCTCCAATACTTTAGCTACCTGATAGGAAGAGCTGACTCACTGCAAAAGACCCATAAGCTGAGAAAGACTGGGGGCATGAGGAGGATAAGATGATTGGATGGCATTACCAACTCAATGGACATGAGTCTGAGCAAACTCCGAGATAGTGAAGGACAGGGAAGCCTGGCATGCTACAGTCCATGGGTTTGCAAAGAGTCACACATGAATTAGCAACTGAACAACAACACAACACATCTTTCAGAATAACTAAAATGCAATACGTAAGACTACCAAGTCCTAGCAAAGAGGAGGGACAACTGGAACCCTCATATAGTCCTGAAGGGAATGCAAAAATGCTTCAATCATTCTGAAAAGATTTCATGTTTTTAAAATTAAATACATAGTTTAAGTATGACCCAGTAATTTCTTTTCCCTTAATGACCCAGCAATTTTACTTCTTTGTATTTACCCAAATAAAGTAAAAATTTCTGTTGATAAAAAAACTTACATGAGAATATTAATAGGAACTATAATCACCAAAACTTGTAAACAACCTAAATCTCCTTTAATTAGGAAATGCCAAAGAATCTGCAGTATATCATACAACAGAATACTATTTAGCAATAAAAAGGAATGAATTATTGATACAAGCTATATATATATAAACCTCATATGCATTGTGCTAAGTAAAAGAAGCCATTCTGAAAGGCCTACATACAGTATGAGTTCATTAATATAATATTCTTAGAAAGGCAAAATTTAGGGCATAAAATATACTAGTGGTTGCCAGGGTCAGAAAATGAAATGCTGCACTACTGACAAAAGACAAAGCAACTTTGAGAGTGATGGAAATATTCTATATCTGCTTTTTTTTAGTGATACTTATACATCTGATTCCACTTATCAAAAAAGGCAGAGCTGTACACTAAAAAAGGTAAATTTTACTGGGTGGAAGCAGTGACAGATTTTATTCCTTGAGCTCCAAAATCACTGTGGATGGTAACTGCAGCCATGAAATTAAAAGATGCTTGCTCCTTGGGAGGAAAGCTATGACAAACCTGGACAGCATATTAAAAAGCAGAGACATCACTTTGCCAACAAAGGTTCTATGGTTTTTCCAGAAGTCATGTAGGGATGTGAGACTGGTCCATAAAGAAGGCCGAGTGCCATAAAGAAGGCTGAATGCCTTCAAACTGTGCTGTTGAAAAAGACTCTTGAGAGTCCCTTGGACTGCGAGGAGATCAAATAAGTCAATCCTAAAGGAAATAAATCCTGCATATTGACTGGAAGGACTGATGCTGAAGCTTCAATACTTTGGCCCCCTGATGCGAAGAGCTGACTCACTGAGAAAGACCCTAATGATGGGAAAGACTGAAGGCAAAAGGGGAAGAGGAGAGCAGAGAATGAGTTTGATAGGTAGCATCACCGACTCAAAGGACATGAATTTTAGCAAACTTCAAGACATAGTGAAGGACAGGGGAACCTAGTGTGCGGCAGTCCACAGGGTCTCAAAGAGTGGGACATGGCTTAGCAACTGAAAAACAACAACAAAATTGTATTTAATTTTGCAAAGTGGGAAAACGGTTTCACCGCTTAAATTAAATCAAGCAAAAAGCTCTAGGTACATAAAAGCCAGCAATTTCCTCCTCATCTATGTCTTCTCTTCTTTACTGCACATTTCACACAATCATTGTTTTATAACCAGCAAGAATAGCCAGGAAGTATAAAAGGAGAAAATGAGGCTTTAATAGACGTAAAGGCTAATCTAAAGGTTCTAAAATTAAATTTAAATAATTAGGTAAGGTAAAATAGTCTTTTAGATGAAAAACTAGGTAAGAAATAATGATCATTTAAACTGCTTTAGGGTACTTCCCTGGTGGCGCAGCATGTAAGAATCTGACTAATGCAGGACACACAGGTCCAATCCCTGGTCTAGGACGATTCCAGATGCTGTAGAACAAGTAAGCCCATGCACCCCAACTACTGAACCCTGCACACTCTAGAGCCCATGCTCCACAAGAAGAGAAGCCACTGCAATGAGAAGCCCATGCACTGCAACTAGAGAGTAGCCCCTGCCCTCCGAAACTAGAGAAAGGCCATGTGCAGCAATAAAGATCCAGCACAGCCAAATAAATATAGCAATAGTGTGCACGTGTTAAAAAAATTTTTTTAACTGCTTTAGGAAGCTGAAATGATATCGTTTATGTTTTATTTTCACATCTAACTTTAAAACACACAAGCACACAGCAAACAGCTTTTAAGTGACCTTTTCCATTTGCAATGATCTATAAATACTATCTAATAGATTATAAATATTATCTATATTAAAAATAATCTATAAATATTAAACACTCCAACAAAAAATGGCTCCATATAGTCAAAACAAATATACCCCAAACTCAAAAATAAAGAAAACTCATGAACTATATAAAAGTGACAAACTCTCCATATCTCAGTTCTCTCAATTTTTTTGTTGTTCAGTTGCTAAGTCATGTCTGACTCTTTGTGATACCATGGAATAGCTAGCCAGGTTCCTCTGTCCATGGGATTTCCCAGGGAAGAACAGTGGAGTGGGTTGCCATTTCCTTCTCCAGGGGTTCTTCCTGACACAGGGATCAAACCTGCGACTCCTGCTTTGGCAGGCAGATTCTTCACTGCTGAGCCACGAGGGAAGCCCTCCTGCTGGTGCTGCTTACTCACTTCAGTCGTGTCTGATTCTTTGCCACCCCCTGAACTACAGCCTGCCAGGCTCCTCTGTCCGTGGGATTCTCCAGGCAACAATACTGGAATGGTTGCCATTTCCTTCTCCAGGGGAGCTTCCCAACCTAGGGATCTAACCCACGTCTCCTACGTCTCTCTAGTGCAACCTGTTCTCTCAACAGCAATCTCTAAATTTCCTTCTGCAATAATTTCCCTCTTCTACAGGCAAAACATTCTATGACTTTAATGAAATTTATTGTTGCTGAAATATCTCAGTATAATTTTTGTCCTCAAGAGTCAATAACTATCCTATAAACCTATTAAAACTTCTCATTGGAGAAATCATCCTGGGCTCTCATCAACATTATATATATATATATATATATATATATATATATATAAAAAACACTTAGTGCAGTACCCAGGAGACAGTAAGGACTCAATAGATCACAATACTTTACAAGTCAATTATATTCCTATCATAAAAGGTTTTCAAAATGAACTATAATCAGAACAGCATAATTTGTGGCATGAAGAAAGAGATATAAATTGTTAAAAGATACACTTATCTCCATCTTATTTGTTCATAAAAATAATACTCCAAGATGTTCTGAGAACTTTAAAGAAATTCAATAATCACTGAGAGCCATTACTTGTAAAAGTAAGATATGGGTTTTGGTCCCTGAAAAGGTAAAACCCAGCACCATCTGCTGGCTGCTAGGTCCTTCTTATGAATACAGAGAAAGTGACAGTAAAATAATACAAACACTGATCAATCTCAATCTGGTTCAGTAACCCTTGAAGACACAGATAATGGTAGGGCATAGTTAGGGAGTCACAAAGCATACAAAAACCAGCAACCACTGATTAGGAGAATAAATGGGGTTAGGAATTTTAGCTGTGTGCCCTTTTATTAAGCTGCATTTTCTGAGATAGATTACTGCCCATGCTACAACTATTTTAGTGTAGGAAACCAGCAGAAACAACCAGACATCAGGACTAAAAGAGAAGAGAGGAATGCACCCTACCATTGTAAGCAATGCATAGAGGAGTGTCCCTTCTAAGAAACAGAAGCAACACATGGGTAAACTGTCAAGAATGGATGAACTTGGAATACGTCCATTTCTCATTCTCTGAATCAACTAACATCTGAGACATATAAAAGAGTAATACAGAGTGGAAAATAAAGAAACACTGGACCATCACTAATACAGGGAGTACAGATAAATACACCCAAATGCATGAGAAATAACTTAAAGGAGCAGAATCAATCCCAAAAACAATTTAAAAAATTTTTTTAATTGTTAGGCTGTACCGTGTAGCATGCAGGATCTTATTTCTCCAACCAAGGATCAAACTCACACCCCCTGCAGTGGAAGCACAGAATCTTAAGCACTGGATTGCCAGGGAGGTCTCCCCAAAACAATTTTGAACAATCATAATAAACAGACATGGGAAAAGATTAGAAACATGAAGCAGGAATAATCAATTAAGAAGAAACTGGCTATAAAAATATAATTGAAATAAAGAATGTTTAAAAGGTATGAGTAACAGAATGGAAAGAAGTGAAAAACAATTGAGTAATCACTAAGGTTGAATCCAGGATATGTCCCAAAGAATATCAGAGAGCAATGAAATACTAAAAAGTAAAAGCAAAATGGGGAAAGTATCAATAGTATAGGTGTAAATATCTATCCAACAGAAATTCCATAAGCAAAGAAAAGAAAAAATGAAGGGGAAGAATTAAAAAAAAAACACTGGCCAAGAATTTCACAAGATGCAGTATTTGATTTCAGATTGAAACAGCTGAGTCCTAAGAACAAAAGAAAAAAGACTATCAGATCAGATTAGATCAGTCGCTCAGTCGTGTCCGACTCTTTGCGACCCCATGAATCGCAGCACGCCAGGCCTCCCTGTCCATCATCAACTCCCGGAGGTCACTCAGACTCACATCCATCGAGTCAGTGATGCCATCCAGCCATCTCATCCTCTGTCGTCCCCTTCTCCTCCTGCCCCCAATCCCTCCCAGCATCAGAGTCTTCTCCAATGAGTCAACTCTTCTCATGAAGTGGCCAAAATACTGGAGTTTCAGCTTTAGCATCATTCCTTCCAAAGAAATCCCAGGGCTGATCTCCTTCAGAATGGACTGGTTGGATCTCCTTGCAGTCCAAGGGACTCTCAAGAGTCTTCTCCAACATCACAGTTCAAAAGCATCAATTCTTCGGCGCTCAGCCTTCTTCACAGTCCAGCTCTCACATCCATACATGACCACAGGAAAGACCATAGCCTTGACTAGGCGAAACTTTGTTGGCAAAGTGATGTCTCTGCTTTTGAATATGCTATCTAGGTTGGTCATAACTTTCCTTCCAAGGAGTAAGCCTCTTTTAATTTCATGGCTGCAGTCACCATCTGCAGTGATTTTGGAGCCCAGAAAAATAAAGTCTGATACCGTTTCCACTGTTTCCCCACCTATTTCCGATGTAGTGATGGGACCAGATGCCACGATCTTCGTTTTCTGAATGTTGAGCTTTAAGCCAACTTTTTCACTCTCCACTTTCACTTTCATCAAGAGGCTTTTGAGTTCCTCTTCACTTTCTGCCATAAGGGTGGTGTCATCTGCATATCTGAGGTTATTGATATTTCTCCCAGCAATCTTGATTCCAACTTGTGTTTCTTCCAGTCCAGCGTTTCTCATGAGGTACTCTGCATATAAGTTAAATAAACAGGGTGACAATATACAGCCTTGACGAACTCCTTTTCCTATTTGGAACCAGTCTGTTGTTCCATTTACAGTTCTAACTGTTGCTTCCTGACCTGAATATAGATTTCTCAAGAGGCAGATCAGGTGGTCTGGTATTCCCATCTCTCCCAGAATTTTCCACAGTTTATTGTGATCCACACAGTCAAAGGCTTTGGCACAGTCAATAAAGCAGAAATAGATGTTTTTCTGGAACTCTCTTGCTTTTTTGATGATCCAGCGGATGTTGGCAATTTGATCTCTGGTTCCTCTGCCTTTTCTAAAACCAGCTTGAACATCAGGAAGTTCATGGTTCACATATTGCTGAAGCCTGGCTTGGACAATTTTGAGCATTACTTTACTAGCGTGTGAGATGAGTGCAATAGTGCGGTAGTTTGAGCATTCTTTGGCATTGCCTTTCTTTGGGATTGGGATGAAAACTGACCTTTTCCAATCTTGTGGCCACTGCTGAGTTTTCCAAATTTGCTGGCATATTCAGTGCAGCACTTTCACAGCATCATCTTTCAAGATTTGGAATAGCTCCACTGGAATTCTATCACCTCCACTAGCTTTGTTCGTAGTGATGCTTTCTAAGGCCCACCTGACTTCACATTCCAGAATGTCTGGCTCTAGGTCAGTGATCACGCCATCATGATTATCTGGGTCATGAAGATATTTTTTGTACAGTTCTTCTGTGTATTCTTGCCACCTCTTCTTAATATCTTCTGCTTCTGTTAGGTCCATACCATTTCTGTCCTCTATCGAGCCCATCTTTGCATGAAACTGGACTGGAATGGGTGAATTTAACTCAGAGGACCATTATATCTACTACTGTGGGCAGGAATCCCTCAGAAGAAACGGAGTGGCCATCATGGTCAACAAAAGAGTCCGAAATGCAGTACTTGGATGCAATCTCAAAAACGACAGAATGATCTCTGTTCGTTTCCAAGGCAAACCATTCAATGTCACAGTAATCCAAGTCTATGCCCCAACCAGTAACGCTGAAGAAGCTGAAGTTGAACGGTTCTATGAAGACCTACAAGACCTTTTAGAACTAACACCCAAAAAAGATGTCCTTTTCATTATAGGGGACTGGAATGCAAAAGTAGGAAGTCAAGAAACACCTGGAGTAACAGGCAAATTTGGCCTTGGAATACGGAATGAGGCAGGGCAAAGACTAATGGAGTTTTGCCAAGAAAATGCACTGGTCATAGCAAATACCCTCTTCCAACAACACAAGAGAAGACTCTATACATGGACATCACCAGATGGTCAACACCGAAATCAGATCGATTATATTCTTTGCAGCCAAAGATGGAGAAGCTCTATACAATCAGCAAAAACAAGACCAGGAGCTGACTGTGGCTTAGACCATGAACTCCTTATTGCCAAATTTAGACTTAAATTGAAGAAAGTAGGGAAAACCACTAGACCATCCAGGTATGACCTAAATCAAATCCCTTATGATTATGCAGTGGAAGTGAGAAATAGTTTTAAGGGCCTAGATCTGATAGAGTGCCTGATGAACTACGGAATGAGGTTCGTGACATTGTACAGGAGACAGGGATCAAGACCATCCCCATGGAAAAGAAATGCAAAAAAGCAAAATGGCTGGGGAGGCCTTACAAATAGCTGTGAAAAGAAGAGAAGTGAAAAGCAAAGGAGAAAAGGAAAGATATAAACATCTGAATGCAGAGTTCCAAAGAATAGCAAGAAGAGATAAGAAAGCCTTCTTCAGCGATCAATGCAAAGAAATAGAGGAAAACAACAGAACGGGTAAGACTAGTGATCTCTTCAAGAAAATCAGAGATACCAAAGGAACATTTCATGCAAAGATGGGCTCGATAGAAAAGACTATACCTAAACATAAAAGAGTGAAATTGAAGCCTTTCAGAAAAAAACTACACAGAGACATTTGTTATCGTTGTTCAGTCGCTGCTCAGTTGTGTTCAACTCTTTGTAAGCCCTTGTATTGCAGCATGCCAAGTTTCCCTGTCTTTCATTATCTCCGGGAACTGGCTCAAACTTATGTCTATTGAGTCGGTGATGTCATCCTACCATCTCATCCTCTGCTGTCCCCTTCTCCTCCTGCCTTCAATCTTCCCCAGCATCAGGGTGTTTCCATGAGTTAGCTCTTCGCATCAGGTGGCCAAAGTATTAGAACTTCAGCATCAGTCCTTCAAGTGAAAATTCACTGTGGATTTCCTTTAGGATTGACTGGTTTGATTTCCTTGCAGTCCAGGGGACTCTCAAGAGTCTTCTCCAGCACCACAGTTTAAAGGCACCAATTCTTTGGCATTCACCCTTTTTTACTGTCCAGCTCTCATATCTGTATATGAGTACTGGAAAAACTATAGCTTTCACTAGACGGACCTTTGTCAGTGAAGTGATGTCTTTGCTTCTTTAATACACTGTCTAGGTTTGTCACTGCTTTTCTTCCAAGGAGCAAGCGTCTTTTAATTTCATGGCTGCAGTCACCATCCGCAATGATTTTGGAGCCCAAGAAAATAAAGTCTGACACTGTTTCCACTGTTTCCCCATCTATTTGCCATGAAGTGATGGGACCAGATGCCACGATCTTCGTTTTCTGAATGTTGAGTTTTTAAGCCAGCTTTTTCACTCTCCTCTTTCACTTTCATCTAGAGGATCTTTAACTCCTCTTTACTGTTTGCCATTAGGCTGTTGTCATCTGCGTATCTGAGGTTATTGATATTTCTCCCTGCAATCTTAATTCCAGCTTGTGCTTCATCCAGCCCAGCATTTCATGTGACATACTCTGCATATAAGTTAAATAAGCAGGGTGACAATATACAGCCTTGACATACTCCTTTCCCACTTTGGAACCAGTCCGTTGTTCCATGTCCAGTTCTAACTGTTGCTTCTTGATCTGAGAACAGGTTTAGAAGGAGGCAAGTAAGGTGGTCTGGTATTCCCATCTCTTGAAGAATTTTCCACAGTTTGTTGTGATCCACACAGTTGAAGGCTTCAGAGTAGTCAATGAAACACAAGTAGATGTTTTTCTGGAACTCTCTCACTTTTTCTATGATCCAACGGATGTTTGCAATTTGATCTCTGGTTCCTCTGCCTTTTCTAAATCCAGCTTGTACATCTGGAAGTTCTCCATTCACATACTGTTGAAGCCTAGATTGAAGCATTTTGAGCATTATTTTGCTAGCATGTGAAATGAGCGTAATTGTGCAGTAGTGAATATTCTTTGGCATTGTCCTTATTTGGGATTGGAATGAAAACTGACCTTTTCCAGTCCTATGGCCACTGCTGAGTTTTCCAAATTTGCTGGCATATTGAGTACAGCACTTTAACAGCATCAACTTTTAGGATTTGAAATAGCTCAGCTGCAACTTCATCTCCACTGTCTTTGTTCATAGGACCACTTGACTTCACACTACAGGATCTTGGGTCTATGTGAATCACCATTGTGGTTATCCAGGTCATTAAGATTTTTTTTTGTCTAGTTTCTTTTGTATAGAGAGAGGGCTTCCCTTGTGGCTCAGCTGGTAAAGAATCGGCCTGTAATGTGAGAGAACTGGGTTCAACCCCTGGATTGGGAAGATCCCCTGGAGAAGGGAAAGGCTACCCACTCCAGTATTCTGGCCTGGAGAATTCCATGGAAATGTATAGTCCATGGGGTCACAGAGAGTCGAACACGACTGAGCAACTTTCACTTCACTTTGTATAGAGAGAAACAAAAACCTCTCGACAGAGTGTGCACAGAGGGCACAGACTTCAACATAACAAAGGCCATATTACATTAAGTCCATAGTTAAGACCATACTCAATATCGAAAAACTGAAGGCATTTCCTTTAAGATCAGGAACAAGACAAGAATGCCCACTCTCACCACTTTTATTCAACACAGTACTGGAAGTCCTAACCACATCAATCAGACAAGAAATAAAAGGAATCCAAATATAAAAGAAAGAAGTAAAACTGCCACTGTTAGGAGATGACATGATACTATACACAGAAAACCCTAAAGACACCACCAAAAAACTACTGGAACTCATCAATGAATTTGGTAAAGCTGAAGGATATAAAATTAATATGCAAACAGCTGTTGTACTTTTATACACGAAAAACAAAGTTATCAGAAAGAAGTTAAGACAGCAATCCCATTCACAATTGCATTAAAAAGAACAAAATACTTAGGAATTAATCTAACTTAGAAGGTAAAAATCCTGTACTCTGAAAATCATGATACCAATGAAACAAATTAAAGACAACACAAACAGAAATATATAAAGAGTTCATGGAGTAAAAGAATTAATATTGTTAAAATTATTACATATTACACAAAGTAGTTACATATTACTCAAAGCAAACTACAGACTCAATTCAATCCCTACCAAAATATCTATGGCATATTTCACAGAACTAGAACAAATAACTCCCAAATTTGTATGGAAACACAAAAAATGCAAATAGCCACAATAATCATGAGAAAGAACAAAGGTGGACTCTTTTATTTCAAACTACACTACAAAGTAATAGTTATCGAAACAGTGTGGCACTGGCCCCAGCCCCTAAACAAACATATACAAATCAAGGAAATAGAACAGAGAGCCAGAAATGAACCCAATTAATCTACAACAAATGAGACAAAATATGCAATGGAGAAAATATAGCCCTTTTAATAAAGGCTGTTTGGAAAACTGAATAGCTACATGAAAAAGAAACAAACTGGACTACTCTCTCACATCATCCAAAAAATAAATTCAAACAGGATTAAATTCTTACTTAAATTTAAGACTTGAAAGCAAAAAACTTCTAGAAAAAACTTGTAGGCAATACTTTCTTTGATACTGGTCTTAGTAATATTTTTTAGGATATGTCTCTTCGGGAAAGGGAACCAAGCAAAAATAAATAAATGGAACCACATCAAATTGAAAAACTTATGCATAGCAAAGGAAACTATCAACACAATGAAAAGGCTGCCTACTGAACGGAGAATATATCTGCCAACAATATACCTGATACAGGTTTAATACCAAACTATACAAGGAACTTGGAGAAGGCAATGGCACCCCACTCCAGTACTCTTGCCTGGAAAATCCCAGGGGTGGAGGAGCCTGGTAGGCTGCAGTCCATGGGGTCGCTGGGAGTCGGACACAGCTGAGCGACTTCACTTTCACTTTTCACTTTCCTGCACTGGAGAAGGAAATGGCAACCCATTTCAATCCAGTGTTCTTGCCTGGAGAATCCCAGGGACGGCGGAGCCTGGTGGGCTGCCGTCTATGGGGTCACACAGAGTCAGACACGACTGAAGCAACTCAGCAGCAGCAGCAGCATACAAGGAACTCGTACAACTCAACATGAAAACAACAAAAAATGGGCATAGGATGTGAATAGACATTTTTCCAAAGAAAAAAATACAAGTAGCCAAAGAGCACATGAAAAGGTGCTCAACATCTCTAATCATTGAGAATATGCAAATCAAAGCCACAATGAGATATCACCTCACACCTTTTAGAATGGCTACCATCAAAAAGAGAACAAATAAGAAGCACTGGTGCGAATGTAGCAAAAACTAAATAAACTTTGGTGCACTGTTGGTAGAAATGAAATTTGGGGCAACCGTTAACAAAAAACTGTATGGTGATTCTTCAAAATAATAAAAAGAGAACTCCACATTACCCAGCAATTCTACTACCAGGTTTTTATCCACAGAAAACAAAAGCATTGATTAGAAACAATACATGCACTGTTATGTTCATTGCAGCATTATTTACAATAGCCAAGATAAGATACATCTAAGGTGCCTATCAATAAATGAACAGATAATGAACAGATAAAGACACACACACACACACACACACACACACACACACACATCTGTAATATTCCTCAGGCATAAAAAAGAATGAAATCTCGCCATCTGTGAAACATGAATGGGCCTAGAGGTTACTATGCTAAGTGAAATAACTCAGACTGAGAAAAACAAACACTGTATGATTTTACTTGTAAGTGGAATCAAAAAAACAAAATAAATGAACAAATATAACAAAACAGAGCAAGAGTTATAGATACAGAGAATGAAACAAGTGGCTGCCTGGTGGGACTGGGGTGGAGGAGTAAAGAAAAATGTGACTAAGATTAAGAGGTACAAACTTCCAGTTGCAAAATATTAAAGTAGTCTCCAGTATAAAAAGTACAGTGTGGGGAATATAGTCAGTAACTAAGCAATATCTTTCCATGATGATAAATTGTAATAAGATTTACAGTGGTAATCCTTTTGAAATGATAGAAGAAAATCACTATGTTGTATAATAGGACCTAATGTGTTGTAGGTCAATTATACTTCAAAAACAAACATACAAACAAACTCATAGAAAAAGAGATCAGATTTGCACTTACCAGATGGGATTGGGGGAGGGAGAACTGGATGGAAGTAATCAAAATGTACTATAATTTCCAGATATATGATAAATAAGTACTAGGGATGCAATGTACAACATGATAAACATAATTAACACTGCTATGTGTTACACACAAAAGGTGTCAACAGAGTAAATCTTAAGAGTTGTCATCATAAAAAAGAAAGCTTTTCTCCTATTAGTTTAATTTTATATCTATATGAAATAATGTCCACTAAACTTAGAAGGGGACAACAGAGGATGAGATGGTTGGATGGCATCACCAACTCAATGGACACAGGTTTGGGTAGACTCCGGCAGTTGGTGATGGACAGAGAGACCTAGTGTGCTGCGGTTCATGGGGTCGCAAAGAGTCAGACACGACTGAGCGACTGAACTGAACTGAAACTTACTATAATAATTATTTCATGATACAAGTCAAATTATTATGCTGTACACCTTAAACTTACATTAAGTGCTATATGTTAATTATATCTCAATAAAACTGGAGACAAAGCTTCTGACAAGGAGGGTGAGAGATCACACAGAAAAGAATAAGATCAACTGATCAAATGTTCTCAAAAGCAACACGAGAACAAAAGAAAAATGAAGGGGGTGGGAATGGGAACAATAAGAGACAAATAGGAGTACTATTACTGTTAACAAGATGAGTGTGAATATATATGTGCAGGCTCAGTGTACATAAAGCAACAACTGAAAAATCTGGTGCAGAAGCAACAGATCAACAATTGTATCTACAGGTTCTTAATTTGCACTTGAAAAATTATGAAGCAAAAAAATTATGAAAAAAAGGTCAAAGATTTGAAAAATGCTACCTTGAAAGGTTGATGAGCTGTGACATTACAACAAATGTAAGATTATATTCTTCATGAGCTTACACAGAACATTCATAAAAACTGATCATGTAATAGGCTACAAAAATACCTTGATAAGCCCCACATTAGCAAAATACAAGCTGTTCACAAAGCATAAGGATATAAATGAAAACCAAAATAAATAAGACAATCAAAAGAGAACTTGAAAAATCTTTTACCCAGAAGGCAATTTGTGAATTATTGAGGAAATTCTATAATAGTTAGAGGTGAATGACAAAGAAAAACATGTCAAGGTACATGAAATCCAAATAAGACTTTAAAAGAGCAACTTAAAGATTTGAAAACATTTATAAGAAAAAAAGAATCATTAAAAACAAGCTCTAGGATACTCTGAAATGTCATATACATGAAAAGTACTTTTAAACTATAAAACTTCCTAAACGTAGAGAATTACTTTAAAATGCAGTTAAAATTGTTTTCTAAGTTGAAATGTCTTAGTTGGAATTCATTATCTAAATTACTACACTAAAAGGAACTATCATTAATGTTCATATGTTTACATACAAAATATTATGGGATCTATTAAATTAATATACATAGCTGAATATACACATTTTCCTCCATTTACAGTAAGATGCATGCACCAATTATCTTTACAATCTCAAACTGGTAATTATTTAATTTTAAAATAAAACCTAAAATAAGACCTAAAATCTTCTAGATCATAATGCAACTTAAGTGGACTACAACATCAAGTGATCATTTTTTTCTTTTGTGGAAAATAGCTACAAAAAAAGGTATTTATTTTAATAAAGTACTACTTGATTTTACTCTGCATATTACATCTATTTTTGATAAACAGCCTGTAAATCAAGTATCTGCATATCAAATTATATTGTATTTCATTGTATTCCCATAAATGCATACATATATTATTAGAACTGGTTAACAAACTCAATATACACTCAGACGTCTTTGGAAACTAAATGCTTCACTTAATTCACTATAAGTTTCTAAACCCATAGGCTACATATCTATAGAAGATTAGAATACAATAGACATAAGATTGAAGTTCTATCAAGCACAATCTGTTCTTTTAGCGGTAACTCAGAAGGCACTTCAGCATCTGGGAAATTATCTCAAAATAATGAATAACAGAGACTGCTAACCATCTGCACATACACTCACATATTCTCTCTATATATATCACACATAATGTATATATATATACATATATAGTATGTGTGTTTACATGTGCATGTCTGTGTTCTTTTATCACAAGAGAATTTTCAGCAAAACATCTGCATGCGACATTTTAGGGAATGTATGAAAGTGTCCTTTATGGCTTGTTTTATGATGAATTTTATGAATGTTCAGTACATGTGCTAAGCTGCTTCAGTCGTGTCCAACTCTGCAACCCCACAGACTGTAGTCCACCAGGCCCCTCTGTCCATGGGATTTTTCCAGCAAAAATATTGGAGTGGGTTGTTATTCCCTCTCGAGGGGATCTTCCCAACCCAGGGACTGAACTCTCATCTCCTGTGTCTCCTGCAATGCAGGTGGATTCTTTACCACTGAGCCAATGGGAAAGCACCCCAAGTCTCCTTTGTATGAAAAAATTTCAGTCAATGGAAAAGGCAAGGGCCCTTAAGAGAGAAAGAGTTCCTTACCTGTTTTTATTCTGTGCTGTGGCAGGTGCTGGAGTAGCCATATACATATGGTGCCATGAAATAGAAGTAGAGGGTATATAAGAGGCTGGAGGGCTTCCTTATTGCCATACTACCAGTCCTGGACTATTTATGTTTGGACAGTTACATGAAAAATAAACAAACTTATGTCATGTATAAGTCACTATTATTTTAATGTTTATAACAGCAAAGAAATCAGTATTCTAATAGAGTTTGGGTCAATGTCATCTTGTGGCGTATTAGAAAGTCTAAGAAGCTAGACTAAATCCTGATGTAGCAAAATGTCTTAAATGTCTGTTTCACATATTAATCATTTCCTAATATATGTCCAATTATTTATCTTCTATAATTTTCTCAAGAAAGGACTATGCATTACATCAAAAGACAATGTAAGCTTTCTACCAGAAAAACAAAACTTGTACTGTCTTAAAAGATCACTTTGTCAGTGAAAATACAGTTTTTCATAAGGAAATGACAACACTGTGATCTTTGTATTTGTATATTCACTAAACGGACTATATTAGAAAAAATACTGGAGAGCAAATACATTTCTTGCTGCATGTCCTTACTAATGTTTAACTGAACGAACCGCATGGCTATTCAAGTTCAAGAATATAAAATAATCCACAAATTAAAGATCTAATTGAAATGCTTTCTCAAATTGCATTCAGATGACAACAGTAGGAAGAAATTACAATGAAGTATTATAAGCCTAATCCTATCAACACTCCATACTAAATATTTGTTAATTCACCTATGAGGGTTCATAATCTTCCATTTTTAACTCTAAAATCTTTAACAAAGTCTCCAAATTCTATTTAAGTAAAGCACTTTTTGCACAGCCCACCTAATTGACAACTTGAACATAATGACTTAAGGATCTCTGTGAAGAAAACCAGTCCTTATCATCTAATATGGGGCAAAAGTGGGAAAGTCGTTCAGGAGGGAGGTGATATGCATGTATTTACGAATGATTCATGCTGTTGTATGAAGGAACACAACATTGTAAGGCATTATCCTCCAATTAAAACTAAATTTAAAAATAAAGAAATTATATATATATCAGTTCAGTTCAGTAGCTCAGTCGTGTCCAACTCTCTGTGACCCCATGAATCGCAGCATGCCAGGCCTCCCTGTCCATCACCAACACCTGGAGTTTACCCAAATTCATGTCCATCGAGTCAGTGATGCCATCCAGCCATCTCATCCTCTGTTGTCCCCTTCTCCTCCTGCCCCCAATCCCTCCCAGCATCAGGATCTTTTCCAATGAGTCAACTCGTCACATGAGGTGGCCAAAGTATTGGAGTTTCAGCTTCAGCATCTGTCCTTCCAATGAACACCCAGGACTGAACTCCTTTAGGATGGACTGGTTGGATCTCCTTGCAGTCCAAGGGACTTTCAAGAGTCTTCTCAAACACCACAGTTCAAAAGCATCAATTCTTCGGTCCTCAGCTTTCTTCACAGTCCAACTCTCATATTCATACATAACCACTGGAAAAACCATAGCCTTGACTAGACGAACCTTTGTTGACAAAGTAATGTCTCTGCTTTTGAATATGCTATCTAGGTTGGTCATAACTTTCCTTCCAAGGAGTAAGCGTCTTTTAATTTCATGGCTGCAGTCACCATCTGCAGTGATTTCAGAGCCCCCAAAAATAAAGTCTGATACTGTTTCCACTGTTTCCACATCTATTTCCCATGAAGTGATGGGACCATATGTATATGTATGTGTGTATATATATATATATAAAAGTCAGGGTTTCCCCTGGTGGCTCAGTAGTAAAGAATCCACCTGCCAATGCAGGAGACACAGGTTTGATCCCTGGTCCAGGAAGATTCCACATGCTGCAGAGCAATTAAGTTCATGCATCACAACTGAGCCTGTGCTCTAGAGCCCAGGAGCTGCAACTAAAAAGCCTGAGAACCTAGAGCCTGTGCTCCACAAGAGAAGCCACTGCAAAGAGAAGCCCAGGCACTACACCTAGAGAGCAGCCCCACTCACCACAATTAAACAAAGTAGGCATGTAGCCATGAAGATCCAGCTCAGCCAAAAATAAGTAACATTTTTAAAAATATAAGGTAAAATAAAACCTCAAAGAGCAAAAAGAAGAAAACCAGTCCTTAGCCAATCATCCCAAATTGTACAATGAAATGAGACTAGATATTTCTTTAAAATTTTAAACTTTTTCCTTGTAATAAAGATGCAGAGAAAGAAATGGACTGAACTTTTCTCCTTAATTCAGGCTGTAGCTTGGAAGGCTAAGGCCTCACTGGTAGACAACAAAGAGAATATTCCTGATTTTTCTCTGAATGTCATAGTGTTCCATATTTTGTCCGTATTATAACCTCCTTTGCTCTTATAGGCCGGAGAAGGCAATGGCAACCCACTCCAGTACTCTTGCCTGGAAAATCCCATGGACAGAGGAACCTGGTAGGCTGCAGTCCATGAGGTCGCTAAGAGTCGGACACAACTGAGCGACTTCACTTTCACTTTTCACTTTCATGCCTTGGAGAAGGAAATGGCAACCCACTCCAGTGTTCTTGCCTGGAGAATCCCAGGGATGGGGGTGCCTGGTGGGCTGCTGTCTATGGGGTCGCACAGAGTCGGACACGACTGAAGCAACTTAGCAGAAGCAGCAGCAGCTCTTATAGGCAAAAGTAAACCCATGCCCTGGATGTTGTAGGCAAGGAACTTTAGGAAAAATTAACATTATTCAAAACACTGGATTATTATCATTTAGGAATACCAGTCCTCTATTTGTAGTGAGAATGTTGCCCAGTTATGTAATTCTTCACACACTAAGATGAGTTGGGGTGGAGGTAATTTTTATTAGCCCTAAGCTTTGATTCCCCTGGCAAGGTTCTGCAGATTTGACACTGTCAGCCATCTCTTTACCGCCCAACCTATAAACTTCACAAAGGAGAGAGAAGTGTTCCCAGATCTTTCATCATGAAGAATCCAGAAGCTTCATAGCCACAGCTCTGGCTCCAGCCAGGCCCCTCACCCACCACAGGCTGGCTTGGCACCTCTAAGCCCTTCCATGCCCGGCTGCCTGTGCCTACCCAGGCAGGGCTGGGTCCACTGTGCCAGCACTGAGTCCTGATTATTTTAAGCTACCTGGGGAAATGGTTTTCCTTGCCAATATTTGATTTCGGAGTAGACATGTGACTGACTTTGGACCAAAGAGACACCTGGGAAAATCCACTGGGGGACTTCTAGGAAAAACTTTCCCGCTCTTGATACTCAAGGTTTCTCTTCTTCCTCTAGACATGCACTCTCTAATATGACAGCCAATAGGCACAGGTGGCTATTTTAAATTAATTAAAATTAAGTGAAATTAAAAATTCAGTTTCTCAGTCAGACTAGTTACATATCAAGCGCTCTGTTCACCCGGGACTGCTGCTGCTGCTGCTAAGTCACTTCAATCGTGTCCGACTCTGTGTGACCCCACAGATGGCAGCTCACCAGGCTCCCTCATCCCTGGGATTCTCCAGGCAAGAACACTGGAGTGGGTTGCCATTTCCTTCTCCAATGCATGAAAAGTGAAAAGTGAAAGTGAAGTCGCTCAGTCGTGTCTGACTCTTCGCGACCCCATGAACTGCAGTGGCTGCCATATGGGACAGTGCAGACACAGAGCATTTCCATTGTTGCAGAAAGTTCTATTGGATAATGCTGTGCCTGGATGTTTTCAGTTTGGATTTGATGCTGAAACAGTGGTAACCATCTGAAAAACACTGAAAGGGGCTAGGGATCGCCATTGAAAATGGAGATAATCTGAGGTTTTGAAAGGTTGGCTTCCCTGATAGCTCAGTTGGTAATGAATCCACCCCCAAAGGAGACCCCAGTTCAATTCCTGGGTCAGGAAGATCCGCTGGAGAAGGGATAGGCTACCCCCTCCAGTATTCTTGGGCTTCTCTTGTGGCTCAACTGGTAAAGAATCTGCCCACAATGCGGGAGACCTGGGTTCGATCCCTAGCTTGGGAAGATCCCCTTGAGAAGGGAAAGGCTACGCGCTCCAGTATTCTGGCCTGGAGAATTCCATGAACTGTATAGTCCATGGGGCTGCAAAGAGTCAGACATGACTGAGCGACTTCTCACTTCACTTCAAGCTTTGTGATCACTATTTAAAAATCATTCACAAGCAGGGAAAATATAGAAATGTTCAAACCAAATCAAATCAGTATAGTGTCAAAATAAGATTCCAAGTAACATTAAAGCCCCAAATATTCCACTAGATCATTTTTCTTACTCCCAAATACCTTTTCCAAAAGAATCCACATGTACTAGTTACACAAATGCATGTCCAGGAATACCCAATATTAGAAAACAAATTCTAAAGAGCTCTAAATGGATATGTACCTGTCTTCAGTTCAGCCTGATTTCATCATGAGTATAGATAAACACTTATCTTGACTAGATCCTGTTTCACATGTTTTTGGGAAAACAGAAAGGAAAAAAGATTGCTAAGTTACTGGAGCAGAAGTGCTGAGATCCAGAGCTTGTTAAGAAAAAAAAAAGTGGGACTCCCCTGGTGGTCCAGCGGTTAAGAATTTGTCTGCCAAGGCAGGCGACACAGGTTCAATCACTGGTTCAGGATTTTCCACATGCCACAGAGCAACTAAGCTTGTGCACCACAACTACTGAGCCTATGCGCTGAAACTACTAAAGCCCACGTCCTAGAGCTCCACAACAAGAGAAGCCACCAAAATCAGAAGCCTGACACCACAACTAGAGAGTAGCCCCTGCTTGCTGCAACTAGAGAAAAGCCTGCACACAGCAACAAAGACCCAGCACAACCAAAACTAATCTTTTAAAGTTAACTTAGACATGGAATTGTAAAAAGTTACTTTCAGCACAAAGCTAGAAGATAACTGAACTAATAAAATATATAAAATCCAAAATTTTATATGACTGTAAACTAATGATGCTGGCTGTTGGCTGTTTAGTCACTAAGTTGGGTCCAACTCTTTGCAATCCCTGTTTTTTTGTTTGCTTATTTGATTCCACATATAACTGAGATCATATGGTATTTATCTTTTTCTGTTCTGACTTATTTCACTTGGCATAGTACCTACCTTAATGAGATAGACAAAAGATTGGTGGTTGCTTGGAAGTGGAATTGGGGTGGGAATTGGGTGATGGGGGTCAAAAAGTACAAATTACCAGTTATAAAATGAGTAAGTCATTTTATAATGTTATGTACAGCATAATGACTATAGTTAATAATACTGTATTGCATATTTCAAAGAAGCTATCAGAATACATGGAGAAGGCACTGGCGACCCACTCCCCGTACTCTTGCCTGGCAAATCCCATGGGCAAAGGAACCTGGTAGGCTGCAGTCCATGGGGTCACTAAGAGTCGGACACGACTGAGCGACTTCACTTTCACACACTGGAGAAGGAAATGGCAACCCACTCCAGTGTTCTTGCCTAGAGAATCCCAGAGATGGGAGCCTGGTGGGCTGCCGTCTATGGGGTCGCACAGAGTCAGACACAACTGAAGTGACTTGGCAGCAGCAGCAGCAAAGTACATCTTGAAAATTCTAATCACAAGGGGAAAAAATCAATTATGTATGAGAGGGATAAATCAGGAGTTTGGGATTAAGAGATATACCCTCAGTTCAGTTCAGTCCCTCAGTCGTGTCCAACTCGTTGAGACCCCATGAATCGCAGCACGCCAGGCCTCCCTGTCCATCACCAACTCCCGGAGTTCACTCAAACTCACATCCATTGAGTCGGTGATGCAATCCAGCCGTCTCATCCTCTGCCGTCCCCTTCTCCTCCTGCCCCCAGTCCCTCCCAGCATCAGAGTCTTTTCCAATGAGTCAACTCTTCGCATGAGGTGGCCAAAGTACTGGCGTTTCAGCTTTAGCATCAGTCCTGCCAAAGAACTCCCAGGGCTGATCTCCTTTAGAATGGACTGGATGGATATCCTACTATATACAAAATAAACAACAATGACCTACTATATAGCATAGGGAACTATACTCAGTATCTTGTAATAACCTGTAATGGAAAAGAATATGAAAAAGAATAGATACAACTAATCACTGTGTTTACACCTGAAACACAACATTTAAAATCAACACTACTTCAATTAAAAAATAAAATAAAATTTTAAAAATCAACTATGTATGATGACCAAAGTTAACTGGACTTGTGGTGATCATTTTGCAATGTATATAAATACTGAATCACATAGTTACATGAAACTAATATATAGTTATGTCAATTTACTTCTATTTTAAAAGTGCAAAATATAGAAGCAGTAATTCAAATAATATTTTATCTGAATACAAGATAAAAATAATATCCCATTTTCTCATCACTCAGGCAGGTATCTGTCTTTCCTGCCACTACTTTCCCCTAATTCACATCTATACCAATATAAAACTAATTATTCCCAAACATCATTTTTATCAAGAATTTGTTCGTCTTCTAAAACAATAACAAAAAACAACAGAAATCTCACATCCTTGCTATACACAGAATAATAAAGGTCAAACACCTTGCCCTGATTTCAGGTATCCCATAATGTGGTACCAATCTTTGGTTGCCATCTTACCTTCCATCAATCACATGCACAAACCCTCTGATGTAGCAAGGTTCATTTACAAAACCAAAACATACCACATACCTTCATTTCCCACTTTCCTCATACTAAAAGTCTTCCATCTCCCCCCTCCAACTAGTCTTTTGATGCAAAGCTCGAGGCCTCTACCATAAGCTTCTCTCTACCCTCAAACTAAACTGATTTCCTTCTTTTCTTACTTCAGTGACCCTTTTCAGCATTCATTCATCGATCCCATTAGCCACACAGTAAACTCCTACGCACTAAAGCACTGTATTATGATGATGGGTCTATAACGATACATAAAACTAAGTCCCTACATCTTGGGCTAACACTGCTATACAGACAGATACGAAAAAGTCATGACAGCAATGTTTATAAAAGAGATATAAATGGGGGGGGGGGGTAGTGGGACCCTAAAGAAGGATCACTTAAGCTGTTTGAAAAGTTAACAAAAGGTTTTTTAGAGGTGACAGTTATGTTAAAAGTTTTCAAAGACAGATAGGAGTATGTCAGGCACAGAAAAAAGCAAAGGAGTTCCAGGCAGAGAAAACAGCAAATACAAAGGCAGAAAAATGAGAAAAACTTATAGAAAACTCTAAACATAAAAAGTATGGCTGAAGCACAGAGTATACTAAGTCTACCAATACAAACTGCTCATTCACCAAACCTCAAAACAAATGAAAAAAAGACACAATATCTCCTCAAAGAATGTGCAAGAATATGGCACCCAACTGATTAGCACAGTTAATTCAAACAAAAGAAGCAGTACCCAACACTTAACTTATAAAGCAGATACTGTGGTAGATACCCAAAATAGAGAAATAAAGAGCATGGCTCTTGCTCTAAAGGAGTTAACGTTTTATTAGGAAAACACAGAGTCAGTTTACCATAGATAGGTTTTTAGGATCAATCTTTTTGACAAAGGACTAAGAGAAAACGTGCTATGATATTAACGTATGCTGTGCTTAGTCACTCAGTCGTGACCGACTCTTTGCGACCCCATGGACTGTAGCCCATCAGGTACCTCTGTCCATGGGGATTCTCCAGGCAAAAATACTGGAATGGGTTGCCATGCCCTCCTCCAGGGGATCTTCCCAACCCAGGGATCAAATCCAGGACTCCCGCACTGCAGGTGGATTCTTTTTTTAACTTTACAATATTGCATTGGTTTTGCGATATATCAACATGAGTCTGCCACAGGTATACACGTGTTCCCCATCCTGAACCTTCCTCCCTCTTCCCTCCCCATACCATCCCTCTGGGTTGTCCCAGTGCACCAGCCCCAAGCATGTAGTATCATGCATCGAATCTGGACTGGCGACTTGTTTCATATATGATATTATACGTTTCAATGCCATTCTCCCAAATCATCCCACCCTCTCCCTCGCCCACAGAGTCCAAAACACTGTTCTATACATCAGTGTCTCTTTTGCTGTCTCGTATACAGGGTTATCGTTACCATCTTTCTAAATTCCATAAATATGTGTTAGTATACTGTATTGGTGTTTTGGATTCTTTACTGTGTGAGACACCAGGGAAGCCCAAGAATACTGGAGTAGGTAGCCTATTCCTTCTCTAGGGGAATGTCCTGACCCAGGAATCAAACCGAGTTCTTCTGCACTGCAGACAGATTCTTTACCAGCTGAGCTACCAGGAAGCCCATGAAAGTGAAAAGTTAGTCGCACAATCCTGCCCAACTCTTTGTGATCCCGTGGACTGTAGCCCACCAGGATCCTCTGTCCATAGAATTCTCCAGGCAAGAATACTGGAGTGGCTTGCCTTTCCCTTCTCCAGATCTTTCTGACCCAGGGATCAAACCCAGGTCTCGTGCATTGCAGGCAGATTCTTTATCATCTGAGCCATAAGCCTAGCTCAGATGATATTAATAGTGCTCATTATTTTGCCCTCCTATTTTCTAGATTGTGTACAATGAGCATATGTTACTAAACTATGATAATTAAGAAAAATAAAGTTTTAATTTAAACAGTATGAAACTTGACATCTGATAGGTTGTCGTAAGTATCTGAGTAGGTATCTGCTACTTAAAGCCTTAAAATTTTAGATTTGAAACTTTAGATACCCAAAATATTGCTACTTATCACCACCTCAAGAACTATGAAGCTTGTTGGTACAAATTCTCATTTTTCAATTATTTTCCAACTATTAGCCTTCTAACATGTCATCCGTTCCTATCATTTCATGGCAAATAGATGGGGAAACAATAGAAACAGTGACAGGCTTTATTTTCTTGGGCTCAAAAATCACTGCAGATGGTGACTGCAGCCATGAATTTAAAAGACGCTTGCTCTTGGAAGAAAAGCTATGACAAACCTATAAGGCATATTAAAAATCAGAGATATTACTTTGCTGACAAAGGTCCATATAGTCAAGGCTGTGGTTCTTCCAGTAGTCATGATTAGATGTCAGAGTTGGACCATAAAGAAGGCTGAGTTTTGAAGAACTGATGTTTTTGAACTGTGATGCTGGAGAGGACTCTTGAGAGTCCCTTGGACTGCAAGGAGATCAAATCAGTCAAACCTAAAGGAAATCAACCCTGAATATTGATTGGAAGGACTGATGCTAAAGCTGAAACTCCAATACTTTGGCCATCTGATGTGAACAGCAGACTCACTGGAAAAGACCCTAATGCTGGGAAAGATTGAAGGCAGGAGGAGAAGGGGATGATAAGAGGATGAGATGGTTGAATGGCATCACTGACTCAATGGACTTGAGTTTGAGCAAGTTCCAGGAGATGGTGAAGGACAGGAAAGCCTGGCATGCTGCAGCCTACGGGGTCACAAAGAGTCAGACATGACCAAGCAACTGAACAACAACATCTCTCCATGCTTCTGCCTTGATGCCCACCCTTCATCCATATATAAAGAGCACCCAGAGAGATCCAGATAACAGCATTTTACTGCTCAAATACGCCAATGGTTTCAGTAAAAGGCAAAGACTTTACAAAGGCCCTACAAGATATGCCACCAGCTTTCTCTTATCTCTATGATCTAATCATCTCTAACTCCTCTCCTCTTTACTCACTAACTCTAGCCAGAATGGCCTCCTTCCTATTTTTTGAACACATCAAGCATGCCCATTGCTCTTTTGACTTTTATCCCAGATAGCCACCTGGTTTGCTCCTTCATCTTCCTTGGGTCTTTATTCAAATGTCATCCTCTTAGACTTCCCAGTCCATCTATCTAAAGATGTAACACTCTCCCCATCTATAAACTACATCCTTTATCTGCCTTTTTTTAAATTGCACTCATTATTATCTAACATAGCTGCTTTCACTTATTTACTGTCTGTCTCCTTTAGCTCCAAAGGGGAAAGATTTTTCTGTTTTCATTATTGACATATGTCTAGTGCATAGAATAGTGTCTGAGAGATGATAAATGATCAGTCATTATTCACTGAACCAGTAAAGGGCAATATTCTGTATTGGTTAAAAGTTTGATCTCTGGTGGCAAAAGACCTAATCAAATTCCAGCTCCACCACTTTGTAGTTGTATGACTTTGTGCAAGTTACTTAACTCCTCTAAATCTTAGTTCCCTCATCTACCATGAGGTTGGTATCAATCTTATAAGAAGGTTTTGAGGATTAGAATAATGCAGGTTGAATAAAATGCCTGGAAAAGAGTGAAATTCAATAAATGTTAGCTATTATTATGATGATAATGAACATGCCATGCCTAACTCCCAAAGTGCCTCCAACATTTCCAGTGTCCAGTTCTTCAGAAATAGTAGTTATTTGCAAAATCTTTGGATCTTCACATGACAGTATGAATAGTATGAACAAAATCAGTAACACTGTGTTATCCACTCTTTCCTTACACAGGATTCTATTCTATTTTAGCTTATAAAATTAAATGCAGACACACTAGTGTCTATTTAATCTAAAAAAAAAATTTAAGTGCTACATAAAACTGCACAAAATGCCACACTAATCACAATGCTAATTTATATTCTACAACTAGAACTGACTCCTGGTGCTTTTTTCATAAAATCACACAAGAAAAGGTTATGCTTAAGGTGACATCAATGGCATACTAAACTACTACTTCCGTTCAGAATTTTTCAGTTCATTCAGAATTCCCCAAATTCGATTTTCCATTTGCTAAGAGGCCCACCAAACCTACCTGAGTTCCTAAGAACCTCCCCAAGGCAGGGGATCTGATTCAGTCCCAACTATAATGTATCAATACTGAATTAGGAGCTTTAAGATTACTTTTGGCATTACTTTAAGATTACTTTTAGCAATGATAAAGGTTTTTCCCCTCATCTATAAGAATAGGAAAATGTCTATTTTGTAAAGTTGTAAAAATCCAGTGAGATGAATATTTGTAAAAATGAACTCTACTATAAACTATACTATGGCACACGTCTTATTGTAAAAAGATACATTAAAAGATTTTAAATAAAAAGCCACAATCCTACAACTACCCTAACCATTTTCATATTCCCTTCAGGAGCTTTTCTTCATACACTTTTTTACAAAGATGAAATCATGTGTACTTCAGAGAAAACAATAGAGCACCCCTTTTAGAGCCAGATGGCCCAGGTTACTAGCTCCTAAAATTACTGTGTGACCTTGGACAAGATTCTTAAACTCTTTTGTCCTATTTTCTCTTCTATAACAGCAGTATAATAGTAACAGTACCTATGTGATTGGAAAGTATGAAGAAGAAATGAATTATTGTAAATCATTTAGTATAGTGCTGAGCAAAAGCCAAATTCAATAAACAGGTAAGAAAAAACAAAATCCTACTTTTTAAAAATTTAAGATGATGTCATAAAACCAAAAGTACATTATTATCTAAAACACCACAGATAGATTCTTCAAAAGGACCTCTAGGTCCTTTAGGACCTAAGGCACTTTACCTTGACTAATTTTAAAATAAATCTCCCTATACATTCCTTTGTTTAGATATTTTACAATGTATAATAAAATTCATCTATTGCTTCATACTTCCAGTAGAGGTCTCCATCTAAAAAATAATGTATCCGACTGAAAACTTAAAATTCATATTTCTGGTTATTTAAAAAAAAAAAGTGGCCAGCTTTACCAAATATGTTAATTTAAGTTTTTCCAAGAAAAACATTTAAAATAGGGAACACTTAAGAGAAAAAGTGACTTTCCCCAGTGATTGTTATTCTGTTGTGGGCTTCCCAGTAATACTCGCCTCTCTTACAAACCTAATCCTCTGAACAGGAAAGAGAAAGAGATAAGACTGCAGGATATAAATGATAAATCACGTGAATATTTATCACCACCCCCAGCCAACAATTTAATACCTATGCCTCACAGGAGGTATAAGTCAGTAAAATCATCTTAAAGTAAAGGTCATGATTTGTAGTAAAAAAGAAAGCTCAACAACCTTCTTCTACATGTATTCCTTTTAAATCACAATAGAGTAGTAAAGGCAGCTCTGAACTGGCCTCTACATTCCCCCTCCCATCATTCAGTAATAGTGATGTAAAACCAGTCAATTATCCTCATGCAGGCCCACCAGGAAAAATATCCTTGTTTCTAGCCTACCAAAAAGCCTGGTGCTAGACCACCTTCTTAAAATCCCTTAATTCAAAATAGTAATGTTACGGACTTGATAGATTCAATAGTCATAGCCAATTGTTGTTAAGTACATAGTTCTTACTCCTATTTTTAGGAATCTAAGTTTTTAGGCTCCTCAAGCAAATCTGCATATAATATTTAATGTCTACCTCAACGTAGCTCCTTTAAGGCATAAAACTTAAATGTACAAGGTAAATACCTATAAATTTGATATGATCAAAAACTGATCATGAAATTACCAACCAATTTGCTTGAAGTTACTAAATAGTTCTGTATGTGTGCACATACATATACACATAGACTTATTTAAACTAACCCCCATAGTTTATAAAGAGAGGGATAAAGTTGGATGCTCCAAGCAACACTCAGAACTAGCAGGACTTTAATACCTAAACCATAGCTAATTCTGAGAAGCAAATACACAATGTAAAATATAACACATTTGATTTAGTGATAATGGATTAAGATTTCAGGTAGTAACTAAAGTGTGAATTTGCTTTTCTTTTCCTCACAGTAGATAACCTATAAAGATAACTTTTAAATAAAGACAATTACTTATGGTGAGAATATAAAAATCAAACCACTATCAAATCATAGTTTATCCTAGTCTTAATAACATAAAAATCAACCAATGAATTAAAAATATAAATAAAGTTATTGTCTTGTTTTTGTATAAAAAGTGATGCAATGGCCAGAAAAGAATAAATTAGTGACGAGTTTTTAACGGACAAATAGACAAAGGTAATGCAGATGACACCACTCTTATGGCAGAAAGTGAAGAGGAACTAAAAAGCCTCTTGATGAAAGTGAAAGAGGAGAGTGAAAAAGTTGGCTTAAAGCTTAACACTCAGAAAACGAAGATCATGGCATCTGGTCCCATCACTTCATGGGAAATAGATGGGGAAACTGTGGAAACAGTGTCAGACTTTATTTTTTGGGGTTCCAACATCACTGCAGATGGTGACTGCAGCCATGAAATTAAAAGACACTTACTCCTGGGAAGGAAAGTTATGACCAACCTAGACAGCATATTCAAAAGCAGAGACATTACTTTGCCAACAAAGGTTCGTCTAGTCAAGGCTATGATTTTTCCAGTAGTCATGTACAGATGTGAGAGTTGGACTGTGAAGAAAGCTGAGCGCCGAAGAATTGATGCTTTTGAACTGTGGTGTTGGAGAAGATTCTTGAGAGTCCCTTGGACTACAAGGAGATCCAACCAGTCCATTCTGAAGGAGATCAGCCCTGGGTTTCATTGGAAGGACTGATGCATGCTGAAGCTGAAACTCCAGTACTTTGGCCACCTCATACGAAGAGTTGACTCACTGGAAAAGACTCTGATGCTGGGAGGGAGTGAGGGCAAGAGGAGAAGGGGATGACAGAGGATGAGATGGCTGGATGGCATCACCGACTCGATGGATGTGAGTCTGAGTGAACTCCGAGAGTTGGTGATGGACAGGGAGGCCTGGCGTGCTGCAGTTCATGGGGTCGCAAAGTTTCAGACATGACTGAGTGACTGAAATGAACTGAATTTTCCTCCAAAGTTATCATTTATTATTTTAGCCGATTTTTATTTATTTAACTGCTAGAATGTGAGAAATATTCACATTCAAACATAAGCCACAAAATAAGGTTTAAAATTTTTAATAATCAGTATTAGTTCCTCTCAGTTATTATATGTTATGACAGATTTTAAAAAATCAAACAATAGTGGATAAACATATGAAGGATATCACTAAATCTGACTTTCAAGTCTAACAGTATTGTTCATTCAATAAACAAGCATAGAAATACTATTAATATGTTAATAGAACATATAGACTTAAGACTCCATCAAGGGGACTTTCCTGGTGGTCCAGTGGTGGAAGATCTCACATGCTTTGTGGCCAAAAGAAAGAAGACTGTATCAAGAACACACAGCAAGCACAATCTTATTCAACAAGGAAATAATAGAAACATAAAACTAAGGTCAGTATCAACACAAGGAAAAGATGCTCTCATCTCCCCAACTATTTAAAGGTGGCCAATATAATTAAACAAAAGAGAATTATTAAATGTATAAAATTTAGAAAAAAAGTAAAGCTATCCCCACTTGCAGATGACATATTAGTATGTCTAAAAACTTTTTTAATCAATGCTAACTAATACAAATTGCAAAAAAAATGAGTAACGCACCAGATTACAATAAAAAACCACAACAACTTTCATATAAATAAACAGTAACTACTAAGAAAATACAATGGAAAACTACACTTACAAAAGCAAGAAAAATGATAATATACTCAAGAATAAATTTAAGAAATGTCAAAAACCTATAAAAGGATAACTATTTTAAAAACTCCTGAATGACATAAAAGGATTTGAATAGAAGACTTCCGTTTTTCCTGGATCATCATTTCCATTCTCCTAAGGTAATTGTTTTTAATTTAATATGATCCCCAATTTTTAAAAAAAGCTTTATTCTGAAACTAGAACAAATTAACACTAAAAGTGAAAGTGAAAGTCCCTCAGTTGTGTCTTGACTCTTTGCAACCCCATGGACTATAGAGTCCATGGAATTCTCCAGGCCAGAATACTGGAGTGGGTAGCCTTTCCCTTCTCAAGGGGATCTTCCCAACCCAGGGATCGAACCCAGGTCTCTCGTATTGCAGGTGGATTCTTTACCAGGTCTCTCGTATTGCAGATGGATTCTTTACTAGCTCAGCCACAAGGGAAGCCCAAGAATACTGGAGTGGGTAGCCTATCCCTTCTCCAGTGGATCTTCCAGACTCAGGAATCCAACTGAGGTCTCCTGTATTGCAGGTGGATTCTTTACCAACTGAGCTATCGGGAAAGTCAACACTAAAGTTCATATTAAAACAACAATCACCACAAAATTCCTGTTTAAAAAAAAAGAACTATGACATGAGAATGGCACTATCAAATATTAAAACATGCTATATAAAGTCACAATAATTACAATATAGTGAGATACCATTTCTTAAAGCCCCAGATCAGGAAAACTTCAAAAGCTTGACAAACATATGGCAAGGCTATGGGAAACAAGCATTCTCATATATTGCTGATGGGAATGCAAAATAGTTCTCTCTTACCTGGAGAGAATCTGCTGGGAATTTGGCAGTACTTAATACAATACATATGCATTTACTATTTGATTAGGATATCAATCCCCCTTTTGCAATTTACTCTGTAGATATGTCTCCAAAAATTTGAAAATAGCTTTGTATAGGCTACTAGATTTGCAGATTATTCATATGGCGTTATTTGCTATTGTAAAATACTGGGAACAACTTAAGTGTCATTATATAGGAGACTGGACATATAAAGTAAGATATATTCACACAGTGGAATACTATGCAGCTGTAAAAGAGAGGAATTTTATGAATTTACTAATAGTCAAGGTACACTAAATAAAAAAAGCAAAATAAAAAGTAGTGTGCATTCTTCACTTTAAAATGGGGAACCAAAAATACATGAATGTACCTCCTTACTGTTATAAAACAAAAACCAGGAAGGATAACCATAAAATATCTAGTTGGTTACCAACAGAGCATGGGCAGGAATGGGGTAGAAGTGAGAGGGAAGTAAATAAAGTAAAGGGTAACCTCCAAGTGTTATCTTTGCTTCAGTTTTGATTTTATAATCTTATTAAGGGTTTTACATATTCATAAATAAAATTAAAGGAACAAATAATGGGGAAAACAAAAAGCTGAATACAAAAGGAAAAAATATAAACTTTAATGTTCTAAGTGCAAACAATATCCAGAAAAAAAGAATCCAATCACTGTGAATTTTTTAACACAGTTATTAACTGATGTAAGTTAGTCTTTTTTTTTCTTTTCCATGGGGATAGTCTTGATCCCTGTCTCCTGTACAATGTCACGAACCTCATTCCATAGTTCATCAGGCACTCTATCTATCAGATCTAGGCCCTTAAATCTATTTCTCATTTCCACTGTATAATCATAAGGGACTTGATTTAGGTCATACCTGAATAGTCTAGTGGTTTTCCCTACTTTCTTCAATTTCAGTCTGAATTTGGCAATAAGGAGTTCATGGTCTGAGCCACAGTCAGCTCCCGGTCTTGTTTTTGCTGACTGTATAGAGCTTCTCCATCTTTGGCAGCAAAGAATATAATCAATCTGATTTCGGTGTTGACCATCTGGTGATGTCCATGTATAGAGTCTTCTATTGTGTTGTTGGAAGAGGGTGTTTGTTATGGCTAGTGCATTTTCTTGGCAAAACTCTATTAGTCTTTGCCCTGCTTCATTCCGTATTCCAAGGCCCCATGGAAAAAAATACAAAAAAGCAAAATGGCTGTCTGGGGAGGCCTTACAAATAGCCGTGAAAAGAAGGGAAGCAAAAAGGAAAGGAGAAAAGGAAAGATATAAGCATCTGAATGCAGAGTTCCAAAGAATAGCAAGGAGAGATAAGAAAGCCTTCTTCAGCAATCAATGCAAAGAAATAGAGGAAAACAATAGAATGGGAAAGACTAGGGATCTCTTCAAGAAAATCAGAGATACCAAAGGAATATTTCATGCAAAGATGGGCTCGATAAAGGACAGAAATGGTATGGACCTAACAGAAGTAGAAGATATTAAGAAGAGGTGGCAAGAATACACAGAAGAACTATACAAAAAGATCTTCACGACCAAGATAATCACAATGGTGTGATCACAGACCTAGAGCCAGACATCCTGGAATGTGAACTCAAGTGGGCCTTAGAAAGCATCACTACAAACAAAGCTAGTGGAGGTGATGGAATTCCAGTGGAGCTATTCCAAATCCTGAAAAATGATGCTGTGAAAGTGCTGCACTCAATATGCCAGCAAATTTGGAAAACTCAGCAGTGGCCACAGGACTGGAAAAGGTCAGTTTTCATTCCAATCCCAAAGAAAGGCAATGCCTAAGAATGCTCAAACTACCGCACAATTGCACTCATCTCACATGCTAGTAAAGTAATGCTCAAAATTGTCCAAGCCAGGCTTCAGCAATATGTGAACCGTGAACTTCCTGATGTTCAAGCTGGTTTTAGAAAAGGCAGAGGAACCAGAGATCAAATTGCCAGCATCCGCTGGATCATGGAAAAAGCAAGAGAGTTCCAGAAAAACATCTATTTCTGCTTTATTGACTATGCCAAAGCCTTTGACTGTGTGGATCACAATAAACTGTGGAAAATTCTGGGAGAGAAGGGAATACCAGACCACCTGATTTGCCTCTTGAGAAATTTGTATGCAGGTCAGGAAGCAACAGTTAGAACTGGACATGGAACAACAGACTGGTTCCAAATAGGAAAAGGAGTACGTCAAGGCTGTATATTGTCACCCTGTTTATTTAACTTATATGCAGAGTACATCATGAGAAACGCTGGACTGGAAGAAACACAAGTTGGAATCAAGATTGCTGGGAGAAATATCAATAACCTCAGATACGCAGATGACACCACCCTTATGGCAGAAAGTGAAGACGAACTCAAAAGCCTCTTGATGAAAGTCAAAGTGGAGAGTGAAAAAGTTGGCTTAAAGCTCAACATTCAGAAAAACAAGATCATGGCATCTGGTCCCATCACTGCATGGGAAATAGATGGGGAAACAGTGGAAACAGTGTCAGACTTTCTTTTTCTGGGCTCCAAAATCCCTGCAGATGTTGACTGCAGCCATGAAATTAAAAGACGCTTACTCCTTGGATGGAAAGTTATGACCAACCTAGATAGCATATTCAAAAGCAGAGACATTACTTTGCCAACAAAGGTTCGTCTAGTCAAGGCTATGATTTTTCCTGTTGTCATGTATGGATGTGAGAGCTGGACTGTGAAGAAGGCTGAGCGCCAAAGAATTGATGCTTTTGAACTGTGGTGTTGGAGAAGACTCTTGAGAGTCCCTTGGACTGCAAGGAGATCCAACCAGTCCATTCTGAAGGAGATCAGCCCTGGGATTTCTTTGGAAGGAATGATGCTAAAGCTGAAACTCCAGTATTTTGGCCACCTCATGCGAAGAGTTGACTCATTGGAGAAGACTCTGATGCTGGGAGGGATTGGGGGCAGGAGGAGAAGGGGACGACAGAGGATGAGATGGCTGGATGGCATCACTGACTCAATGGATGTGTGTCTGAGTGACCTCCGGGAGTTGGTGATGGACAGGGAGGCCTGGCGTGCTGCGATTCATGTGGTCGCCAAGAGTCGCACACAACTGAGCGACTGATCTGATCTGATCTGATAAGTCAGTCTGAATATAAAATGAAATGGAAACAAATCTGCAAGTCTACTTCACAAGTTTGTTGTTTGTAGTTGTATGGGTATAATGATTCTGAAACTATTATCTTTGTGTTACAGAACTAACAAGACAAATACACTGGTGTTGGAAACTTGTGTTCTAAAGGCAGTTGAAGAAAGATACAAGGAGTGGAAGAAGGCAAGAGAAAACTTGTGCAGACTTAATTAGTGATACCAGTAGAGCCTTATGATTTGCACAATACGTATATTTACATTTAAAATAAGAAAACTTTCTAACTTTGTCCTCTGAAAGCGCCTAGAAGATAACCCAATAACAATGAGCACACCTACCACCCAGTTCTTGGATTCTATATACCATTCCACACCAAATGGAACCAGGACTTCTAGAAGAAATAGCTGATGTCAGAGCAAGAAAAGCAAAACATAGTCGACTCTACATCTTATTTCGTCAGAATGCAAGAAAGAGCTAAGAAATAATAATAACTTGTTAAAAAATACAAAGGAGGCAGCTTGAATGGGCTCCTCTTGGCCAAACTTCAGCAGCAAAATATAACAGACTTTAACCCACTGTATAATATGAATACTTAATAAACAATATTTTCCTTATCATATACTGCCAAATAATGCAGATGAAATGATAAAATTGACAATAAATATATAGTCACCATAACTGATCCAGACAAGATTCATCAATGGATATTTGAACTACTGGGCAAAAGTGTGATGGTGAGCAAGGTATATACAGTCTCAAAGTACATCTCTGAGGGTTACTGGCTGATTACAAAAGAGAAAATGGAAACTTTACAGTGGAGAAACCAGGAGGACACCACCTTAACCAAAGCTATTATTAGCAATAATAGGACAAAGTAACATCACATGCTTCCTGCCAAAAATGCTTAACCTAAATCTAATCCTGAAAAAAACCTCACAAAAATCCAAATTTTATAGTACAGTTGGCTTTTACTCTTCAAAAAACGGTAATATCACAGAAGACTGGAGAACTAAAGATGTGACAACTAAATGTGATACAAGATTACAGTTTAGGGATGGGTTGGTATGACTGCTATAAAAGACATCATTGCGGCAACTGGTAAAATTTGAATAAGATTTGTATGTAATACAAATAATACGACTATATTCATGTTGCTTTCTGAAACTGATCATTACACTATTATTACAGTAATCAAGTACAGAAAACTTAACATGAATATAGTCATATTATCTGTATCCCTGATGGCTCAAGGGTTAAAGTATCCACCTGCAATGCAAGAGACACAGGTTGATGCCTGGGTCAAGAAGATCCCCTGGAGAAGGAAATGGCAACCCACTCCAGTATTCTTGCCTGGAGAATCCCACAGAAAGAGGAGCCAGCAGCCTACACAGTCCATAGGACCGCAAAGAGCTGGACACAACTGAGTGACTAAACATGCAGGCGTGCATGCTATTATTATATAAGATAACGTTTTTGTTCTTAAGTAATATGCACTTATATTTAGGAGGAAAGGGCAGTGTAACTGCAATGACAGCAAATGATTAAATGACAGTAACAAAAACAATAATACATGTACATACATATACAACATCACATATAAAAAGGAAACTACAAAGCAAATATGGCAAAGTAATAATTGGTCAATATAAATAAAGTGTAAAAAAGAACGTACATATAGATAGCAAGAAAATTTAACAATTTTGAAAAAAGAAAACTTGGGAAAAAAAGAAAATGATAGGTTTATTATTTCTCTCTCAATCAGATTCTTATTACTATATTAATACACTGCAGTGTAGACCTACCAGGAAAAACTACTCAAAAATTCAGAAGTTTGACTTTTTAATGATGTAAAAGAAAAACATTATACCAAACCACTTAAACACTCTTGACCTATTACTTGTGAGTACACTTGGAGGTACAGCCTGCTAAGGTACTAAATATTGTTTATGAAATACTTAGTGGTTTGATCTGAGCTCAAGTACTTTGAAAATTCACTTGATCTATGAACCATTATGAAAAGTGTGATCAACTTGGGCATTATTACTAACATATTTAAATTCAACCCCATTTCTAAAGTACTACAGGTTAGGGACCAAACTGCAGCCTAGTTTTTGTCCCATTTTAACAGAATAATATTCCCACTGACCTCATATTAACATAAAATACTTATATTAACATTTTTTTAAAAATAACCAATTGGCTAAGAGAGGGGCAAAAACAAATTTCATCTGAAAACACCTCACCATGAAAGATGTGTATAACTATATAATCATCATCTCTGTGCAGAGCAACTGACCACTGAACACTGTAAGAATTTACGAGTTAAGAACTCAGAAAGAAAGAACAGAATTAAAGATAACTTGCCACATATCACAATAAGGTATATATTCAAACAAAAGATTCTTACACAACTTTTTTCAAATCCTGCTTCATAAAAAGCAACGTTTTGGTTTGGTCCCTTTATATGGTAACGAAAAAAGTCATTTATTAAAAGAAACAAAAGGTAAACATTCCTAGGTCATGGAATATACTCGAAGATATTTAACAACTGTGGCTGATGTAGGGTTATGTCCAAGGCAATGCTTTGTAAAATGTTAAAGTTAAGTCTATAGCCAGGGAAGGGAATGGAAACGTAAGGGGGAGAAAGTGCGGTTTGAAAATACATAAAATAAACCTTACTGAGTGGCAGTTATGGCTGCCGCTTAGAATTGAAAACTGGATATAACCTACAGCCATTTTTTTTTTTTTAAATAGCCCATATGCTCCAGAAGAAAAGTTTGAGTGCTGTAAAGAAATTCTTTTCTAAGTGTTTTTTTTATGAGATTAAATAACAGCAATTACTTCTGAAATCTGAAATGATAAAACTAAAATCTCACATATGAAAATGGTTTGAAAAATGAAGATTAAGTGCATGAAACAAAATAAGCTATTGGTAGTATTGTTAAAGGAATTCATACAATATAAGTTAACTTCCCTAAGCAGTATTGGTATAGACCAACAAAATCCTCACAGAGGAAAAAGCATTCACTAAATTCAATAAAATAAATGGCATTCCATTTGGGGGAAATATTACAAAAGTCCTAGTTTTTTAAAACACTAGATATTAATAAAATTTTATTTTTAATTAATTTTTTAAAATCCAAATTACTATACAAATACATTTAGGATAAGTTCAAATTGGTAGTTCATTTATCCTTTTTTCCTCCCTCAACTGAAGTGGAGCCCTTGGGTTACCTTGTCTAGAGTCCAGAAACAAAACAGGGTGCATCCAGGCTCTGCTTGGAGATGACAGGTGCAGCCTGACCAGGTGCCCCTAGACCACGTGTCACCTACAGGTTTAGACCAGGTGTCACCTACAGGTTTTGTTCCAGACGCAGCCCTGGCCAACACGTGGACGCCAAGTTAAACCAGTTATCTCAGCAACTAAATTGGTTTAATTAAAATACTTAGATCAGCTGCTCTCAAACTTCAGCATGCTTAAGAATCACCTAGGGCATACTTTTAAAAAATACAAGGTTTTATTTAGATCATTAATACTTAAAAACCCTGATCAATCTTAACACCACTAAAGCAGGACAACTAAACATTATATGCCACATAATGTGATGAAAGCACAGCACTACCTGTTAAAGAATGGAGAAAGAAACGACAACCCTGTCCAGTATTCTTGCCTGGAGAATTCCATGGACGGAGGAGCCTGGAGGGGGACAGTCTATGGGGTCCCAAGAGTCGGACACGACTGAGGGACTAAACACACACATACCTATTAAAGAATGCCTAAAATATTAAACTTGAATTTTCTCAACATTTAGATCTAATGTTAATAGTTTTTAGGAAATGGATTCAGGGGATAGAGGAACAGGTTAACTGACACTAGAAGGAAGCAGTCAACCAAATCCAGAATTTAGGGCATTCTAAAGAAAGATCCCCTGAAGAAGGAAATGGCAATCCACTCTGGTATTCTTGCCTGGGAAATCCCATGGACTGAGGAGTCTGGTGGGCTACTTCCATGGGGTTGCATAGAGTCGGACACGACTTAGGAATTAAACAACAACAACAAAGGACAACCGACCCCGTTATTTCAATAAACCAATGGCATGACAAGAAAAGGAAAAGGGAACTGTCAAGAGACTAATGAGATAAAACAGCCAGAACAAGAGAGATTTAGCCCCGCCATAAAATTCTCTTGCAGGAAGATGGGGTAGACCTGCAAACACTGACTTAGATATTAATTGAAGTATGAATCTAGCATTTGGGGGCAATAATTTATAATGCAGCATCTACTCCTAGATATCACTAAGAGATTTCAGTTCCAGCAATAGATCTTTGCATTATACCTAGTCACAAGGAGCATATATAATCAAGAATTGAATTAACTTTGAATTCATAGCATGATGAATACTCAAAAAGTATCCAAGCACAAGTGATATTTTTTAATGTCTGAAACCAAAAAAATATATGTTAAGACTCCATTTCAATAACAAAGTTCTTCAAAAACACACTAGTAAAAATCACAAAATCTGAAAGTTACTGAGAGTGACAATTTGTTCTGAACCATCTGTTTATTTCAGGTCCCCCAAAAGTTTAATTTACTAAGAGAATCCATTAATAAACTTTATGATAGGCAATCAATATGAGCATCAGTCAACATATATACATTTTTGTGTACTTCTGACTAAAAAGAATCAACCTGCCTACTTACTGGGCTCTACTATGGATAACTGAACTAGCCATGTTATTTACATTTATTTTAAATTATAAAGCCAATGCTTTTGCTTTCCATAAAAATTACAATTTCAAACCATAAAATATTTGATGACAATCTTTAATTCTAACATCTCTATTTTTATCTCCAGGAAGTTTGGTCCTTAAACCAGAAGCTACTTCTAAACAGCTTTCCCTGAAATCAAAATTCGTAATTATGACCTCTGTTTTTAAAATGGTAAAACTGAAGCATATACAGACTTTAGCATGACTATTACATTTCAATAAAAATAATTACTACCACAAAACACAATGATTCGGCTACCTTGCTCTCCTTGGCAATGAACACAAGATAATTTTAATGTCCCCTAGTCGAACAACTATTTAAGTGTTAATAATATAATTTTGCACAGCCATTGATAAACAACTTAATAGCTCCATAAAAATCATTTAAATCTGTATTTATATATGTCTATATAAATACACATAATTACCTCTCATTTCTCATTTTCCACACTTAAAATTTTTCTTCCTTAACTCTCATTTATTCTAGCTCAGGTTCCCAAACTGTGCTCCACAGAACTTAGCAGGTGTTCCTCAAACATTCCCCTGCAATGAGTGGTGATGTTTGGGAACCACCATTTACTATAGTTGGCGGGAGAGACGTAACAGTGTTTCTCCAAATTGTCTTAAGATCCACAAGGCACAGTAACCAAATAAAGCCTCTACGAAGTTCCTCAGTAAAGTAACACAAATTTAGCATTGTTATAATGCTCATATTCATTTCACTTTTCAAGAACATTTCAGGGAAACAATTGTTTCATATAGCACGAATTAGGAATCTCCACTCTAATTAAATACCCAAGAGTGTAGTGAGAATGTTGGTGGCAGATCAAAGAAATAGAGAGACAACCCCCCACCACAACTCCATATGTCCCAATTCAAACAAACTTTATTTTTACTAGTAAACTTTAGTAGGGACTATACCACTCAAGAAAACACCCGATAAGCAGCCTCCCCACAAATAATAATAAAAACTCTAAATACTTTACCTAAAAACATATATTGAGTACTTAACTCACTGACCAATGCATTTAAATTCCAGTGAATTAAAATGTTTTTCCTTCCTTTTCCAACTTCCAATATAATTCCATTTCAGATTATAAAATATTCTCAGAAGTGATGTACTTCTCTATCAAAGTTACAGTGGATTTCACACACAACCAAACTGAAAACACTGAATCCATAACAGAGATGAGGTAGGATTATAAAAAACTGATTCTCTTTAGAAACAGACATTTTTACTTAACGGCTAAGGCAGAAAATTTAAATGCAAAAAAAACATATAAACATTTCTGGGAGTTACAGTTCTTAGTTTGCATCCTCAGTGAAACTATCCACCCTGCAAAGAGTTAGATTTATTTCTACTTGAGGGCAAGTTTAAGTTGTTCAGAACATGGTTTCTAACACACAACACCAGCCTAGCTGAGGTCTGGTAAGTCTTTCAACTTTTCTACTTTCTACTTCTTTCAACAAGTTTACACACCCTCTAAAATGTAACAGAATATCAGATGATATCGAAGTCAGATTTGTTCAAAATGAAGGATATAGTTCATAAAATTAATTTTTAAATGCATATGTAAATAATTTTAGGTAAGTTTTTCTTCCAATCTCCATATTACTTTCATTCCTTAAATAAGGAGAGCAAATCATCATTTATCAATTCTATTGATACATTATTAATAAACTCAATTTATTAATTTACTTATTCATTAAAATTTTGAAGCATTCTATCATTTAATATCAAGTGACTCATAAAAGGCTTTCTCTTAAAAAAAAAGTGATCTACATGTTAGATACTAACTACTCAACACACAAGTGTATTCATTCTATTTACCTAATAAATGCAGACTTTCATTTCTATAACTTAAGGGAGGGCTTCATCCACCAAGCGGGAAAAAGAAGAATAAATTCACAGTAAAACTGAAAACTCTACAGTTAAGTTTCTGACTATTCCAAAGGTAGGTACATGTAAAACAGTTGTAAGAAAACCATCAATATACAGTTTTGTACAACAATTTTAAGTCCAAGATATTCTACCTCTTTTTCAAAAAGTCAAGTGTTATAATAGAAACATCAAGTTAACCTTTACTATCACTGTACTATTGGCATAAGTAAGCTAAAACAAAATTGTTCAAGTAAAATATCTGAAATATTTACCTAAGTCTTCATTCACATCAAGGCTTTAAATTCTAAACAAAAAGACCTGTAAATTGTCCCCCAATATTAGCACCAAAACAATACAAAAATATAAAATTAGCTGAATAAAGAACACATTGAGTATAAATACACTCAGGCATAAATTTAACCATAAGTAATTTCCAATTATATTTTAATTTCTTAAAATCATTTGTGACTAGAAAAGGGAATTCATAATTGACTGATTAAATATTACTGAACACATGTAAAGAATACAACTATTTTGTTGAATTAACAAATGCCTCTAAAGCCATTTAGACTTTTCTGTACTTTAACTTCTTCATCTATAAAATGTAGGAAGTTATATCTTATCTTTTTAAACTTATAAAGATAGTCCAATAATAAATATCTGTGGAACATACTGAGATGTACATACCAAAAAAGGACCTAAGTGAAAACAAAATATAGACACCATAGATGAGCAATAGCCAGACTTTTAAATGCCAATGTTAAAACATTCATTTGCATTTTTAATTTTAGACTGTGAGAAATTTTTGTAAACAATCTACAACTGAATAATGTCAGATACAATCAAGCTAACTTTAGACAGACAATTAAACTCAAGTCTCTATATTTAATGTCTATGCATCAAAATGAACACAAAAATGCTAGTGTGTATATATATATATTTATACATATATATACACACACATATCTATGTGCACACACATCGGCACATTAGCTTGCTCTTCTTTATTTAAATGTAATATCATGAAACTACATCATAAAATACCAGGCTAACAATTACCCATCTAACAATGAAACTACAGAAGAATGTCAGCAAATATTAAACTTGCAGAGTAAATGAGAACACATGGAATGACAATCTTACAGAAGTTAAAAGAAACAGCCATTCATATTTTTTTTAAAAATTGGTCCACCTGTGATTTATAAAACACACTGCATTATCTACTCATCAGAAACCATGATATTCAATTCAATATATCAAAGAGGGAACTTACAAAGTCACTTGATTACTGTTTCTTACTATGAAAAGGCACTCTTATGGTTAAGTAACTGAATTACTGTGAAAGCTTGGCATCCTGTCTGCCAGTTAAGATTTTTCAGAGGAAGGTGTAAAACCCAGCATAATACATGTCCTCTAACTGAGCAATATTACACCACTGTGGAAAAAAATCTTCCAAGGTTGGTAGTACCCAGTTTGTGACCAGCATATTTCTTTTGTATTTCTTTACAAGCCATGCAAATCTTCACATGGTTTTATTTTCCAAAACAAATGCTTCAACTTTTTTCCTAGTAGCCTAGCTACAACCCTACAAAAACAAACCTGGAGAGTGACATATGGAGGAAAAACAAGTTTAGCTAAGGACATAGTTCAAAATGTAGCTTCTAATAAGAGCATAAAACACAAACTGATCTGAGAATAGTGTAAAGAGTTCCAAACAATCTGGAAACTATATAGTTAAAAATGGTACCTATAAGTATAATCAATGGATGATATGATCCAAAGATAGAAATCACAACTGGAAAAACAGTATTTATGTAACTTGTAATAAACTGGTAGTTCTTCAGAAAAACACACATCCCATGAAACATATATATCATACAGCACGTTCTGGATACTGAAATCAATAAATCATCCAATAAGTACTAGCTACAACTTTAAAACATGTATTTTAAACAGTCTAAAACTCAAATGATTCAAACTTATTATCAGAAAATCAAGACATGTATTAACAGTACTCCTCAGTATTGTAACTGAAAAAATAAGTATCACCACAAATGAAAAATTTCTCTCCTTCTCACCACATTACAAAATCAACAGTTTTGGAGGTTAATTTAGTTTTACTTTGCTTTTCATTTCAATCCTTTATTTTAAAAAGCACTCTGACACATGCCATCACACACTCACAAGAGTTAACTAATCATATTTAATATTTTCTAGACATCTGTGCAACTCAATAACTACTCACAAAGTTCTGTGAACTCTTCAGCTTGAAGCATGAAGTCAATCTAAGATAGCCAATAGAAAGCACACCTGTGCAATTACTGCATTTCCTATTTCAGAATGCTGAACATAACACAGTATATCTACATTTGGATACTGCATTTGGAGCAACGATAAATGCCAAACTCAAATTATACGGTAGCCACACTACCTAAAAAAGGCCATCTTTTAACATCATTATTAAGAAACAAAAAATATGAAGAGCAGTATTTTAGTGTTAAATAACAAACAACAACTAAAGAACCTCTGGATAACTAAATATGAAAAATAAATGATGATCTCACAATACATTACAATATGAAAGTACTCCTAGGAGAAAAACTCAGAAAAATTAATGCCGAATCACAAAATATATTATCTAAACTATAGCGCATGCCAACTAAATAAGAAATGTACTTTGTCAAATAGTCAAAAAAGGGGGAGAATGAAAGAAAATCCCAATTATAGTATTCCATTTTGTAGCATCCCTAACTTTCCTAAATAGATAATAATCCTTTTAAATGCTTTTCAGTCAGTCAAAAATTTCAAAAAACGTAAGAATTTCTTTAAAAAAAAAAAATCCTGGACACTTAAGGCACCAACATGCTATGCTATGCAGAAATATTCTACTAAAAAACTACTCAGTAACACGGGTCCACATAGAGGTTTCATTTTTTAACAAAATCTTCAAGTCAGAATTTAAAAAGGCAAAGGAGTTTCCAAAACAAAGAAAAAATTTCCCAAGGGATACAAAGTTGCATTAACTATCTTGACTCTTTTACTCAGCATCACCTTTCTGCCCCTCTGTGGATATCAAGCAATCAATAACAATGTCACAAAAGAATGTTTATCAAGATGGGGGGTGGGGTGTCACCTGTAATGATTCTGTATGAAAAATGTAAACAATCCTAAAATAGGTGAGGAAAACTTTCACCTTCTTAGAACCTCCCTTGTGGATATTTAATGTTTCTCAGACTGAAATTAGCAGAAGTTTAGAAACTGATGTGTAAGGTTTGTTTCTTGCTTGGGGCTTTTCTTTTTTCTTTTTGCTAAAACAAATCTCCCCATAAATCCCTTATTTCCCAACACTGTTGGAAGAGTCACTACTACTCACCGCAAGTAATACTGTTTTAAAGCAAAGGCAGCGTTAGAACAACTTCTGGGAAAGTTGAACTCTTCCACAATTTCTCCCCACTGATTCTTCTCAGAAACCTGTTAAAAACACAGCCACACTTGTCTGAAAGTGCACAATCCAAGAAAACTCTAACCTAACTCTGAAATAAATACCCATTCTACAGAGATCTGCAAATCCCTCAGGAATCGGTGGGTGATTCGGCTCGATCCGTAAGAGTAGCTAAGCAAGGGCTGCTTGAATCACTGTGTTTTCACCCCAGAGCCCTGTATTTAATAGCACTTGTTTTGTTTTGGGGGGCGGAAGAGGGGGTGTTGGTGGGTTTGTTTTGTTTTTGAAGCCCGGACAATAACCAATCGCAAGTCCCTCTGTCGCCCCCTTTTAAATCTCAACGCGGTCCGTTTACACTAAAAAAAAAAAAAAAAGTTCAAAAGGATCAATACTGTTCCGGACAGCGACGTCCGCAGGTTCTGGGGGGGCCGGGGCCGGGGCCGATTCCGATCCCTCTCCCAGATCTATCCATCTCCATAGGCCCTTCTTTGAGGCCTACAGCTTCTGCCTAGCCTTGAAGCCTAAGATGGCTATTTGGAGACAGGTCCTGGTTTCTTTTGTTAGCTGTATAAACCGAGGGCGACGGGGCCGAGGCTGTGCCCCCGGCTGCCGGGATCATTTCGCAGCCGATTATCGATGTTAAACCTGCCCGCGCTAATTTTGAGTTGCACGAAAACTGCTCTGAGAGTCTGTGTGTCTCTGTGTCTCCGCCTGTGCTAGAGCGGCAGCGGCGGCAGAGCTGACTCGCGAGCGAGCGGGCGGACGGGCGCGGGGCGGGCGCGGGGCTTGGTCGGGCGCCCCGCACGCCCGCACTCCCCGCCGCGGCGCTCAGACCCCGCCGGGCCGGCCAGGCACCGGGCAGGGCGCGAGCCGGCGCCGGGCCGCCCGCCCGCCGAGCCCCGCGCCCGCCGCGCGCACACGAGCCACCAGGCCAAAAACAGCCCCGCCGCCGTCCGCCTCCGTGCCACCGGCTGGGAGCGAAAAGAACGCCTCTGGCCCCCGCAGGCCACCCCCCCGGCCCCGAGCGCCCACTCCGGGGTCAAAGGAGACTTTTTGGAGGAGGCCAGCGAGAGGGAAATACAAATTAAAACTTCCACTCACCTTCGCGAATCCGCCTAAAGTAGTGACTCTGGTGTAGAGACCGTGAAGATCCAGCTCCTTCCCACCCACCGCAGGGATTTTTTTAAAAGGCGACCTGCGGGAGAGAGAAAGCCCCGCACTTGTCAGCCGGGACCCCGCGGCGGCCCGAGCGGGAGAGCCCCGTTCGCCCCGGCTCGCCCCGGCGCTGCCCCCCCGGTTCTGCTCTCACCCTCTGCTGTGGTGGAACTGCCGCAGCTCGTCCAGGAAAGCGAGTCCCTTTCTCCGCTCGTCCGGAGGCGCCTTCCCCGTCGAGTTTGCCATTATTTTTTCAAAGGAGGTTTAAAAAAAAACCAGATCGGTGTTTTAAAAGCGCCCCCCGCTCCCAGCGCTTCCTACCAGAGCCCGGAGCCCATTCCTCGGCCGGCGGCGGCGGGGCTCAGTCATGGGCCGGCGGTGGCGGCGGCGGCGGCGGCGGCGGCGGCGCAGGGAGGGAGGGAGGGAGGGGGAGGAGGAGGAGGAGGAGGGGAAGGAGGGAGCAGGAGGCCAGGGGGAGAGGAGGGAAGGAGGGAGGGGAATTTCTAAAAAAGTTTAAAGAAATCGGAGCGAAACTAGAGGGGCAGGCGACTGCCGGATCCGCGCGAAGCCGCGGGGCGAGCGCGGCCCCCACCCCTTCCTTCCCCTCCCTCTCGCGGCCCGGCTCTAGCCCGCCTCTCAGCGCCGCCGGCTCGGGAGGCTCGGCCCGGGGACGCGATTCAACATGGTGCTGCTGCCGGGGGCGCGCGAGCGGGCGAGGGGAAAGGCGAGCAGACGGTGAGGGGCCTGGGTGGCCGGAGGCCCGGGAGTTTCGGCGGCGGCGGCGGCGGCGGGGCTGGGGCAGGCGGGGCTGGGGGTGGGGAGGGGGAGGTCTGTGTGGTGGTTTGTGGAAAGCGGGGTGACAGCGTGTATTCCGGCCGCAGCTCCGCCGGGCCCTCGCACACATTCACGCGCGGCCTCGCGGCCGGGGCGTCCCCGGGCAGAAGGCACCGGCGGCAGCCGAGCCGCTGCGCGCCGCCCGCCCGCTCGCTTCCCTCCCCGCCAGCCTCCCTCTCTGCCGCCTCCAGCGTCGCCGCCACGGCCGGGCAGCCAGCGCCGCACAGCGACCCCCGAGGGCCGGCCGCGGCACTGCGCCTGACTCCACACCGCCCCGGCAGCTCCTCGCGGGGAACAATAGACTGGGCTCGCCGGGCTTAGGGTTCATCTGCAATGTGCCGCACATTTCACACGCACACAAAGCCGGCGGAAAGGGGGGAGGCGCGGGGAAACGGCCACTACCGGTTGTTCCAGGGTTAGGGGTGGAGGCGATGTTCGCGTCCCCGGCCCGGCAGTTGGAAGGGCCGCCTTGGAGTCCCCGCCCGCCCGACACAACTGGTGTGGAGCTCAAGAGGGAAAGGAAGCCCAGAGGGGAAGCTCCTCACGCTAGCTTCATTCACTGATCGGAATAAAGTCAACCTGTCACCTTTTTTTTTTAAGGTCTAAAAGAATCGGCTTTTCTGAGCCTTGTGGCGATAGTATTTGGGGGGGGGGGCTGGTTAGCACATTTTCCATCACTTACCCACAAACTAACTTTAGCAAACTGTAAATTAAATACAATGTGAACTGTCTGTCCTAGTTCTGTGGAAATGGAATCATGCTCTTAATTCATCTTGACTTTGGTTGGTTTCATTTCTCAAACTAGATTATTCTGTGCAGTTATGCAAACAGTAATTAAACTGATTGGGAAGCAATCTTTTGAACTTGGACGATAATACTTAACGTTTATATTTTTATATTAAGGTATGTTATAGTTTGCTTAAAATAAATATTGAATAAAATCTTATGTTTTTGCTTTTTCTCAAATGTCTAAAATGCGATCCCGGTTTAAAATATTTTTGAAGCTCAAAAAAAGAGGCTGTTCAAATCTCCACAAATACTACCGTAAGTTTGTATCTACAAGGGGTGTTGGCGTCAGCCGTTTGCTGCAAATGTTAATTAAGCTTCAAGAATTATGAAGCATATTATTATTCCCATTTCCGCGATGGCCACTATGAGCAAAGTCACCGACACCCAAGGTCACAGGCTAGTAAAGGGTTGGATGGGTTATTTCAGGTGGTGATTCCAATGAGAACATTTATTTGGTAGTGAAAAGAATTATGTAATATAGTCCAGCCACGCTTCCGGTGCTCACTCTAGGAAACACTATTTCTCAAGTTAAGTTTGCCTCTTAAATGGGGCTGGAATAAGGCTATGGTTAGGAAGTTCCTGACACCCAAGGGCCAGTAAGTGTCTCGGAAGCCAGTGAGGGGCGGAGACGAGGCCGGGGGAGTGGAGAAGCTAAGCCCAGGCTGGAGGCGAGGGGGGGCGGGGCAGAAGGGAGACCAGGTCATCCGTCCCTTCCCCCACCAGTCCTCTTAGGGGTGGTGGAGATATGGGCCGCAGAGCTGCGAGTCCCGAGCTGTGCGGATTCCCTAAACGCTGCACTTGCGCACAGCCCCTTACGTAACTGTCAGCGCCGGGGATTCCCTAGAGGGGGTCATTCTATTCAACCATTACACACACCCGGGGCTCCTGCCGCCGCGCCGCCGCCTCACAAAATGGCGGCGCCCATAGAGGAGACAGCGGCCGCCTCCTCGGCCCCATTTTGTGGGAAGCAAGAGATCTGTCAACATGGAATACCTCCGCTAAGGATGCATCTGAGTTTGGAAATCCTGCTTAACGGATGGAGCCGAGAGGATCTGCTTCTACGGAAAATGTCAGCGACTTCTAGCACCTCCACGCTTTTTCACTTTTTTCATTTTCTCTAAGGAAGCGCTCGAAGCTGCCGGGGGACTTGTAACTGAAGAGAGAAGGGAAAGCTGCAGCTGACTGGTCCGGGAACTTGCCGCGGCGTCTTTTGGCTTTGGCTGCTCTTCCCCGCTCCCAGGAGCTGACCGCGGTCTCGCGGAGGGTCGCCTGGGCCGCCTGGACGGCTCAGAAAGGACCGGGAGGGACCCGGCGACGCCAAGTGGCAGCGGCCTCCGCCGAGTCACTTCAACAGCGAGACTTTTCACTAGTTTTTAAATGCCAGGGTCCACCGCCCCACCGGGATCCCTTGCCAGAGTCGTGAGCTTCGGGAGCCGCGGACGCTCCTGCTCCGTCAGTCGTCTGGGAGCTGGGTTGCCCCGAGTCGGCGGTCCTCGCGGATGCCGGCAGCCCCGGCGCGCCGGGTGGTCGCCGTCGGGACCCGGGCCCTGGATGATGCTACTGGGGCAGGAGTGGGAACGAAGGCACGTACACTGAAAATTAAGTCGTCTGGACCTAGAGTTGTATGTTTTAACCGTGTTTTAGGTTAAACGTTAGAACGTTTTTTTCTAGTATCCCACTGCAGTGGGCGAACCTGGCTGTCTTATTTCGAATTTCAAGGGCAGGATGGAGGGGTGACATTTTCTGGTTTTGTTTTTAACGGGGAAGTGGCCACTTCTAAGCCACTGACTGCTTGCTGTTTGTGTGTATACAATAGTGTGTTTTGCTTTGCAGTACAGATAGCCAAGGCTAAACACCTGAAGCGTGATCCTAACGTTTTAATGCCCTTTTTTTTTTTAACATTTAAAATGTGGTATGTAACGGGACAGTCGATTCTGAGGAAAAGAAAGGATTATTTTTCTGCAGAAGACGCTGTCATCCTCAAAATGGAGTCCTAAAGAATATCTGATGGATAGAATTTAAATTCATAGCACTTTAGATATGCTCTAGTCAAAGAAGACAAAAACATAAAACAAATATTTGTCAGATTGTTAAACGGTTCTATTTCCCCAAGACTAGAAAAAGGCCAAAATAAGCTATTAATGAGTATTTGCCTGTAAGAGGTATGTAAAATTTTAAGGAAAGAGATTCATTTTATGAAACTTAGGAATGCATTACACGAATAGTTTACTTCAAATTTTTTTAATCTAGTTACAGCAGTCTTTTGTATTTGCATGACATTTTTTTGAGGTATTTTGTTTGTGTTGATTTTAACCCTCATCTTCCCTCTGTACTGCAGAACCGCATCTTTCTGCAGGCTGCGCCTCAATCACTAAGTTGCATGCCCCATCCCCTGCTTCACCCGCTCGCTGCTCCTGGAGCATGCATTACCGGGATACAGTTTCTGGTGCTGTCTTTTCCTACTGATGTTCTTTATATATATGTGTGTGTGTGTAATAAACTTGGTTACCACTGATCAGTCTGTATCTCTTGCAAGAAAAGCCTATCTTAGGACCCAAGTACCCAGAAAAAAAATTTTAATGGGATTACACTAATTGTAACTCTAGTGCATAGTATTACATTTCTCTGTACCATACTGCATTTCCTATAGTGGGCAGCACAGAGCAGGTGGATCCTGGAAAAGAAATTGCTAGAGAAGTGTGACAGTTTTACATAGATAGTCTCTAATTGGATAAGATATAAATAAAATGTAGTTCATAGTTTCAAGAATTAATGGAAAATAGTCTTATAAACATTACTGATAATAGTGGAAATTGTCAAAATTCAGTTCATATAGTTTACTGATCTGATGAGATGTCTATAAGGCCCTTTTGGTGTGAAAAAATGCAAAGTTGTTTTTAATAGTAATTGGAGAGCCTGAACACCATTAGAGGTTTCTGTTATTTTTTATGAATCTTTGATCCTTATCAGTTTCAGTATTATTTAATCAAGAAATCGTGATGTTTAAAATTCCCTCTTGTAAAAAATTATACCAAATTTCAAATCAAGCATGTCAGGTGTATGATTTCAACAGCTTAAATAACTGAGAAAGTGATATGTTGATTCATCAGAGAAATTGTGGATTTTAGATTACTCCCAGGTTTAATTGGTTGAACAGGGCTATTGAACTTAAATTTATGTTTCATTAAAGATGACCTTGGAAAGGAACCTTTGGTAAGATGTGAGAATGCTTTCAGCACTTGCTTGTGTCTGCTGCTATACTTTTTTATGTGGACTAACTTATTTGAACATTTGATTACAATATCAAATCATAGATGTGGACTTTCCTTCAAGTGATTCTAAAGGAGTACTGGTAACTAAGCTTTTAAAAGATGAGGTAATAGTTTATTATGCTGCAGATTAGGGTAATTGTAGATATTCTGTATCTGCTGTTGACAGATTACTAAGTAATGCATCTATGTAGGGTCTGGTTTTTTGGGGTATTTCATTGTTGCTTCTGTTCAGTATATATTAAAGGTTATGCTTTGTACATAAATTCAGTGCAATTTGCTTAAAGAAAGTTATAATTTTCAACTAAAAAAGACTTCTTAATAAGACAATAATTAGAAGAACATTAAATTTTACCCAATTATAGTATTCTTTGGAGAGGCAATCCCAAATGTGCTTTTTGAGGAAGTTGGTCTCACTTGGTGTCTAGGTCAATTATCTAACCTTGAATGTTTAAAATTGTTATGGGTTTAAGGTGCTACATTTGTTGTGTTATTTATCTCATCTGTTTTGATCACTGAAAAAGAAAAGTAAACCCCAAACTGCTTATTGTAGTATCATTACAGTTTATAGTAGTTTAGCACTTCACTAGTAGTATTTAATAATATTTAATAACTTCTGAAAACCAGGAGAGCATTAATACTAAACCAAAGAAATATTTGTTTATTTTTATCAGATTACTAAATCATTAGGTAAATATTTGTTGAATGCTTACCTTGGGCAAAAGGTGAGGGAAGAGAAATTGACTTGGCCCTCAAGGAAACCTCCAGTGGTTAAGTTTTTCTTAACTGTGGCCTTTAAACAATGATAATGAAATATTCAGACCATAAGGTTCTTAATTTATAATACAAAAGCAGGATGTTTAACATTAAGTTCAAAATTCTGTTTAGCATATAAGTAGTTGAGTATAATTGCATACAAAGCAGCATTACATTAATGTTAGTATCAATGTTAGGATTAATATTACTCAAAATTGTATTGTGTTTAAATCACATTCTTTGAAAATTCAGATCCACAAAAAATATTCCAATAGTTTAATTATGAGAAGGGCAAGAGAATTTTCACTGAATGTGAAAAATAGATTACTGAGCAAACAAACAGGAATTGTTTTAATGAGTTTTGATTTTTTGTTTCAATTTTTTGGTACATTGACTCTTCTGACATTGAACTTTGCTATTAATTAAAAAAAATTAAACCCCAAAGACATTAACTTTGTATTTAATACAAATTTAATTCAATTCTTGACTAGCTGTAAAGCTTAAGAAGTTGGCAGTCTTGTTGGCGAAACAGTAACATAGGAATTAAGCCAAAATGCAAAACTATGTAATTTTCATTACAGTTGATACAGTTCTTTCCTTCATAACTATAGGAGTCAGAGTAGTATTAACTTAATAATTTAATTTATTTAGCTTTTGTTTTTCTCTGAAAACATACCACAAGCTATTCATATATAGGATCAAAATTGAAAGCCACCAGGGTCAATGTAAATTGTTGAGGCATTTTGCTATACATTGAGGGAAATTCTAACTAATCAGTGGCAAAAATTTTTTTAAAGTGTCGTGGTTCTTTGACATAATTTGTAGTAGGTAGGACTTAAAATAATTCTCATTACCTTTGTGTGATAATGTGCGTGAGAAACAGTTCTTCAGGGGTACAGAATAACTGACAATATTTTGCAATTGACTGCAGTGCAGTACTTTTCACTTTCATGCACTGGAGAAGGAAATGGCAACCCACTCCAGTGTTCTTGCCTGGAGAATCCCAGGGACGGGGGAGCCTGGTGGGCTGCCGTCTATAGGGTCGCCCAGAGTCAGACACGACTGAAGCGACTTAGCAGCAGCAGTGCTTCCAGATATTTAAAACAAAGATGAAAATTTTAAGATTATTGGACTACATTTTTAAAATCAAATTTCTCTCTCATTAACAATACTAACAATGACAGCAATTAGTGATTACTGATAGCCTAAGTAAATAGGAAGTTAGGTCCTGTTCTAATATCTGTTCCTGTTAACTGCATTTAAAGACAGATTTCCTCAGAATTAATCAGCACTTAAATGATGGTCCTCCTGTTCCTCTGGAAACAGAAAAGAAGCTTCCCTCTTTAGGGTATGCAGGAATTTGCTCTCTTCCCACCAAACTAAATCCATCCTTCACACTATTCTTTGCTTACCTCATTTATTTTTTCTGCTGCATGAAAAGTTGGGGACCACCAAAACTAGGAATAGTAACATCAACAGTACACTGCCCTGGGAGGATGCTCACTCACAGCTTCTTAGCCCAGGAGATACTCTCCTTCTTACTCTGTTCTCATTGTCACTTTCTGAAGAGTCTTTTGAAATAGTAATATATTTGCAGTTAGATAAGAAGACTGCCCAAGGAGTCCGCCATCCTTGTCAAACAGATTTTTTATTGCATTTTTCTAGGGAGAAGTTCTCAGCAGGCATGGGCATCTTAAAGGACCCTGTCATATCCAAAAAAGTAAAGTTATATTACTAAAGACAAGTAATAAGTTGAGAGGATCACCGCAGCTGGGGCTGGTGTTTATTTTGCAATTGTTGGCCTCTAGAGAAAGACATTTTGAAAGTTAAGGCATATCATTTTAGTTCATGAGATTGTGAGGATTATAGCAAAAAAGCCAAAATCTATTTCTAAAGAACTGCGATAGATTTTAAAGATAGTTTAAATGCTTTTAATCATTTTTCAATTTGTCCTTCATAGAAAATATATGAATAAGGGATTAAATTAATTCAGAAGAGGTCCCTACTGTAATTCTTCCACTTCCTAATTGACAATACCTGTAGATACATATGAATTTATTACCACTGGAGCAGTGGTAGTAGTATGTACTCAGTGTGCAAGGGTGACAATGATCACAATGTTTCCAGTGGTGTCTCCAGGTCACACTGCCATCTTCCTTTTTACCTTTGTCTTTACCTGCTCTGTTGCTCTTTGCTGCAGTTTCTCCTAGAATTGTACGTAGGAGTTGGTCCAGACCTTGCTTTTATAGACATCTTTCACCAGGGTACTTTATCCCACAGCAGGTTCTTGTAGCTTGACTTTGGGCCTTGTGTATGATCATAGGAATTTAACACTACCAACCTCAGACTGCAGTTGAACATACTCTTTTTTAAAAAGGCTAAACCAATGGCACCCAACTCCAGTACTCTTGCCTGGAAAATCCTATGGACGGAGGAGCCTGGTAGGCTGCAGTCCATGGAGTTGCTAAGAGTCAGACATGACTGAGCGACTTCACTTTCTCTTTTCACTTTCATGCATTGGAGAAGGAAATGGCAACCCACTCCAGTGTTCTTGCCTGGAGAATCCCAGGGACGGGGAATCCTGGTAGGCTGCCGTCTATGGGGTCACACAGAGTCGGACACGACTGAAGTGACTTAGCATAGCATAGCATAGCGTAGTCCTAAGTTATGCATGCTCTGAATTGCTCAGTGGATATTATGTTAATTATTTCTTTGCCTTTTTTTTTTTTTTTGGTATGTAGATCATCATATGCATACTTGTTCAAAATCTACAATTCATGCATTGTCTTTGAGAGGAAGAAGGTTTGCACCCCACCCCATGTTTTACATATATATATATTTAAGACTGAGCCAAAGAGAAAGGGCATATTTGAAAGAATATATGTGCTTTGTAGTTGATTTATGTCATACATTGAGCTCATTCCTCAAAGGTAAACAGTACAGTAAGGCTCCTAGCTCACAAAAAAGTGCTTTTTCAACTAACATTCATTCTGTCTTGGTAATAAAATCCAAATTCCAGAATCATAGTTAGTTGCTAAGCAGATATGTATAAAACCGTAAATTTATCTTAATCATTTATTATTTAAAGAGTAGTGTATAAAAGTTTAAACAGAAGTCATTGATAAGTGAAAATGACAAAATAAAAATGGAATTTTGGTAGAATGAGCTAATAAAAGGTCTTTCTTTAGGGAATTAGTGGGAAAAGTAAGCTCAAACATGGGGTCCTAGATTTTTTAGGCTCAGTCGTGTCCAACTCTTTACAACCCCATGAACTATACAGTCCATAGTCTATGGAATTCCCCCAGCCAGAATACTGGAATGGGTAGACTTTCCCTTCTCCAGGGGATCTTCCTGACCCAGGGCTTGAACCCAGGTCAGAATCCGCCTGCAATGTGGGAGACCTGGATTCGATCCCTGGGTCAGGAAGATGCCCTGGAGAAAGGAAAGGCTACCCACTCCAGCATTCTGGCCGGGAGAATTTCATGGACTATATAGTTGGACACAACTGAACAACTTTCACTTTGGGGCAATATTTTATCTTAAATTAGGGTCTGCAGGATCTCCCCTTATCACTTGGACTTTTTTGTCAGTGTGTGCTACTTATTTAGTATCCAGGTTAAGACCATTTGAAATGAGACTTTTAAGTCTACAACTTATATAATGTCTATAAATATTCCTGCTACATAGAATAACATTTTTAGCGTCACCACAATACCTTGTGCAATTTTGTAACTACTAAATGCCCAATGAAAGGCTGTCAACCCACTGTCGACTTAAAAAAGCACAACCTAAAAGTTGAAAATTATGTTTTTATTTGGTGAATTTGCTAAGGATTTAAACCAATGAGACCTTTGTTGGCAAAGTAATGTCTCTGCTTTTGAATATACTATCTAGGTTGGTCATAACTTTGCTTCCAAGGACTAAGCGTCTTTTAATTTCATGGCTGCAGTCAACATCTGCAGTGATTTTGGAGCCCAGATAAAGAAAGTCTGACAGTTTCCACTGTTTCCCCATCTATTTCCCATGAAGTGATGGGACTGCATGCCATGATCTTCATTTTCTGAATGTTGAGCTTTAAGCCAACTTTCTCACTCTCCACTTTCACTTTCATCAAGAGGCTTTTTAGTTCCTCTCCACTTTCTTCCATAAGGGTGGTGTCATCTGCATATCTGAGGTTATTGATATTTCTCCCGGCAATCTTGATTCCAGCTTGTGTTTCTTCCAGTCCCGTGTTTCTCATGATGTACTCAGCATATAAGTTAAATAAACAACCTAGATAGCATATTCAAAAGCAGAGACATTACTTTGCCAACAAAGGTTCGTCTAGTCAAGGCTATGGTTTTTCCTGTGGTCATGTATGGATGTGAGAGTTGGACTGTGAAGAAGGCTGAGCGCTGAAGAATTGATGCTTTTGAACTGTGGTGTTGGAGAAGACTCTTGAGAGTCCCTTGGACTGCAAGGGGATCCAACCAGTCCATTCTGAAGGAGATCAGCCCTGGAATTTCTTTGGAAGGAATGATGCTAAAGCTGAAACTCCAGTACTTTGGCCACCTCATGCGAAGAGTTGACTCATTGGAAAAGACTCTGATGCTGGGAGGGATTGGGGGCAGGAGGAGAAGGGGACGACAGAGGATGAGATGGCTGGATGGCATCACTGACTCGATGGATGTGAATCTCAGTGAACTCCGGGAGTTGGTGTTGGACAGGGAGGCCAGGCGTGCTGCGATTCATGGGGTGGCAAAGAGTTGAACACTACTGACTGATCTGATCTGATCTAAACCGATGCGACAGCTTCTCAGATAGCTCTTAGAGACCATTTTAAAGAAGTAAGGGAGAAACCAGAGTATATTAAGAGTTTTTGCACCAGAAACCAGGTAGTCAGAACATTAAAAGATTACTGTTAAAGAAAGAGCAGACATCTCAAGCTAATGAATTTAGCACTTTTCTGTGCAGGGAAATATGCAAGTATCTGGGCTGTTGATATGCTCCCTAGGGGAGTATTTGTTTCTATACACTCCCCTTTGTGTCTGTGTGTGTTAGGGGGTGGGGGTTGGTGGAGCTGCGGTGGCTGAAGGCTTGATGGTCACAGCATCCTTTGTTTACTGAAGACATTTTTTATCCACACCTTGTAGAGAGAACCTAGCTCTCAGTCTGGTGCTGCTGCGTCACTTCAGTCGTGTCTGACTCTACGCAACCCCATAGACGGCAGCCCACCAGGCTCCGCCATCCCTGGGATTCTCCAGGCAAGAACACTGGAGTGGGTTGCCATTTCCTTTTCCAATGCAGAAAAGTGAAAAGTTAAAGTGCAGCTTGGCAAATTCTAACGTAGCTTAAATTGCCAAGAACATAGGGGCATCATTCCTTGCCAGTGAGAGTACACATCCTTTCTTTGCTGGCTAAGGTGAAATCTAAGCCAGGGGATTCTATATGACCTTAGTGCAATGGCCATCTCTGAGGAGCAGAGTTAGAGAAGTGGCCTTATTACCTTACTTTCATAATTTTTTTATCTTTCTGAGACTGTGTATAACCTCACTTGGGAATAGTATTTCTCTAAACCACTCTCCTTCACAGACATTTTGACTACTTTCCCCTGGGAAGTATTGGAAGCCTCAAAGTCAGGGCAAATGTGTATGACTGAACATGAGTGAACCTGACAAAGGAAATCAGTATCTTTGCAAGTTTTCGTACTCTTTTTCTTAAAGTCACATATTAAAGCTGGAGGTTTACCCAGAACCAGAGATCCAGATAGCATTTTTTATACAGCCTAGGACAAGCTGCTCATTTCCCATCAATATAGTACAAAAACTAAGGGACATCAGTTGCTAATTATAAGGTAAGTACCTGCATATTTTCTCACAAATTTTATTGCGATAAACTAGTGCTATACTCTGAACATTAAAGGAGGCTTTTTTTAACCTCTAGCTGTCCAAACATTATTCAAGTAAAAGACACTGGTAAAGGAGTTTCTCCCTTCATATTTTGTGGTAATTTAGGACAAACAGCATTAAGGAATGTATTATTGTATTTTTTTTTTTGAGTTTCCAAAGCCAAGAATATAAGAACAATACCTAGGTACAGGTCCATTACTTTTAGTAAAGTTAGTTTTACTCATTCTAGTAATAGATGCTCCTCAATTTATAATTGAGGCAATAATCAAACCAGAAAGTCCAGAAAGGGTAGTGTAGCAAGTAGTAACCGCATAGTACTTGCTCAGGGTCATGCAGTTGTCATTCTGATGGAGGTCCTTTGCCAGTCTTTGATGAAAGAGAAATTAGCAATCCTGGTTTCTCTTGTGCTGATTGATAGGTCTCAAGTAGAGATTTATTTTCCAAGAGGAAACATGATTAAATAGGTTCCCCACAGAAAGATATTCAGAATAGAAAATCTGCCTTAAAAGTTTCATAGTCTTTGAACCTAGTTCAGAAGTGGCCAAGACCAAACCTCAAAGCATGAAGGCAAAAGTTAGGGTACACTAAAACAGGACAAAGTATAATCTAGTTAAGAACCATCAAATGAAGTCAGAGGCAAGACCTTCCTATTGACAGGCAAGTTAAGTGCTATCTTGGAGCTTCTAGTTGTTTCCTGATGGATTCTCTTAGAATAGGTCTGGAAGAGTTTGGGGACATATCTGAAACATGAGGTTGAGTTTTCCTGATGAGAAGGCCAAGGTTAGAAGGTCCGCCAGCTGTCAGATGGACCCAGCACTGCCAGAAGCTATTTGTAAACTGCCTCCACTAGTCTGGTGATTCAAGTGGGAAATATCCAAGGAACATTCTTCTGGAACATTGTGTCTACAAAAAACTAAAAATCAATAATAAATTATTTGATGGGTGAGGTCGTCATCTTCTGAAACATAAAGCATTGTTCCAAGACAGAACACCTTTGCGCCTGACAAGTAGGAAGACTTGAAAAGGCCACCTTAAGTCAGGTTCAGGCTATGTGTTTCACCAATGAACCTTAAATGAGAATGTAGTGGGATGATTACCTGGAAATGTCATAGATTATGAATAATTTGTGAGTTAAATCCAGTGTGTTTGCTTAAAATTAGAAATTGAGGTGTGTGCTGGGCTGCTAGATGTTAGTTGCACTGTCACTGCTGTTTCTAGATAGAAAGACAGAAAAGTCTTTGAGAAACCTGTAGGACTGTATAGATTCCACTTACAATGTATTTGAAAAAGTGTATTCCCTGACTATCATCAAAATGCTATTGTTAGGTTTTAATGTTAAAGCATCACCAACAATCATGTCAGCTCCTGCATATAAGTATGTTACTATCCTGCAAAGGTACACAAAATCATTTAAATATATTCTTAAGAACAACACATATATAATATTAACCTGAATATTTGCAAAGGGCTCCCAAGAGGGATGAGTTTGTTTTATTTATTCAATCAGTTGTTCATTCATTCACTCTATTTTTAAAGTTAGTTTGCTGCCTGATCTTGAAAAAGATAACATCCAAATGAGTTAGCAGAGAAAACAAGTTGGTTAAAAAAGATAAGCCCAATGATGCCTTAAAATGAGAAATCACCACAGCCTTACTTTCATGAGAATAACATTTTGTAATAGGTACAGCTGAAGAGACTAGAAAGACTGCTACATATGTTAACGCCTCCACAAGTGAAAAAGTTTGCAGTTGTCTACAAGAACTACCCAAAAACTTGAGCAGAATGAGGAAGTTATGGCTTTTAGGAGTGAAGGTACAATCTCAGGATAACACTTTCTGCCACTTAGGAAAAATATGGAGAAAGCAAAGTTTTACTATCTGGTGTTAAAACAGACTGCATATCCAGAGACCAATTTATTATTTTTCTCTGAGCTACCAGTCCCCTCTTCAATATTATACATAAGCGTTTTGTTTTAGTCATAGCACCTGTTACAAATTTAAACAGGATGAGATAGCAGAAACAATTCCTTTAAATAAGAAATTGTGCATCATCAAAGGTGTATATGTGTGTGTGAACATATATTTGCAAGAAAAGGAGTGTGCCAATGATTTTCTTTCTCAGCTTAAATTTGCCAAGAAACTCAGAAATCAGAATGCTATTTTAAATATTATTAACAGGGCCATTAATTCTTAAACAATCATCAGAATTACAGATTTTAAAGTTATTTTCAAAGGATATAGAAACACTGAAATCCAGGTGTCTAGGGTTTGTTGTTCAGTTGCCAAGTCGTATGTGACCCCATTGACTGTAACACACCAGCCTCCTCTGTCCTCCACTATCTCCCAAGTTTGCTCAAATTCATGTCCATGTTGCTATCTAACCATCTCATCCTCTGCTTCACCTTTCTCTCACCTTGAGTCTTTCTCAGCATCAGGGTCTTTTCCATTGAGTTAGTTTTTCCCATCATGTGGCCAAAGTATTGGAACTTCAGCTTCAGCATCAGTCCTTCCAGTGAATATTCAGGGTTGATTTCCTCTAGGATTGACTGATTTGATCTCTTTGCAGTCCAAGGGACTCTGAAGAGTCTTCTCCAACACCATAATTAGAAAGCATCATTTCTTCAGCACTGAGCCTTCTTAATGGTCCAACTCTCACATCCATCCGTGACTACTGGAAAAGCTTTGACCATACAGACCTTTGTCAGCAGGGGGATGTCTCTGCTTTTTAATACACTGTCTGTTTGTCATGGCTTTCCTTCCAATGAGCAAATTCTTTTAATGTCATAGCTGCAGTCACCGTCCACAGTGATTTTGGAGCCCAAGAAAAAATCAGTCACTGCTTCTACTTTTTCCCCTTCTGTTAGCCATGAAGTAATGTGACTGGTAGCCATGATCTTAAGTTTTTTGAATGTAGAATTTCAAGCCAACTTTTTCTCTCTCTTCTTTCACCTCATCAAGAAGGTCTTTAGTTCTTTACTTTCGATCATTAGAGTGGTTTCATCTGCATATCTGAGGTTATTGATCATTCTCCTGGCAATCTTAATTCCAGCCTGTGATTCATCTAGCCCAACATTTTGCATGATGGGACTCTGCATATAAGTTAAATAAGCAAGATTACAATATACAGCCTTGTCTTCCTCCTTTCCCAGTTTTGAACCAGTGCATTGTTTCATGTAAGTTTCTAACTGTTGCTTCTTGACCTGCATACAGGTTTCTCAGGAGACAGGTAAGGTGGTCTGGTATGCCTATTTCTAAGAATTTTCCACAGTTTATTGTGATCCACACAGTCAAAGGTTTTAGTATAGTCAATGAAACAGATGTTTTTCTGGAATTCCCTTGCTGTCTCCATGATCCACAGATGTTGTCCATTTTATCTCTGGTTCCTTTGCCTTTTCTAAACCCAGCTTATATATCTGCAAGTTCTTGGTTCATGGACTGCTGATGCCTAGCTTGAAGGATTTGAGCATAGCCTTGCTAATAAGTGAAATGAGTGCTATTGTACAGTAGTTTGAACACTCTTTGGCATTACCCTTCTTTGGGATTGGAATGAAGACTGACCTTTTACAGTCCTGTGATACTGCTGAGTTTTCTAAATTTGCTGACATATTGAGTACAGCACTTTAACAGCAACATCTTTTTAGGATTTAAAATAGCTCAGCTGAAATTCCATCACCTCCACTAGCTTTGTTCATATAATGCCTCCTAAGGCCCATACCACTTCACACTTCAGGATGTCTGGCTCTAGGTGAATGACCATACACCATCATGGTTATCCAGGTCATTAAGATATTTTGTGTATCGTTTTTCTGTATATTCTTGCCACCTCTTATTAATCTCTTCTGCTTCTCTTAGATCCTTACCATTTCTGTCCTTTATTGTGCCCATTCTTGCATGAAGCATTCCCTTGATACCTCATTTTCTTGAAAGATATCTAGTCTTTCCCATTCTATTGTCTAATGGTGCTTTTTTTTTCAAAAAGTAGTATTTGCAAAGGTAGTTTTATAATATAGAATAGAATTCTACCTACTTTTCTGCAGCAATAAGGAAGAGAATATATTTTCCCATTTTAATCTGGTTAAGATATCTTTTATTAAACCAGCAATTAGCAGTGTCTAAATACCAGAATTCCATTAGGTGCTAGCATCCAGAGAGAAGATAGGGTACAAACTTAAAATTCAGAAGAGGGCAGAAAGATAATTAATGTTAATAAGTGGAATATGGAACATGTAATGTCTTGCCTGTACATGTAATTAAGAATATAAGTCAAGTTTATTGCAGATTAAGGTATGTTTGTTGAAGCAGTCTAAATAGTCACCTGAAGTAGATTTTGGTAAAATGATTATACATTTAAATCACTTGTTTTTTAAATTGTATGGATATTTTGTCTTTATTGACCTTAGTTTGTAGTTTTAGATAGTTTTCCCTGGCCTGGGAAAGCTTTTCTATTTGTTATTCTTTCTCCAACCTCATAAGCCCATCCTTCAAATTATTTTTACAATTCTTAAGAATCTGCAAACTTGCTCTTTCATATATTTTCTGAAAATGTGAAAAGTGTTAAAAGTTTGTGTTTTCAATGCCTTAGGAAATATATAGGAATACATTTTAAAAACTGTGTGCCCAAGTCAGCATTTTCTAAAGTGCCATGATCAGTTTATAGGTGTTAGGTGAAAAAGGATGCAGTTACCTAATTTTGTGAAATGCCAAGTTAAGTCAAACTTTTTTCTCTAAGACTTTATAGGGCTTTCAGCATCCTCGTGTTACCCTCCATGTACATTCTGTTTTCTAAATGTACCTGGCCTTCTGATAGGATGGTTGTTCCATGGGAAATATGGGGAAGTGCTGGTTTAAAGGTTGTTAAAAACTGAATACATAATGTCTAAAACAAAAGTGCCCAGTCCTTCACTAGAACGTGTGCTCTTTCAGGGCAAGGACCCCTATTTAGTCACTGTAATCCAGTATTACATATAACAAATATAATGCTCAGTATATATTATTAATAAGGTAATATACATTTAATAACTTAAAATTTTGTTTTTGCAAGCCTAATTAAGCTTCTAATTTGCTAAAGTTATTTATCATAAAATAACTTGTATTTTGTTGTATGTTATTTTTTCTTCTCCATACTCAGAAGAACTGGAATATTTTTAAATGGTTTATTTTGCAGTTTTTTATTTAGAATGGTGTCAGCTATTTTTGTCTCTGTTGAAGAGGTATATACCTAACCACCTAATAAATCTGTTCACAAACCATAAGGCACTTCAAAACTTCTAGGTATAGAAATACGAGAATTCCCCAGGGCCTTCATTTGATTTCACCTTAACATTCCTCTGGGAATCTAAAACTTTTTTGTATCCTCCTTCTTCAGTCTTCACTCCTACCTCCCAAGAAGACAATTTGTCTATGTTCCCATTTTCTTTTGGAGTCCATATAGTTTTCCAGAATTTGTGGAATCCCCTGAACCATTTACCACTGCCTCCTATTATAAATCTACTAGTCTTTTTCCGTAGATACCTGCTTCATCTGCCAGAGGTTCCTTGGAGTTCTTGAGGATTTCCTGGATGTACTAAAATGTATTGATTACACATATAGCAAAATGAAGGGACTTCATTACTGTGCAAGTAGTAATAGGTCTTCAGACCTCTGAAGGAAGGACATTTTGAAGGGTCTCAGTTACAAAGAATGATGCATATTTACAGGAATCTAGTGAACTTTGCCACCTTTCTTATAGGAGAAAGAGAAACTTAGAAGTTCCTTGGAGATTTGGTGGGCTTTTCAGGTCCTCAAAGAGTTTTGTAGATTTCAGTTGGATGTATAATTGATATTAAAGACAATAGTCATAATCAGGAGCATTTAAATAGGTAAAGAAAAGAAAATATGAACAACTTCTCTGAGTTTAAAAAAAAAGAACAGGAAAGAATACTTATTAAATCAGTTTTAAAATAGACACATGCAAAAAATACACATTTTCTTCATTTGATTATAACACGTTTTAGAGGATCCTTAAAAATAGTGTGAAATTCACATTTTGACAGTTTAAGCATCTTTTGCTGAAATTTGTTAAGAATTTCCTGTGTTAGAGACTGATACAGAAAAGTATTCCTAGTGAAAATTATAAGATTTTTTTTTGCCTTGAAAGCCCTTTAATCGAGGAATTATTCATCAGATCAGATCTGATCAGATCAGATCAGTTGCTCAGTCGTGTCTGACTCTTTGCGACCCCATGAACTGCAGCACGCCAGGCCTCCCTGTCCATCACCAGCTCCCGCAGGTCATTCAGACTCACATCCATCGAGTCAGTGATGCCATCCAGCCATCTCATCCTCTGTCGTCCCCTTCTCCTCCTGCCCCCAATCCCTCCCAGCATCAGAGTCTTCTCCAATGAGTCAACTCTTCGCATGAGGTGGCCAAAATACTGGAGTTTCAGCTTCAGCGTCAGTCCTTCCAAAGAAATCCCAGGGCTGATCTCCTTCAGAATGGACTGGTTGGATCTCCTTGCAGTCCAAGGGACTCTCAAGAATCTTCTCCAACACCACAGTTCAAAAGCATCATAGAATAGCATAAATGAATGTCTTATCTTGTAAATAACAGGAGAGTTCTTTAATGTCCTTTAGAACCAGGTATTGTGTTGCTTTGGAAGGAATGATGCTAAAGCTGAAACTCCAGTATTTTGGCCACCTCATGCGAAGAGTTGACTCATTGGAGAAGACTCTGATGCTGGGAGGGATTGAGGGCAGGAGGAGAAGGGGACGACAGAGGATGAGATGGCTGGATGGCATCACTGACTCGATGAATGCAAGTCTGAGTGACCTCCGGGAGCTGATGATGGACAGGGAGGCCTGGTGTGCTGCGGTTCATGGGGTCGCAAAGAGTCGGACACAACTGAGCGACTGATCTGATCTGATCTGATTGTGTTGCTGTTTTATCTCCATTCAAACTACCATTGGTAGAAGCCTATTATCCAGATAAGGAGATGTGCTAAGACAGGAAGCTGTTTGAGTACAGTACAGGGCCCTTCTTAAAATTTTAATGAGTGATGGGAGCAAAGAGCAGACAAAATTCTACTACGATATGATCAAGGAGTTTGATGGAGGTGTTAGCTGTACCTGGAGAAGTCTGGAAACTTTCAGATCAGATCAGTCGCTCAGTCGTGTCCGACTCTGCGACCCCATGAACTGCAGCACGCCAGGCCTCCCTATCCATCACCAGCTCTCAGAGGTCACTCAGACTCATATTCATCGAGTCAATGATGCCATCCAGCCATCTCATCCTCTGTCGTCCCCTTCTCCTCCTGCCCCCAATCCCTCCCAGCATCAGAGTCTTCTCCAATGAGTCAACTCTTCACATGAGGTGTCCAAAATACTGGAGTTTCAGCTTTAGCATCATTCCTTCCAACGAAATCCCAGGGCTGATCTCCTTGCAGTCCAAGGGACTCTCAAGAGTCTTCTCCACCACCACACTTCAAAAGCATCAATTCTTCGGCTCTCAGCCTTCTTTACAGTCCAGCTCTCACATCCATACATGACCACAGGAAAGACCATAGCCTTGACTAGGCGAAACTTTGTTGGCAAAGTGATGTCTCTGCTTTTGAATATGCTATCTAGGTTGGTCATAACTTTCCTTCCAAGGAGTAAACGTCTTTTAATTTCATGGCTGCAGTCACCATCTGCAGTGATTTTGGAGCCCAGAAAAATAAAGGCTGACACTGTTTCCACTGTTTCTCCATTTATTTCCCATGTAGTGATGGGACCAGATGCCATGATCTTCGTTTTCTGAATGTTGAGCTTTAAGCCAACCTTTTCACTCTCCACTTTCACTTTCATCAAGAGGCTTTTTTGTTCCTCTTCACTTTCTGCCATAAGGGTGGTATCATCTGCATATCTGAGGTTATTGATATTTCTCCCGGCAATCTTGATTCCAGCTTGGGTTTCTTCCAGTCCAGCATTTCTCATGATGTACTCTGCATATAAGTTAAATAAACATGGTGACAATATGCAGCCTTGACGTACTCCTTTTCCTATTTGGAACCAGTCTGTTGTTCCATGACCAGTTCTAACTGTTGCTTCCTGACCTGCATACAGATTTCTCAAGAGGCAGATCAGGTGGTCTGGTATTCCCATCTCTCTCAGAATTTTCCACAGTTTATTGTGATCTACACAGTCAAAGGCTTTGGCATAGTCAATAAAGCAGAAATAGATGTTTTTCTGGAACTCTCTTGCTTTTTCCATTATCCAGCGGATGTTGGCAATTTGATCTCTGGTTCCTCTGCCTTTTCTAAATCCAGCTTGAACATCAGGAAGTTCATGGTTCACATATTGCTGAAGCCTGGCTTGGAGAATTTTGAGCATTACTTTACTAGTGTGTGAGATGAGTGCAATTGTGCGGTAGTTTGAGCACTCTTTGGCATTGCCTTTCTTTGGGATTGGGATGAAAACTGACCTTTTCCAATCTTGTGGCCACTGCTGAGTTTTCCAAATTTGCTGGCATATTGAGTGCAGCACTTTCACAGCATCGTCTTTCAGGATTTGGAATAGCTCCACTGGAATTCCATCACCTCCACTAGCTTTGTTCGTAGTGATGATTTCTAAGGCCCACTTGACTTCACATTCCAGGAAACTTTATGAAATAGAAATATCTGAGTGTTTTTTAAAATAAGAATATTCATAGTTGGTGATAGTGAAGGCTGAGGCATTCAAGCATGTGGCATGTTTTGGGGATGGTAACTAGCCCACTATGAATGAGCCCATTTTGCAGGGGTAAGGATGAAAAAGAAGGCCAGAAAGCTATATTGAAGCCAATCTGGGAGAGGCATCTATGATGTTAAAGACTTTGGACTTTTTCCCTAAAAGCTGTTATTCTCAGCCATTTATGTTTCTTCTGTCACATAAATGATAGATGCACATATATGCAAGGATATATACAAATCCCAGACTCTGGCTTTTTCTGCTTCATTTCCATCCCATTCAAGCATATGAGAACACAAGAAAGGAAATTATTATAATTACAGACAGATACAGATTTGACTTTTTAAACATATGTTTGACTTTTAAAATTATTACTGTGCACAGTTGGTGAAAACAATTGTCTTGACATAGGTTGGAAACAGGAGGAATGTAGATAAAGTACTATCACAACATAATAGGAAACTGAAAGTGAGGCTTCATTAATAGAATGAGAAGAGAGAGGATGGATTCAAGAAGTAGTGCAAAACTAAATTGTGAGGACTAGACTAATTTCCATGACTGATGCACACTCTGTGGATCAATTCTAGTAATACTGCCTCCATACTTCCGTTGCACTTGGGCATCTGCTCTCTCTCACTCACACGCATGTGTGTGCACACACACACACCCTTATGTACTGTGCCACATTTGCCTCCACACTGCTATGATCATTACTTCACCCTATTCTCCCTTGAAACAGTCCACTTTCCTGTAGCTGTTTTAAATCGGGTCGTGTCTCTTTGAAATGGCTTTTTAAAAACATACCTTTTTTTTTTAATAAACAAGTATTCAACAAATACCCTGGCCCTCATATTCCTTATCCTTGATCATCTCACCTTCCTCTCCATCTCTGAATTTAAAAAATGAAGTGAGGATTAGTATTTGTTGCACATATCCTTGGAATACTTGGCTAAAACAAAAAGCACAATATTTTGACCACAATGTCTACTGAATCAAAATGAATACTTTAGAATGTCGTACTTCATTTACATTCTCTTTTCCAAACACATTCATACTGATTTTTTTCTTTCTTATTCCGAAGCCCATTTTTTCATTTGGATTCTCCTAATATCCCTTCTATAGACTTATTGCAGCTCTCTGTTATCTTTCAAGAATGCAACATATGAAATTGCTTGTTGTATTCTTTGTGCAGATATACCATGCTTTGGTACAAGAATAGAATAAAGCTTTCTAGTTTTTTATTCTGAATGCTAAACAATTCACCTGGTATTTAGATTTTCATATCACATTAATCTAGTGGTTTCAAGCAACGATTTATATAATAGTTCACAGTTCATCATGAAATACAGAGCCCAGAGATCAGCTAATCTTTAATCCTACCTGCGCATTTTATACCAGTGCTCTTGCCTGGAAAATCCCATGGATGGAGGAGCCTGGTAAGCTGCAGTCCATGGGGTCGCTAAGAGTCAGACACGACTGAGCGACTTCACTTTGACTTTTCACGTTCATGCATTGGAGAAGGAAATGGCAATCCACTCCAGTATTCTTGCCTGGAGAATCCCAGGGACAGTGGAGCCTGGTGGGCTGCCGTCTATGGGGTCGCACACAGTCGGACACGACTGAAGCGACTTAGCAGCAGCAGCAGCAGCACATTTTATAAATGTAAAACAGATCAAAAGCAGTTAAATATTTTTCCTGATATCACAATAAGTGAGACTTGGAAAGTCTTTTGATTCTATGCTAGCGTCTTATGTTATCTTTTCCTCGTTACTTTTGAATTGCACAATATGGATGTATTCCTCTTTTAAAGAGTTAAAACATCATAGTTTAAAGCCCTCTCTGCCCTTGGAATCACAGCCTACCCCTGTCAGTAACCACTGTTATCACTTTGATATATTAATATATGTTCTATTAGCACTATTCTCTGGAGAAAGAAATGGCAACCCACTCCAGTGTTCTTGCCTGGAGAATCCCAAGGATGGGGGAGCCTGGTGGGCTGCTGTCTATGGGGTCGCACAGAGTCAGACACGACTGAAGCGACTTAGCAGCAGCAGCAGCAGCACTATTCTCTGCATTGTTTTTGTAATCTGTACACAAACACACACACACACACATACACACACCTCATCTGCATGTGTTACATAAATGGTATGTTTCTTTAGTCACTAGTGAATTTTTCAGTGTATCCAGTCATTGTGTTAGCATAGTTAGACTACCTTTCACAAATGAGTACCTTACACAGTGCACAAAGAAGCAAGTCACTAACCTGTCTTCTCCAATAGCTGCACTAGGATCCCTGTCCATTTATTCATCCAATGAAGATATCCATTGGATATCCATTACCTACTACCGTCAAGAAGTTTACAGTACACTTATGAAAGTAAAAATGTACAAAGATAACTGATATCAAATACCAAGTGCCGTTGAAGATACATAAGGTGTCATTCTGTTTTCTATCTCACTATCTGGAAGGCCCTAATAACATAGGAAAATAATTTGAAATGCATTACAGAAGCTCTTTGATGTCATTTGTTAAATTCAGTGTTTGTTTAGCTTAAAAATATTTTGACAAGACTCTGTTTCAATTGACCATAACTGAAGTATTAAAGCATTATAACCGAGATCCCAGTCATTTATGAATTTATGTAAGCTTAAAGCTTACCTTGAAGTTAAAATGTCAGTCTCAACAGCTATTTTCTTAAAAGCCAGGTAAAATGTAGGTATTGCAGAAACTAACTGCAACCGACTATCACCAACAATTTAAAAGTAAGTGAAAGCATGTATTTGTTGGAGAGTTGGGTCAGACACATGCAGTGGTGAGAAATATTAAACACTTTTGGACATTTATTGATTTGCTACCTCTAATTACTATGTCCTGATTCAGTCATGGTGTCTCAGTATCTGAGCAGAGGAAATCTTGGATCATGTGACTTCTTCTAAAATAGAATCTAGATTCAGATCCAACCATGTACACAAAATGCTTTTGGCTGTGATCCAAAAGTCTACAAGCAATAAATGCTGGAGAGGGTGTGGAGAAAAGGGAACCCTCTTACACTGTTGGTGGGAATGTAAACTAGTGCAGCCACTATGGAGAACAGTATGGAGATTCCTCAAAAAACTGGGAATAGAACTGCCTTATGATCCAGCAATCCCACTGCTGAGCATACACACTGAGAAAACCAGAACTGAAAGAGATACATGTACCCCAATGTTCATCGCAGCACTGTTTATAATAGCCAGGACATGGAAGCAACCTAGATGTCCATCAGCAGATGAATGGATAAGGAAGCTGTGGAACATATACACAATGGAGTATTACTCAGCCATTAAAAAGAATACATTTGAATCAGTTCTAATGAAGTGGATGAAACTGGAGCCTATTATACAGAGTGAAGTAAGCCAGAAAGAAAAACACCAATACAGTATACTAACGCATATATATGGAATTTAGAAAGATGGTAACAATAACCCTGTATACGAGACAGCAAAAGAGACACTGATGTATGGAACAGTCTTTTGGACTCTGGGAGAGGGAGAGGGTGGGATGATTTGGGAGAATGGCATTGAAATAAGTATAATATATATGAAACGAGTCACCAGTCCAGGTTCGATGCCTAATACCGGATGCCTGGGGCTGGTGCACTGGGACGACCTAGAGGGATGGTATGGGGAGGGAGGATGGAGGAGGGTTCAGGATGGGGAACACATGTATACCTGTGGCAGATTCATTTTGATACATGGCAAAACCAATACAATATTGTAAAGTTAAATTTAAAAAAAAATGCCTATCAAGCCAGGCATGTCCGTGTGAGAGATTTCATTCAGTCACTCGTAGATGATTGAATCAGCTCTATAAAGTAAAAATTTTACCTGAAATGAGATTAATATTCCTTGAGACCCAGAACTATAAAATAATTATTTTTCCAGCATGGTCATTTATTACAGTTTTTTAAAAATGTTATAAAACATTTTGCTCCTTGGACAAAGTGAACAAAATTATGTTTCTTTCAATATGATCAAACCCTAGAGCTTAAGTGCTTGGCTTCCCTAGTGGCTCAGACGGTAAAGCGTCTGCTGGAGACCCAGGTTCGATCCCTGGGTTGGGAAGATCGCCTGGAGAAGGCAAGAGCAATCCACTCAAGCACTCTTGGTGGAAAATCCCATGGACGGAGGAGCCTGATAGGCTACAGTCCATGGAGTTGCAAAGAGTCGGACACAACTGAGAGACTTCACTTTCATAATAATTCTAGCAATGAAAAGTGAAAGTGTTAGTTGCTCAAGCATGTCCAACTCTTTGCGACCCCATGGACTGTAGCCTGCCAGGCTCTTCTATCCATGGAATTCTCCAGCCAAGAATACTATAGTGGGTAGTCATTCCCTTCTCCAGGGAATCTTCCCAACCCAGGAATCAAACCCAGCTCTCCTGCATTGCAGGATAACACAGAGCTGAAAAACTGTCTGAGCCACTAATGTTTAAACAAACAAGAATACTCAAAAACTAAAATAGGAGTACTAGATCCCACTAGCTGTAGCACTACTTTACTTTGAAATACTGAGTGAACACTTTCATACTTCTAACGTCATTTCTCTTTTAGAAAAGGAAAAGATCTTTTACTGAATATGATTGTTAGTTTAAAACTCCAGGAGCAGGACTTCCCCAGAGGCCCGGTATTTAAGACTCTGCTTCTACTCCAGGGGATAGGAGTTCAATTCCCTGGTCCAGGGAGTAAGATCCCTGGTGATATCTGAAATTGCGCCTCCCCCAGCTCCTGTGTACAGAGGATAGGGAGAAGCCAAAGAAAGAGGCCGCCCACTCCAGACTGGTTTAATAAGCAAGAGAACTTACTCATAAGGCTTGTCTTGGGCAGCCACAGGACAAGCAGATCTCTGCACCTGCCCACCAGTATCTTAAAAGTTTATATAGAGGCCTTAGCTGGGTTCAGTCATGTACTCAATCCCGATAGTCCCATCATCACATTAGTATCTCATGGTTGGATCCTTGGGGGCAGTTTCTGGGAAAGGGAAGGCAAGGAGAATGTACTTTCCAAGGATGAGGAGGAAGTGAGGAGCCGCCAATTGCCTGGGTCCAGCTCATGGGCCAATCTGTGGTCATGTCTTCTTGATGACCTTCTCCAGCTATGATATTTGGATTGATTGCTTGAGAACATTAGGTATAATAAGGTACTGTGTAAGTTTGAAGTGATAACTGCTAAAAATGTAACCTAGAGGGAGATTTTTTAGGTGGCAAAATATACATAATGTGGTCATAAAGGACATTCAACCTTATAGGACTTTAAAAAACATATTCTTTTCCTACAAGTGATAAGCCTTTATTTCACAACTGTACTTTTAAAAGCAAATATTGGTCTTTCTAGTTCTTTGAGAGGAAAAAAAACACCGGTGTTTGTGTGTGATTCTCCAGTATTGACTCCACAACGGCAGACAAATCATCTCTAGAGTCTTTGTGTTCCTGTGTTAGAAAGCAAAGAACACAGTTCAAAAAACAGTGTGACTCTTGAGGTCTTACACTTGAAGAAGAAAGTAAACATTGGTAACCCAATTTGAATGTAAACTGTGTAAACTTCAGGTATAATCCTTTTTTTCATATTTTGCTGTTTTAATACTTAATCCTGACTGTAATTGTAGAATTACTTATAAGTGGTGTTTACATAATTATATATGTTAGGGAAAGTTTTATGAAAGGAAAAGAACATATGGATGTTTTAAACCAGGAGATGGAGACTGCTTGGTAAACATGGGAAGAGATTATTTTGGTTTATTAAAGGAAAGGAGAAACAACACTAATGAAGAAGATCTTGCAATAGACTTGAGAGAGTTAAAGGTAGAAAAGAACATTAGAAGAGTGATAAAATTGACACAGGCTTCTTAGAACATAGATTTGTTGAGCATTTTTAAAAAGAATAAATGACTAATTTTATATCTGAGGAAATTTTAGTCAATAGCTTCTTATTTGCTCAGAGGAGAGGAAAGCCCATGAGGAAGTGGTAGCAGTTGGTAACAACTTAGATGGGGAATTTAGATAATAGTGGGGCTTCCCAGGTGGCTCAGAGGTTAAAGCATCTGCCTGCAATGCAGGAGACCTGGGTTTGATCCCTGGGTTGGGAAGATCCCCTGGAGAAGGAAATGGCAACCCACTCCAGTATTCTTGCCTGGAGAATCCCAAGGACAGAGGAGCCTGGTGGGCTACAGTCCACAGGGTCGCAAAGAGTCAGACACGACTGAGCGACTTCACTTTCACTTTAGATAATAGTACATTGAGAAAGGAACTGATTTTTAAAGTGTTAAGGAATTACTGTCAAGAATTGCCCCCAGGCAATTTGAGTAGTGCTTATGATCCAGGCCAACACTTGAAGATACAAGCACTTACATTTTTTGAACACTATCTAAAAGATCTTATCATTTGTCTCCCACACTTACTCTTCATTATGATGTAAACTCCATGAGGTTAAGAATTTGTCTTACAGCTGCATTTTCAGTGCCCAGAATAGTGTTTAATAAATGAATTCTTGGACTTCCCTGGTGGCTCAGTATTAAAGAATCCACCTGCCAATGCAGGAGACCTGAGTTCCACCGCTGGGTCTGGAAGATTCCCCTGGAGAAGGAAATGGCAATTCGTTCCAGTATTCTTGCTTGGGGAATCCCATGGACAGAAGAGTCTGGTGGGCTTCAGTCCATGGGGTCGCAAAGAGTTGAACATGACTTAGTGATTAAACAAAACGAACTCTAGATATAAACATCAGAGTCCTAAAATACAGTCTCTCAATTTGATATTTAGGACTAATAAATGAAAATCAAATCATATTAAACTTAGGAGGGACCTCAGAGGTCATGCAGTCCACTGTTTCTTTGCTATCCATGTATGGATCTTTGAGGAAGAATTTTACTACTGTGAGTCTTACCCCAATGTTGGAAATGACAGTTGTGATTTAGTACTTCTCCTCTCTTCCCTTCTCCATTTCTCTCATGTTTGGGGACCAAAGAATATAATTTCACTAGTTTTTCAGTGCAACAACACTGATATGGTCCAACCTCCCTCCTAGAAGTTCCTTATATGGCATATTGTTCCATTGGACCCTTCTAAGAAGAAAGAGCACACTGGTGTGTCTGTCTGTCTGTCTGTCTGTCTGTCTGTCTGTGTTTCATCCAACAAATAAACAATTGTGTGCTAGACTGCAGATACAATGTGATAAAACATATGTTCCCTACCCTCACAGGGCCTCCAGTCTGGTAGAATTTTACCAAGTGACATTTCTAAACTCTTTCCTTGTTCTCTGTATTCTCAAAGCTATTTGGAAAGAAGCAGAATAATGGGAAAATTTAAAAAAAACAATGGGGTCTAATTTCCAAAGAATGGTGTTAAGACAAATACCCACTTTTTAGTTCAAAAAGCCTTTCAATTCAGTTCAATTTATTTAACAAACACCTAAGGAGTATCGCAAGAGTCGGACAGGACTCAGCGACTAAACCACCACCAAGGAGTATCTCTAGCCCTTGGCTGGATTCTGAGAATGAAAGCAAAGATATAACCCCCTGTTCACATGGGAAAAAATGCAAATATATAAATGTTCTTCAGTGTGATAAGTGCCACGGGTTAACTGTTTTATGAGTGATCAATTCCATTGGAGAATCCTATCTAAGATAAAGTAATTTTTAGACTAAATTAAAATCTGCCTCTTTTAATATCTATTAGTTGATCCCAGTTTTGTCCTCTGAGCTCTTCATGTATTTATTTGACTCATAAACATTTCTTGGGGAACTTGGCAGTGTTCCATAATGTGCCAAGTTCTCTTGGTAGGCAAATAGGATATGATTCTTGCCCTCAAGGTTAGGACATAATTCTGCAACATTGAGGAAGTTGCTTAACCTTTCTAAGTTCAGTTTCCTCCTCTGGGAATTGAGGGTACTGTTAGAACCTACTTCTTAGGATCATTGAGAGGATTGTATGAATAATGCATGTAATGCACTTAATACAGGGACTGGTACTTAGCTTTCAACAAATGTGAGCTATTATTTTTCCTATGTCTAAAGGGGGATCCCAATAAGCAACTTAGCAGTTTCAGAGTTGATGTGAATGCCTTAACAGACATAGGGTGCTATGGGAATACCCCAGAAGAACACCTCACATTGGCTAAAGAGGCTAGGGAAACATCCTGCAGGAGGGGACATCTGAACTCCATGTTGTAGGACTAAATAACGGGAATGGGAGGGACACAGGCAAAGAGGTGAGGAAAAGAGGTGAGAGAACATGGTGTATTTGGGTTACTTCAGTTGTTTAGACTGGCTAGAAGATTAATTCAAGAGATAATTAGGATGTAATCCAATTAGATGTGGCTGTAGGAGAAGAGGTATAGGAGGTGTCAAAGATTAAATGACTGTCTTGAGTAACTGAGCAGAAGGTGATGACCTTGATTTATAGGGAGAATGAATGAGGGCAGGTAAGTACAACTGTAAACATGCTGAGTTTCAGGAAGGCTGGGCACTTGATTCTTCAGATCAAGGGTCTAGAACTGCTCTAGTGCTGCAGATTTGGAATTTGTTAACAGGTGTTTGTTGAAGCCACTATATATATATATATATTGTATAGAGAATGGCCAACATTAAGGCGTGATCAAACAGCTCCTAATGTTGATTGAGAATGAATTTCCGGGCATGTTAGGGGAAAACTGAGAAACAGCAGAAACTAAGAGAGGAGAGAATTTTTTTAAAAAGTCAACAGTCACAAACGCTGAAAAGATAAGAGAAAATTGTTCTTTGGATTAAGCAACTAATAAATCACTGGACAAAGGCTTTCCTGGTGGTCCAGTAGCTAAGAATCTACCTACCAATGCAGGGAGCACAGGTTCAATCCCTCCTTCTGGAAGATTCTACATACCAAGGGACAACGAAGCACATGTGCCACAACTACTAAAGCCTGCATGCCCTTGAGCCCATTCTCCACAAGAGAAGCCATCACAATGAGAAGCCTGCACACAGCTACTAGAGGGTAGCCCTCCACTCACCACAGCTAGAGAAAGCCCGAGCTCAGCAGCAAAAACCCAGTGCAGGCAATCAATCAATAAAAATCTGAAGGAAAAAAGAAGTCACTGGTCAAGGCCAGAATCTAGAATGCTGGCGACCGTGGAGTGGACAGGGAAAAGGCAAGGAAGACAATGTCTGGAGGCTTCCTTTCCAGAAGCTGTAAGAGTGGAAGAGAGATAATGTAAAAGAGGATGAAAGGCAGGATCTGGTTTATTTAAAGATCACAAATACTCAACCTCCTTTTTATGTCCATGGGAAAGAACCTGGAGAAAAGGAGAACTGAAGATACAGAATACAGCATAAATAAATAATAGTAAAAGGGTTTTCTGAGAAGGCAGAAGAGGTCACATGCTGTGGAGGAAAGTATCTTAAACAAGGGAAAAAATACCTCTTCCACTCCAGGATGTACTTGTGGAAAGAGAAAGTGGACCTGAGTTGTCTGAGGAGATCTCTGAGGCCATGTCATCTTTTGAGAGTCGATAAGGGGAGTGGAGACAAGACTGAGGTGCAGGAGCTCGAAAAGTTAAAAACAGGAGAAACCTAGAAAGTGTGCAAATGGCAACATTGCCATTTGGGCCCCTGTGCTTTGTCTGTGTCTCCCTTTAGTGGTGGAGGCACCCACGATGCTCTGCACTAGATGGGGTCTGACCAGTGCAGTGTAAGGTGAGACGACTGTTTGCCTTCAGCTGTCCAGTTTCTTTGTTTGGAATCTTAGACTTTTACTAATGTAGCCCATGTTTGGATGAGCTATTTTTAACAGCTATTTCCTACTGAAAAACCATGAAAAAGCATTTCACCCGAAGCTAGAGTCAGTAATGATTACTGTTCAAAAGAATAAACTACTTATAAAAATCAAGAATTAATCCAAAAATTGTTCGAGTTTAAAGGAAAACTCTTCTAAATATTGATGTTTTTAGCATAGTGACAGACACGAGGAAGAATGAGTTGAAAAAGTAGTTGGTTTGGTGAATGCTTAAAAATATCTATGTAATGTTGAATGCAGATGTCATAGACATCAAGTAAGCATACTATACAGATATGCCATTATTCCCAACTGTCAATCACTTAGTGTGAAACTACAGTAGATTAAACCATAGATAGATTTTGTTTTCCAGAATATTTTAAAGTGCTTTATTCTCTAACCATTCCCTATTATCCTACACCTGGCCACTTGACACTCTTATATTAATTCCTTCACTTCTGAACCCATTTGAGTTTGTTACTCCAGCACCACCGTGTTCTGCAATTTATGAGTTATTAATAACTAGATCAGCTGAAAGTTATTTTTAAAAAATTGGGGATGGGGCCATATGTTTGGCGTATTGGGTCTTTGTTCCCTGACCAGGGATTGAACCCACAACCCCTGCATTAGAAGTACAGAGTCTTAACCAGTAGATGACTAGGGAAGTCCAAGATCAGTTGAAAGTTATAGCCATCATATTATGTTAACCTTAATAGAGCTGCTTTTACTGAATTGCTATCTTGTGTACAATCACTGGCTTGTATTGAGGGATACAATAATAAAATATCTTCATAAAACATGTAGTTCTGATTACTCTAAGTGGGATGAGTGTACATTTTTATTTTGAGGGGACAGTTTCAGTTTACACCTGTTGTCCTACTCTCAGATCAGATCAGATCAGATCAGTCGCTCAGTCGTGTCCGACTCATTGCGACCCCATGAACCGCAGCACGCCAGGCCTCCCTATCCATCACCAGCCCTCGGAGGTCACTCAGACTCATGTTCATCGAGTCAGTGATGCCATCCAGCCATCTCATCCTCTGTCGTCCCCTTCTCCTCCTGCCCCCAATCCCTCCCAGCATCAGAGTCTTCTCCAATGAGTCAACTCTTCGCATGAGGTGTCCTTCTATATTGTCTACTAATTCCCCTTTCACACTCAAAAAGTACCACAGTTATATGATCTCAATGTTCTTTTCATTATACAGTGCTCTTTTTATGAGGTTTTGTGAAAAACTTTTGGTCCTGTTCACAGTGATCAGTCATATCAGTGCTTCTTCTGAGCAACTGGGTTGTTTTTATTATTTACACATGGTGATTCATAACTACTCAAGTAGCCCTTTTAAAGTTGACCTTGGAAGTTTGGGGTCAGATTTGCCACCTGCCACATCACAAACTTAATGGTATGCATTTTTATTTTAATCTCATTTTTTTGTTTTTCCTTTCTGTTTTTGTCCTGTTTCTTTTTTTCCTCACCTATTTCTAACTTATATCTTGAATATTATGCATCCTTGGCAGCTATCTTGAACTATTTTTGAGACATGGCTGTGAATAAAGAAGCACAAAACAAACAAACAGATGCTTCTAGAACTTATCAGATATGCTTCAATGACTGAAAACAGCTCTTTTTTTACCATGAGTGTTAAATGTTTTCCATTTTTTATCTATTTGTTTGATCCAGGATGTTTTGAATAGATGGGCAGATTCTGATCTAGTTTGATACACTGTTAAGAGATGAAGCTACTATACTTCCAAGTTGATCTCTGATCAGTCTGCCACTTAAAAAATATATAACTGATAACATTTTTCAAATGGGTCCATTGCAAAGCTTGAATAGGGAGGCAATCCAGCTTAATGAGAAAAAAAAGCACCCCCAAATTTATCATCAGACAAGTCCTATTATTCTCCTTGTCTAAATCCTAGGTGTTTCACCTGTGGCTTAGAGACACTATAACCCAATTCCTAGAGTAACTGAGGCAACATATACACAGTGCCTCTGCAAATAATTAAATGCATAGTGAATTTTACCTACTATTATTGTTGTTATCTTTATGATTTACAAATCACTAATGATTTTGCACTTAGTAAGAATGCTTGATGTTTTTCTTTTTTAGCAAAAAGAGAAAGAAAAAAAAGTGTGTGAAGGACTTCTCTGGTAATAAAATGGTTAAGGCTCCTTGCTCCCAGTGCAGAGGGCAGAAGGCTGATCCCTAGTCAGAGAACTAAGATCCCATATGTCACACAGTGGGGCAAAAAAAAGAGAGGGGGAGTTGAAAGTGAAACTATTTATGACTTATCTGCTGACACTGTAGCACGCTAGATATTTTTGAAAAGACTCCCATAGCTGAATACCTAGACACTGGATAAAGTACAATGCACAAATATACTTTCAAATGCATGGTGGAGGACATCCCTGATGGTCCAGTGGTTAAGATGTGCCTGCCAATGCAAGGGACATGGATTTGATCCCTGATCCAGGAAGATTCCATGTTTCAGGGCAACTGAACCCTCGAGTTGCAACTACTGAAGCCCGCACACCCAAGAGCCCGTGGTCTGCAACAAGGGAAGCCCCTGCAAAGAGAAGCCCTGCACACCACAAGTAGAGAGGAGCCCCCACTTGCTGCAACGAGAGAAAAAGCCCTCACGCAGCACTGAAGACCCAGTGCAGTCAAGAGGGAAAAATAGCATTGTGGAACTTTCAAGAAAGTAAGGAAAACCCTCAAGATTTCTACCTATCCCCAACAAAAATAAATAAAGCAGCAACCTGAAAGCAAGAAGTATTTAAATGAGAAATTGTGGCTACTTTAGGGGCATATGCCAAAATAGGAACCTAGAGTCTTAGATATTTAGCATTAGTGAAAAGTGAAAGTGATAGTTGCTCAGTTGTGTCCAACTCTTTGTGACCCGACGGATTTACACAGTCCCTGGAATTCTCCAGGCCAGAATACTGGAGTGGATAGCCATTTCCTTCTCCAGGGGATCATCCCAATGCAGGACTCGAACCAGGGTCTCCTGGATTGCAGGCAGATTCTTAACCAACTGAACTATCAGGGAAGAAAGAAGCATATGAGGGCTCTCAATTTCAAAAATTTATCTTTTAAAAGACTGGGAAGATACCAGCATATTAAAAGTGAGATGAGCTACCAGGGTCTTCCCGACCCAGGGGTTGAACCTGTGTCTCCTGCAGTTCCTCTGTTGCAGGCAGACTCTTTACCACTGAGCCACTGAGGAAGCCCTTAAAAAGCAATAAGAAGGTTAAATAGTGGATTAGGCACAGTAGCAGAGAGAATTAACGAATTTTAAGATAAACCCAAAGATATTACCCTGAATGAATCATAATTTTAAGCAGATGAAAAACATGAAAGAAAAGTAAAGGGACATGAAGGATAGAATGAGAGAGAATAGAGAAAATGGGGAAATGAAATACATTGTTTTCCAGAAATGAGGAAAACATCTTTTCTCAGGTTCAGGGGGAGCCCAGTGACTTCCAAAGGGGGTAAATATAATTAGAAATTCAGGGACTTCTCTGGTGGCCCAGTGATTAAGACTCCACACTTCCATTGCAGGGGTCATGGGTTTGACCCTTAGCTGGAAAACATATCCTGCATGCCACTTTGGCATGGCCCTCCAAAAAGAAGAAATCCACACTTAAATACATTGTAATGAAATTGAGAATCCCTTGGACTGCAAGGAGATCAAACCAGTCAATCCTAAAGGAAATCAGTCCTGAATATTCATTGGACTGATGTTGAAGCTGAAGCTTCAATACTTTGACCACCTGATGTGAAGAACTGACTCACTGGAAAAAGCTCTGATGCTGGGAAAGATTGAAGGCAGGAGGAGAAGGCGACAACAGAGGATGAGATGGTTGGATGGCATCACCAACTCAGTGGACATGAGTATGAGCAAGCTCTGGGAGTTGGTGATGGACAGGGAAGCTTGGCTGCTTCCTTGGGGTCTCAGAGTCAGACCCCACTGAGCAACTGAACCAACTGACTGACCCACCCCAACAAATAGATACGTTGGTAGCAAGCCAGAGAAAGGAAGAGTACTTTCAAAAGGGCAACAAATAGATTAACAGCAGGCTTATTGACAGCAACTATAGAAATCAGAAGCCAGTGAAATAATATCTTAAAAGTACTAATAGAAGATAACTTTCAACTTAGAACTGTGTAGCTGGCAAAATTCTCAAAAATGAAAGTTGGTATACATGTGCAATTATTTAAGCACTGATTGTAAAAGTAGCCAAATAAGCCAATCAAACACAGGGGACACAAATTATTTTGCTGTTTCTTCCTATAGGTTTTGTAAGTTTGACACTATAATTTAAAAGCCCTAAACATGAAATATATAAAATCAGAGGACAGTAAAACAATATCTTCAAAGTACTAATAGAAGATAACTTTCAACTTAGAACTGTGTACCTGGCATGTGCAAAAATTTGCATACTGAATCCTTGACACTACAACTGAAATATTCTAAGCATAGAATATACAAAAAGTATAAGCACGTATATCTCTGTCTATGTCCATTTTTATATGGCCAAGAAAAGAAAATATTAAAAATTAAGCTGTTCTTTTTAAATAGCTGAGAGTCCTTGTTTGGAGGAAGTAATACTGAGGTTGTAACAATACCAGGTAGAAGTTAGGAACTAATTTTAGCTTCTGAAAACCATGGTGAAATGAAAAAGAAAAGAAAACTTTTCTGTGCAGGATAAATGTTCCCAGTAATAATTTTTCTATCGCATGTCTCTTTTTGGAACCTATGATGCTCTCTTTTTAAATATTTCTGCTTATATATTAGATCAATAAAAACGTACAACACTAATTTTGTAGAACACTATATAAAATTTATAGGCCATGTCTATAAGCAATCAGGAGTAATACACACCACAGTAACTCAGGAAAATTATGTCAGGTTTGTCCTAGTAGATTTACAGGATAGTTATATGTAAGATTTCATCTGAAAAAACATGATAGATACTTCATTTGAGATAAGCTATGGTTTTGGTATTAGCAAGGCTTTTAGCTGTTTATTCATCTATGAATCAGTTCAGTTCAGTTGCTCAGTCATGTCTGACACTTTGCGACCCCAAGGACTGCAGCATGCCAGGCTCCCTGTCCATCACCAACTCTTGGAGTTTACTCAAACTCATGTCAATCAGGCTGATGATGCCATCTGACCATCTCATCCTCTGTTATCCCCTTCTCCTCCTGCCTTCAATCTTTCCCAGTATCAGTATCTTTTCCAATGAGTCGGTTCTTCGCATCAGGTGTCCAAATTATTGGAGTTTCAGCTCCAGCATCAGCCATTCCATTGATTACTCAGGACTGATTTCCTTTAGGATGGACTGGTTGGATCTCCTTGCAGTCCAAGGGACTCTCAAGAGTCTTCTCCAACACCACAGTTCAAAAGCATCAATTCTTCAGTGCTCAGCTTTCTTTATAGGTCAACTCTCACATCCATACATGACTACTGGAAAAACCATAGCTTTGACTAGACAGATCTTTGTTGGCAACATACTGTCTTTGCTTTTTAATATGCTGTCTAGGTTGATCATAGCTTTTCTTCCAAGGAGCGTGCGTCTTTTAATTTCATTAAATTTAATTGCAGTCACCATCTGCAGTGATTTTGGAGCCCAAAAAAATAAAGTCTGCCACTGTTTCCCCATCTATTTACCATAACCTGATGGGATCAGATGCCATGATCTTAGTTTTCTGAATGTTGAGCTGTAAGCCAAGTTTTTCACTCTCCTCTTTCACTTTCATCATGAGGCTCTAATTTTTCTTCACTTTCTGCCGTAAGGGTGGTGTCATCTGCATATCTGAGGTTATTGATATTTCTCCCAGCAATCTTGATTCCAGCTTGTGCTTCCTCCAGCCCAGTGTTTCTCATGATGTACTCTGCATGTAAGTTAAGTAAGCAGTATGACAGTATACAGCCCACCAGGCTCCTCCGTCCATGGGATTCTCCAGGCGAGAATACTAGAGTGGGTTGCCATTTCCTTCTCCAGGGGATCTTCCTGACCCAGGGATCAAACCCAGGTCTCCCTCATTGCAGGCAGAAGCTTTAACCTCTGAGCCACCAGGGAAGCCCATGCAGCCTTGACAAACTCCTTTTCCTATTTGGAACCAGTCTGTTGTTCCATGTCCAGTTCTAACCATTGCTTCCTGACCTGCATACAGATTTCTCAACAAGCAGGTCAGGTGGTCTGGTATTCCCATCTCTTTTAGAATTTTCCACAGTTGATTGTGATCCACACAGTCAAAGGCTTTGGCATAGTCAATAAAGCAGAAATAGTTGTTTTTCTGGAATTCTCTTGCTTTTTCAATGATCCAGTGGATGTTGACAATTTGATCTCTGATTTCTCTGCCTTGTCTTAAACCAGCTTGAACATCTGGAAGTTCACGGTTCACGTGTTGTTGAAACCTGGTTTGGAGAAATTTTGAGCATTACTTTACTAGTGTAAATCTTTAATCCAATTTTCTGTTGATGAGCGGGGCTTTTGTTCCCTCCCTATTGTTTGACCTGAGGCCAAACTATGATGGAGGTAATGAAGATAATGGCGACCTCCTTCAAAAGGTCACATGCATGCATTGCTGCAGTCAGTGCCCCTGACCCTACAGCAAGCCACCATCAACCCATGCCTCTGCTGGAGACTTCTGAAAACTCACAGGCAAGTCTGGGGCAGTCTCTTGTCACTGCTCCTTTCTGCTGGGTCCTGGTACACAGAAGGTTCTGTGTGCCCTCCAAGAGTCTGTTTGCCCAGTCCTGTGTAAGTTCTGACAGCTCTATGGTGGGATTAATGGTGACCTCCTCCAAGAGGGCTTATGCCATACCCAGGTCTGCTGCACCCAGAGCCCCTGCCCGTGCAGCAGCCACTGCAAACCTGTACCTTCGCAGGAGACACTGAAACACAGCTCTGGCTCAGTCTCTGTGGGGTATCTGGGTCCTGGTGCACACAAGGTTTGTTTGAGCCACCCAAGCGTCTCTGGCAGGTAAGGGGTTTAATTCTAAACACGATTTCGCCCCACCTACCATCTTGCTGGGACTTCTCCTTTGCCCATGGATGTGGGATATCTTTTTTGTTGGGATCCAACATTCTCCAGTTGACTGTTGTTCAGCAGCGAGTTGTAGTTTTGGAATTCTTGCAGGAGAAGATGAGCGCACGTCACTCTATTCTACCGTCTTATACCACAAATCTTAAAGAGATGGGAATACCAGACCATCTGATCTGTCTCTTGAGAAATCTATATGCAGGTCAGGAAGCAACAGTTAGAACTGGACATGGAACAATAGACTGGTTCCAAATAGGAAAAGGAGTACATCAAAGCTGTATATCAGATTCCTTCACTTGGGCTACTATCCCATCCCTGGAGCTTGAGCAGGCTTGGGTCCCACTGCTGGACGGGAGTGTGGTCAAGACAGCATGGCACGGTGCCCTTCACTGAACACTTTTTAAACGTCTGCTGTTTGCTGCGTTCTGGCTGGGACCATAGTCCCGAGACATCTATGAATATGGTTAGATAATTCTTTGTAGTAGCAGAAACTATCTTGCTTACTCAGTTGGAACTTAAAGTAGGCACTTTCTAGAGTTTTCTTCTGGATGCCTTTTTTCAAGGGATTGTAAAATGTGAGGAAGAATCAAAAAATGTGCTTCTGGTTTTTACTATTGAAGTTATGTGTACATCTTAGTGGCCGGGAGGAAATACACAAAGAGAACTTTATATCTCTTAGGTAACATTACCCTTTAAGTTGGATGTGATGCTTGGAGATATTTTAATGGTAACAGGGTGCCTGCACAGTGCATTTGATATTATATCATTGGACCGAGGTTTTTCCTAACGTTGTCAATGAAGATTCTAGGTTAAACTTTCAATTCTCTAGTAGCAACAGTAAGAAGCCCAGGAATTTAACAAGCAGAACATTGAAAAATAGAAAACAAAAACAAAACATAGGTGCAGAGCAGCAATGTTCAAGGAATGAAGTGGATACTCTTTCAAATTCCATAGCCTGACCCACTTTGTGGCTATTATTTGCGGTCCTTGACAAGATGCTAGCAAAAGTCAACTCCTTTGAGCCCTCTGAATTCAGGATCTGTGGTATCAAATATTATGTTCACATTGAACAGTATTGAGGGAGGTGGGGCATAGGGAATTGGATGAAGGTGGTCAAAAGGTACAAACTTCCTGTTATAAAAAGTACTGAGTAGTGCATAATATGATAACTGTACTTAACACTGATGTATGGTATGTTATGGTATGTATGATGTATGGTGTATTTGAAAGTTGCTAAGAGAGTAAATCCTGAAAGTTCTCATCACAAGGGAATAAAAACACTTTTTTTGTTGTGGGAGGGGAACTATATGAGGAGATGGATGTTGACTAAACTCATTGTGTCAGTCATTTCACACTATATATATGTCAAGTCATTATACTCTGTATCTTAAAGTTGTACAGTGCTGTATGTTAATTGTATTTCAATAAAACTGGAGGGAAAGAGAAGATGTGACATATATGTGTGTATACACACACACACACACATACCACACAATGGAATATTATTCAGCTTTAAAAAATAAAAGGGAAATCCTGCCATTTGCTATAACATGGATCAATCTAGAGGACCTTATGCTAACTGAAGTAAGCCAGACACAAAGATACAAATACTGCATGATCTGCCATATGCGTGGAATCTAAAATAGTCAAACTCATAGAAGCAGAGAGTAGAAGGGTAATATCGTGGGACCATAACCTGGGAGGGGAAAATAGGGAAATGTTAGTCAAGGGTTTTAAAATGTTAGTTATACAAGATGAACAAATTTTGGAGATATAATGAAGAGCAATGTGACTATATACTGTACACTTGAAATTTGCTAAATAGGTAGATCTTAAGTGTTCTTGCTACAAAATTAAAAAAAGAAATAACAATGTGAAATGATGTTACTGTGTTTGATTAATAAGTTTGATTGTGATGATTACTGCACAATGTTTATGCAAGTTATATGTCTAAATATATAGTGTTAGTTGTTCAATCAAGTCTGACTCTTTGTACACCCACAGACCACAGCCTGCTAGGCACTTCTGTCTATTGGATTTCCCAGGCAAGAATACCAGAGTGGGTGCTATCCTCTTCTCCAGGGGATCTTCCCAACTCAGGGATCGAACCTGGTCTCTTGCATTGCAGGCAGATTCTTTACCCTCTGAGACACCAAGGAAGTCCCATTTGTCAATTATATCTCAATGTAGTTGGAACATTTTTAAAAAACCATTTTGACGGTAAATAGAAACTAATACGGGCTTCCCTGGTAGCTCAGTAGTAATGAATCTGCCTGCCAATGCAGGAGACATGTGTTTAATCCCAGGGTCAGGAAGATCCCCTGGAGAAGGGAATGGCAACCCACTCCGATATTCGTGCTTGGGAAATCCGATAGACAGAGGAGCCTGGTGGGCCACAGTCCATGGGGGCACAAAAGAGTGGGACATATCTTGGCGACTAAACAGCTCAGCAACAACATACCATCTCATTTCATAAAGATATTCTTAATTTGAAAAATAGACAGGCTAGTCTCTAAATTAAGGCCTGGCTAAGAAGGCAGAAAACACTATAACATCAAACACATTATTAAGGACAGAGGAGCTTGAGGTATATTTGTCATTAACCATTGCTTTGGACAATTCATCATTACTTTTATGACTCTGCTTTCCTCTCTTGAATCAAAATGACGATGTCCACAATTTCCTAATTAGCTAAGCATCAAAATTTAACATGTTAGTGTTTGAAAGTGCTCTTATCAAGCCCACACAAAACAACAAAGTGAAGACTTATGCCTGTTTTTTAAAGAGAGAAACTAAAGCGAGTGGGGAAAGACTTGTACTCTGTCGGATTTGGATTCTATCCTGAACAAAAGAGACTTTCCCCGAGGGATCAAGAGAATTTGAAACAAAAGAAGCCACACAATTGCAGAAAATTTGAAGTCATATGCCCTGGAAATGGTAAAGTTAGTTTGTGATTTGAGGCTGAGGAAGAAAATCGAAGTAAAATCTCTGTCAAATGATGTCATCCATTCTGAAATAGATGACATTTTTTTCTGCTATTTTGAAGCAAATCATGGAGGAATTTTCAGCTACTGCAGTTTCCTTTAGTATGCCACTGAACGAAACGAGTCCTGACAGGTCCGAGGGCAGCGACTTCTGGTTTCCATCTATTATGTGCATACCATGTCATTCAAAAAACAAAAACACATCTATTTTAAGAACCTCTTTTGGACACTTTAAAAGCAATCAATATCTTTGAAATGGCAAAAACCTTTTTGTCAAGCAAAACTTTAACCGTACTTCTCAACCTTTTCCCATTATGTCGTTGGCACACACAGAAAATAGAATCTTTGTATGGTAAAATGGAACAGATGGCTGCTCACAGAGGAGACTGCCCCCATCCTGTTGTTCCATGGATAGAAGGGAAGTGTGCCGGGACACCAGTAACCCGTTCAGGTACAAAGGCTAGAATGCTTCACTCTAGAGTGTCTGTGAAATTTGGTGAAGAAAGAAGCTCCATGTATCAACAAGTCTCACTCCTGGTACTTCGTCATCAAAACCTGCTCTACGTTTTGCCTATAGCTAGGAAAGCCAGTGAGCCCCTTAAAAGAACTTTGTCGAGAAGTGTGACACTCTTCTCAACTACACAGAAAATTGGTATACTTTCCCTAAGAACAGGCTTGAAAGGCTTCATTGCATTTCAAACAAACATTTTACTTTTGCTACTGTTCAGTTGTGGGGATAGGGGAACAAAGCTCATTCTAAGAACAATACAAGAGAGAAAAGCCCATTCATATATTCTTTAGTAAATTACTAAGGTAAACTTTTTAATGTAGTTTAAGATTGTGAGAGAGGATATTTAAGAGAAATCACCATGTGAACTGTTCAGTGATGAAGAAAGTGCTTTCACAAATGAAGTGGGGGTAGGTAGACAGGTAGGGGGTATAATAAAGTGTTATTATTTTTTCCATAGGCAATAATCCACAAAAACCAAGAAACACTATAAAACTCTTTGACGATTGCTTCCCCTGATAATCTTGAAAATTGTTTCAGATGTTCTGAATAACATGTATGTTGCTGCAGCAAAGAACACCCCTCAGTGTCAACTTCGTGGCCAAAACAAAGACAACCTTCTCAATGAAATTTTCTTTTGAGCAGAACTAAAGCTAGCTTTTTGTTTTCTCCATTTAGTTACTTTTTCTGGGGGGGATTAAATTGCTAATTCTTGTGTGAAAAACAAGGAAGACCTAAATCTTAGTAAAGATTTTTAAAATGTTTGTTATATAAGGAAAACCAATATTCAATGCAATAAAATTAACTGTATACGCTGAAGAATTGATGCTTTTGACCTGTAGTGTTGGAGAAGACTCTTGAGAGTCCCTTGGACTGCAAGGAGATCCAACCAGTCCATCCTAAAGCAGATCAGTCCTGAGTGTTCATTGGAAGGACTGATGTTGAAGCTGAAACTCCAATACTTTGGCCACCTGATGTGAAGAGTTGACTCATTGGAAAAGACCTTGATGCTGGGAAAGATTGAGAGCAGTAGGAGAAGGGGACGGCAGAGGATGAGATGGTTGAGTCCACCCAAACCCATGTCGGATGGCATCACCGACTCAATGGACATGGGTTTGGGTGGACTCTGGGAGTTGGTGATGGACAGGGAGGCCTGGTGTGCTGCGGTTCACGGGATCGCAAAGGGTCGGACACGACTGAGCGACTAAACTGAACTGAACTGATGTGAACGTTTTGGTGCATACTTCTTGTGCACTTTCCTGGAGAGAACATCTATGATGGGTTTTTTAAAATGATTTTGCTTATTTATGTATTTATTTTTGGCTGTGCTGGGTCTTCATTGCTATGCTGGCTTTTCTCTAGTGGCAGCGAGCAGGAGCTAGTCAGTGTGTGGGCTTCTCATTGCTGTGGCTTTTCTTGTTGTAGAATATGGGTTCTAGAATATGCAGGCTCAGTAGTTGCGGCTCTCGGGCCCTATCGCACAGGTTCAATAGTTGTGGCACACAGGCTTATTTGCTGCTCGGCATATGGGATCTTCTAGATCAGGGATCCTGCATTGGCAGGTGGCTTTACCACTGACCCACCAGGGAAGCCTCTGGATCCTTTTGATTAGATTCACATTAGAGTCTACCCCTACTTACTCCACCTCAAAGTTTATGGATTACTAAGAGTAAGTAGTAGTAGTAGTGTTAGTCACTCACCTGTCTGACTCTTTCCCAAGGTCCTCTGTCCATGGAATTCTCCAGGCAAGAATACTGGAGGGAGTTGCCATTTCCTACTCCAGGGATCTTCCTTATCACAGTATTCCAGTCAAGATTCTTTACCATCTGAGCCCCCAGGGAAGCTGTATCAGAATACAATTGATGAGAGAGGGGTTGCCTAAAAACTGTACAAAGTTCTTTGCCTTTCCCTAGTTGTAAGGAGAGGATAAAGTGTGCACAGTACTGGTTTTACTACTGACTTTGCTTTGCCTTAATTTTTTCTTCCTCTTCAAGTTTTGGTTGAAGGGCTTAGCAAGACATAAAATAATAAAGTTGAAAACTGTGACTGAAAGCTCTGTCACCACTGACTCTGTTTAGGACATGGGTATTTCTCTAACAAACTCTTTTTCTACATCAAAGTGATGTTTTTATTGCTCCATCAAATCTGCCTTTCTGTAAAACAAACATTGTAACTAAAGCTCATATTTATTGCACACTTACTATGTGCTGGGCACTATATTGAGGACTTTACAGTAATCTCATTTAACCATCACAACAGTCCTATGAAGGAGGTACGGAAATTATCCCTGCTATACAGATGAGAAAGTTGGACTAAGAGATGATTAAGTATTTTATTCCCATCATGTGAAACTAGATGTCCATCCTGGCAGCCTGGACTCAAACCCAACACTGTTGATCAATTCAGGTTCTTTTATTTAAGGACGTGGTAGTAGCAAGGAGCTATTTTCTTCCTCTTCTGTGTTGACAAAGGCAGTGTCATATTTTTTCAGTTGGCTAGTAAGAACTTTGGGGAACAAATATCTTACTTTCCTAAAGCCTTTGTGTGTGTGTGTGTGTGTGTGTGCTTAATGTGTAAGATTAATTCCTAGTTTGTGTAGCTGTTAATAAAATGTGAGTCAGAATTTGAGGCTGGTGTGTCCTACAATACCATTTTAATCCATGTTTTTTTCATCGTAATAGGATACATTTCAGATATATTTTGGGTTTTATCATAAATATCCTTCTTGACTTTAAAAGGTCAATGCCAAGTAGAGGTTTTCCAAAATTAGGATTTTTTTAGATTTGGCATAATGTCAGTAGGATTATTTCTTATTATTCCTCTGAGAATAATTGAAAAGATCACAATAGTATAGTTTCCATTTTTCCCTTCCAGGCCTTTATATAATTGTTGAATATGTTTTCTTATATGAATATTAAATTTATACATATATTATTTAGGTCTACTTACAGTATAAATCCACAATAGTGTCAAATTTTAGTTTAAACAGAATTTTAATGCATAGAGCTTTACATACAAACAAATATTAACTTTTAGAGTTTATATTATGTGCCTTATAACATTATTTATACATTATATATAACATTATTGTAACAGAGAATGAGATGGTTGGATGGCATCACCGACTGGATGGACATGAGTTTGAGCAAGCTCCAGAGTTGGTGATGGACAGGGAAGCCTGGCGTGCTGCAATCCATGGGGTCGCAAAGAGTCGGACACAACTGAGTGACTGAACAGAGCTGAATTATGTGCCTTGCCTCGTTGAATAGTTTAAAAGTAGCATTTTGTACAAAAGTAGCATTTTGTATAAAACACACCAAAATAAAGCCGCCCCAAGACACTCAAAAAGAGCTGATACACACTATTTTAATAAAAATTAACTTAAAGTACAATAAAGATGAGCAAAGAAGTATGAAGTTAACACATGTACACACATACAAACTTAGAATGTATTATAAGACACTCTACATCTTCATCTTCATCATGATCTTTTAATTACATTTCTGGCTCTTTTCTTACCATTGGCTTGGCAATTGATGGATTCTGTCATGACTATTCCGTTGTAGCTATGACTTGCTGTCTTGCCAGAGCACATACACTACTTCAGTTCAGTTCAGTTCAGTCGCTCAGTTGTGTCCGACTCTTTGCAACCCCATGAATCGCAGCATGCCAGGCCTCCCTGTCCATCACCAACTCCTGGAGTCCACCCAAACCCATGTTCATTGAGTCTGTGATGCCATCCAACCATCTCATCCTCTGTCATTCCCTTCTCATCCTGCCCTCAATCTTTCCCAGCATCAGGGTCTTTTCCAATGAGTAAGCTCTTCACATCAGGTGGCCAAAGTATTGGAGTTTTAGCTTCAACATCAGTCCTTCCAATGAACACCCAGGACTGATCTCCTTTAGGATGGACTGGTTGAATCTCCTTGCAGTCCAAGGGACTCTCAAGAGTCTTCTCCAACACCACAGTTCAAAAGCATCAGTTCTTCGGCGATCAGCCTTCTTCACATCCAACTCTCACATCCATACATGACCACAGGAAAAGCCATAGCCTTGACTAGACAGACCTTTGTTGGCAAAGTAATGTCTCTGCTTTTTAATATGCTGTCTGGGTTGGTCATAACTTTCCTTCCAAGGAGTAAATGTCTTTTAATTTCATGGCTGCAATTACCATCTGCATACACTACTACACAGCCCCAAAATCTGCTGCCATGTAGTATATGCCATGTAGAAGTGGAGGAGACTCCACTTCTCCTGAGTCTATGAAAAAGAAGGAGAGAAGTCACTGAAAATGGCCATTTAATAGCCCAGTATCACAAACTAATAACATGAACTTGACTTCAACTGTCATCCTCATCACTGACGATGTAAGTATGAAGTAGTAAGTCATCACATTAGATCTATGGGTTAAAAAGGGGAGATGCACACCAATATACAAAATGTATCCGATGAAATGTAATTCTTTCTTTTTAAGCTATGAACATCTAAAAATACACATAAATGCAATATTTTATTTGATTTGCACATTAAATTTTGTGTGCGAAATAGGATACATGAGGAGTATCTGTTAGCAACTGATTTCTCTTAAAAGTAAGAATTTGGCATGCTGATCTGGCTTGCATAATTTCTAAGAAAGAGGCTCTATGATGGTATTATTCCTAAGAAAAATAGCATGAATTCTGAGTTATTTTTAAGATAGGGAACATATGATATTGTGTTTTATATTCTCCACATATTGTGAGCATGCCTCCCAATACTGCATGTGGAGTAGGTACTCACTTATTTGTTAAATACCTAAATCAGCAGGCCTCTGATAGAGGCCTTTTCCTTTTTACTTGCTTTACATGTCTCCAATATGCTTCTTTTAAACTTAATTATTGATTGACTTTATTTACTATATTTGGAGCAATTCTTTCAAAAAATTAAAACATCAGAGTCCTTACTATGACATCTGAGTCTCAGAGATTTCTGTATTTTTTAAGGTGACATATATAGGGCAGGCCACTGTGATGTTCCATCACGCACCTTTCCCTCTGATGAACAAAATGGTTTTGGCAAAGTTAAGACTCACATAGGATTTAACTGTTTAAGTGCTTTTTGTTTGTTTCTTTCTGTCCTCATTCCATAGATGAACTCAAGAATTTGGGCAAGTTAAATACCCACCTTATAGTGTCAGGTGCATAGATATAAATAGGTGCTCAATAAATACTGCACTTGATACAAAATGTTAAAATGGGTGGAGTAAGATTTCCTCTATTAAATGTGACATATCATATTGTGTTCCTCCTGAGGTTCTAGTGGATTCTTTTTCCTAATTTATTATAATTCCTTGTTCTTTTAAAACTTTCAGTTCAAAAGAGTGACTTGCATTTATGAAGTGAAAGTCATTCAGTTATGTCTGACTTTGGTGACCCCAAGGACTATACAGTCCATGGAATTTTCCAGGCCAGAATACTGGAGTGGGTAGCCATTCTGTTCATCCAGGGGATCTTCCCAACCCAGGAGTCGAACTCAGGCCTTCCATATTGCAGGCGGATTCTTTACCAGCTGAGCCACTAAGGAAGCCCTCAGAACTAAAGCATGGCATCTTTTCATCTTCTTTCTTGTTCCCGTTGCTGTGGAAATGAAGATGTTAATATATTTACAGAGCTGCCTTGGATGGTTTTACAGGTTGAGCTATGGACATTTCAGGGGCTGCTATTCATAGAGACTGCAATATTGAATGAAGCCTCCTATCATAATTTGGGTTCTCCTGAAAGTAGACCCTCAGGCAAGGATTTCAGAGTGAGAGTTTATTTGGAAAGTGGAAAAAACAATAAGGCAGAAAGGTGGGGAAGTGACACCAGGAAAAAGGAAGATAGCTAACAAAGGGTACATTATGTAGCCAGTTACTCCAGTGGGTAGCTGAAGCTTAATTTCATGGAAGAACTCTGGGAAAGAGTTCAAAACCTTCCTCAGAATTGCCCCAACTGCAGGGGAGGAAGCTGTAGTATTTATATACCAACTGCTAAGATGAGTTATTGAATGAGGGCTCTTAGGATGGGTGTGGGAGTGTTGATTCCTTGGCACCTTGGCCTGCTGGAAGCAAGGGCTGGTGCTTTCTGTGGTTCTGGGCTGAGGTGGGGAGTGGAGGAATGGAGTCCCCAGAGGCAATTTCAGACACTGAGAATAAAAGTTGGCTAGAACACAACAAAAGGCCGGAGCACTACAGAGTCTGCTACAATTCCCTACAGTTGGGTAGACACCACCCCAACAGTGTGTGGTATCATGTTGCATTGTGCATATATTTATTTAATCTGATACTTTAATTCCATATCATTAATCTAATTTTTTCTTTTTATTCTTTTGTGTCTTCTAGGCAAGTTATTAAATATTGTTTGTTTGTTTGTTTTTATAGTGGCTGGCTGTGTTCAGTGTCCAAGTATTATTTAACAGATGTTGTATTACACAATACTATCTGCTTGACTAAATGTATTAAGAGATATCATCCTGACTTTTGACATATAATACACTATAAAAGTTTCTATTTATTACTTTCTTTTTTTCTCTGTTGATATCTTAAATATGTTTTCTGAATTCAGCTCTATTTAACTCTCTGGGGGATAACCATGGTTTTATTATCTTTTATTTCTTTAGCATTTTTCTTCCCATCACCAAGTATTTATTAAAAACATAATATATAGTCAATAAAAAAGTCAAACTGAATAGAAGAGTATAATCATTACCTTCACTACAGTTCCCCATTACCATCAACCTTCAGAAGAGGCAGACATGCTTAATATTCTGGTTCTGACATTTACTATTTGTGTGACCTTGGACAAGAAATGTTGCCTGTCTGTGCCTCAATTTCCTCAATTGCAAAACAGGAAAAATAAAGTTCTACACCTCACAGGCATGTTTAGACAATATATAGTTATAATCTAGGCAAAGGTTTTAGGATGAAGGCTAGCATGTAGTGTGTGTGTTTACACATATTAGCTATTATTATGTTTGTTTCCTAAGTATGTAAGCACACAAGGTCATTTTTTTTCCTACACAAATGGAAAGCAATATAACTTTTTGATTCTATCTTTTGATTCTACATGCTTTGTTCTTTTTAACAATTGCATAACATTTGCAGAAAAATTGTTTTAGCTATCCATTATAAACCATTTCATAGTTTGACAATGTTTGCCACTATAAGGTGATTTCCTAAATAAATTGAAAAATGCGATTTTTGTACTATTATATATATTGCCTTTTTATCCTGCCAGATGGTCTGATGTTCAGAATTAGACACACATTTGGAATTTGTTCACTTTATTGTAACAGTCCATATTCCACTGAACTCTGAAGGTTATTGCCCATGAGTACTGGTGTCATAAGATATATAGATATATAATCTATTGTATTAATTAGGATTAGGTTTGTTTACAAGTGATAGTAATAAATAAGTTAAATAAGAATATTTCTCTCTTATGTATAAGTGTATAAATACTATGTAAATAGTACTGTTGTGCATGTGTGGGTGCTAAGTCGCTTCAGTCATATCGGACTCTGCAACCTTATGGACTATAGCCCGCCAGGCTCCTCTGTCCATGGGATCCTCCAGGCAAGAATACTGGAGTGGGATGCCATGCCCTCCTTCAGGGGATTTTTCCCATCCAGGTATCAAACCCGCATTTCCTGTGACTCCTGCAGTGCAGGTGGATTCATTACCTGCTGAACCACTGGGGAAGCCCAAACGGTACCTTTGCTGCTGCTGCTGCTGCTGCTAAGTCATTTCAGTCGTGTCCAACTCTGTGCGACCCCATAGCCGGCAGCCCACCAGGCTCCCCTGTCCCTGGGATTCTCCAGGCAAGAACACTGGAGTGGGTTGCCATTTCCTTCTCCAATGCATGAAAGTGAAAAGTGAAAGTGAAGTCACTCAGTCGTGTCCGACTTTCAGCGATCACATGGACTGCAACCCACCAGGCTCCTCCGTCCATGGGACTCTCCAGGCAAGAGTACTGGAGTGGGGTGCCATTGCCTTCTCCGAATGGTACCTTTAGAGTGGTGCAAAACACAACATGTGAAGTCCAAGAAGACTGCTCCAGTTCCAGGCATCACATCTGCATTCCAGCAGCAGGAAAGAGACAGGAACAAAGCAAGAGGGCAAAGGACACATCAACTACATTTATTAAGGTGTGTAGTAAAATACACATAACATAAAATTTGCCATCTTAACCTTTTTAAGTGTATGGTTAGTTTAGTAGTGGCATTAAGTACATTCACATTGTTGTGGATGCATCGTTACAATCTATATCCAGATAACTTTTCCATCTTCTCAAACAGAAACTTACTATTGGGCTGCCGTCTATGGGGTCGCACAGAGTCGGACAGGACTGAAGCGATTTAGCAGCAGCAGCAGCAATCTTTAAGTCATGTCCAACTCTTTGTGACCCCATGGATTGTAGCAAGCCAGGCTCCTCTGTCCTTCACTATCTCCCTGAGTTTGCTCAAATTCATGTCCTTTGAATAGGTGATGCTGTCTAACAATCTCATCCTCTGCCACCCGCTTCTTTTGCTTTCGATCTTTCCCAGCATCAGGGTCTTTTCCATTGCGTTAGCTCTTTTCATCAGGTGGCCAAAACACTGGAGCTTCAGCTTCATCATCAGTCCTTCCAAAAAATACTCAGGGCTGATTTCTTTTGGGATTGACTAGTTTGATCTCCTTGCAGTCCAAGGAACTCTCAAGAGTCTTTTTCCAGAACCACAGTTTGAAAGCATCAATTTTGTGGCACTCAGCCTTCTTGGACCATAGTCCAACTCTCACATCCATACATGATTACTGGAAAAAACCTTAGCTTTTACTATATGGACGTTTATTAGCAAAGTGATGTCTCTGCTTTTTTTTTTTGCATTTTTTTAACTTTTATTTTGTATTGAGGTATAGCTGATTAACAAACCATGTCATGATAGTTTCAGGTGAACAGTGAAGGGACTCAGCCATAGGTTTGTCATAGCTCCCTGGTGGCTCAGATGGTAAAGAATTTGCCAACAATGCAGAAGATACAGTTTTGATCCCTGGGTCAGGAAGATCCCCTGCAGAAGGGAAGGGCTACTTATTCCAGTATTCTTTCCTGGAGAATTCCATGGACAGAGGATCCTGGCAAGCTACGGTCCAGGGGGTCGCAAAGAGTTGGACGCCACTGACAGACTAACACACACAACACTTCCTAAAAGTGTCTTTTAATTTCATGGCTGCAGTCACCATCCATAGTGATTTTGGAGCCCAAGAAAAGAAAATCTGTCACTGCTTCCACTTTCCCCCCTTCTATTAGCCATGAAGTGATGAGACTGGATGCCATGATCTTTGTTTTTTGAATGTTGAGTTTCAAGTCAGCTTTTTTACTCCCCTCTTTTACCCTCATCAAGAGACTCTTTAGTTCTTTTTCACATTGCCATTTGGGTGGTATCATCTGCTATATGAGATTGTTGAGATTTCTTCTGACAATCTTGATTCCAGCTTGGGCTTCATCCAGCCCAGCATATCACTCGATGTACTCTGCATATAAGTTAAATAAGCAAGGTGACAATATACACTCTTGACTACTTCTCTCCCAATTTTGAACTAGTCAGCTGTTCTATATCTGACTCTAACTGTTGCATCTTGATCTGTGTACGGGTTTCTCAGCAGGCAGGTAAGGTGGTCTGGTATTCTCATCTCTTCAAAAATTTCCCACAGTTTGTTGTGATCTACACAGTCAAAGGCTTTTGCATAGTCAATGATGAAGAAGTAGATGTTTTTCTGGAATTCCTTTGCTCTCTCCATGATCCAACAAATGTTGGCAATTTGATCTTTGGTTCCTCTGCCTTTTCTAAACCCAGTTTCTACATCTGGAAGTTCTTGGCTCGCATACAGCTGAAGCCTAGCTTTAAGGATTTTGAGCATAATCTTGTTCCAAGGAGGGGCAGTGGTAAAGAACTCACCTGCCAATGCAGGAGATGTAGGAGACACGGGTTCAATCCCTGGGTCAGGAAGATCCCCTGGAGAAGAAAATGGCAACCCACTCCAATATTCTTGCCTGGAAAATTCCACAAAGAGAGGAGCCTGGTGGGCTATAGTCCATAGGGTCGCAAAGAGTCAGATATGATGGAGCACTCTGCTACTACTTGCTAGCATGTGAAATGAGCACAGTTGTGCAGTAATTTGTACATTCTTTAGCATTGCCCTTCTGTGGGACTGGAATGAAAGCTGATCTTTTTCAGTCCTGTGGTCACTGCTGAGTTTTCCAAATTTGCTGACATATTGAGCGTAGCACTTTAACAGCATCATCTTTTAGGATTTGAAATAGCACCACTGGAATTCCATCACCTCCAATAGCTTTGTTTGTAGTTGTGCTTCATAAGGCCCAGTTGACTTCACACTCCAGCATGTCTGGCTCTAGGTAAGTGACCACACCACCATGGTTATCCAGGTCATTAAGACCTTTCTTGTACAGTTCTGTGTATTCTTGCCACCTCTCCTGCTGATCTCTTCTGCTTCTCTTAGGTCCTTATGTTTCTGTCCTTTATCATGCCCATGCCTGCATGAAATGCTCACTTGATATCTCCAATTTTATTCAGGAGATCTCTAGTCTTTCTCTTTCTCTTGTTTTCCTCAATTTTTTGCATTGTTCATTTAAAAAGTCCTTCTTATCTCTCCTTGCTATTCTCTGGAACTCTGCATTCATTGGGGATATCTTTGCCTTTTTCCCTTGCCTTTTGCTTCTCTTCCTTCCTCAGCTATTTGTAAAGCTCCTCAGACAATTGCTTTGCCTTCTTGCATTTATTTTTCTTTGAGATGGTTTTTCTCACTGCCTCCTGTACCACATTGTGAAGTATCATCCATAGTTCTTCAGACACCCTGTGTACCAGATCTATTTCCTTAAATCTATCCATCACCTCCATTCTATACTCGTCATAAGGGATTTGATTTAACTCATACCAGAACTGCCTAGTGGTTTCACCTACTTTCTCCTCCCCCATTGAATTTTGCAATAAAGCTCATGATCTGAGCCACACACAGCTCCAGGTCTTGTTTTCACTGAGTATACATAGAAGTTCTCCATCTCAGCTGCAAAGCAGATAATCAGTCTGATTTTGATATTAACCATCTGGTGATGTACATGTGTAGAGTCGTCTCTTCTGTTGTTGGAAAAGGGTGTTTGCTATTACCAGCATGTTCACTTGGCTCTGTACCCATTGAAGAATAACTCCTCAGTCTCTCCTCCCCCCAGTGCCTGGAAACCACCATTCTACTTTCTGTCTCTATGAATTTGACTATGCGGTGTACCGTGTATGAGTGGAATCACACAGTAGTTGTGGTTTTTGTGGTTGGAATTTTTCATTTAACATAATGTGTTCTAGGTTCACCCATGTTGTAGCATGTGTGAGAATTTCCTTCCTTTTTAAGGCTGAATAAAGTACTATGTTTTGTATATCCATTTATCCAACTTGTGTTTCTTCCACTTTTTGGCTATTGTCAAGAATGCTGCTAAGAAACATAGATGTCCAAATATCTCTTGGAGTCCTTTCTTTTAATTCTTTTAAGTATGTATCCATAAGTGGAATTGATATATCATGTGGTAACTCTCTTTGTAACTTCTTGATAAATTGTCATCCTACTTTCTATAGCAGTCTTACTATTTTGCATTCCTTCCAGTAGTGCACAAGGGTTCTAATTTCTCGGCATCCTCACCAACATTTGTTATTTTCAGGTGTTCTGATAATATCCACTCTGCTGCTGCTGCTGCTAAGTCGCGCCAGTTGTGTAAACCATATGAGATATCATTTCATGTGGTTTTTCTCTATCATCTCTCTAAAGATTCCTGATGTTGAGTATCTTTTCACATACTTATTGGCCATTTGTATATCTTCTTTGGAGAGATGTCTACTTAACTCCTTTGTCCGTTTTTCAATTGGATTGTTTTCTTCTTGCTGTTTACTAGTTGTAAGAGTTCTTGATATATTTTGGGCATGAACCCCTTATCAGATACATAATTAGCAAATATTTTTTCCCACTCCACAGGCTGCTTTTTCACTCTGTTGATAGTATCATTTGATGCCTAAAAGTATTACATTTTGATATAAACCAATTTGCTTCTTATTTTGTTGCTTGCGCTTTTATGTGGGGAATCATTACCAAATCCAAAGTCATGAAGCTTTCCTTCTGTGTTTTCTTTGAAGAGTTTCATAATTTTGCTGTTATATTTAGATCTTTGATCCATATTAGATTAGTTTTTGTAAATGTGTTAGGTAGGGTCCAATTTCATTCTTTTGCATATAGATATCTAGTTTTCCCAACCGCATTTGCTTAAAAGACTCCAGCTACCCTTTGCAGCGGGTAAACCTCGGTGGCTCAGAGGTTAAAGCGTCTGTCCGCAATGCGGGAGACCTGTGTTCGAGCCCTGGGTAGGGAAGATTCCCTGGAGAAGGAAATAGCAACCCAGTCCAGTATTCTTGCCTGGAGAATCCCATGGACGGAGAAGCCTGGTGGGCTACAGTAACGGGGTCACAAACAGTCAGACACGACTGAGCGACTTCACTTTCACTTTCACCCTCTGCAGAAGGACTCTTGTAAACTGCCACGTACATCCCACTGGCCAAAACTTAGCCAGAGCGTTACATTAGTTTCAAGGACTGGCAAATGTAGTTGGTAAAAGCTATTTTGAAAAACAAAATTAAAAAGTCTTAAATCTTTTCCTTTTCTTCTTCTATCTCTGAAAGAAAGAAAGAAAGTGAAGTCGCTCAGTCGTGTCGGATCCTTTGCGACCCCATGAACTGTAGCCTACCAGGCTCCTCTGTCCATGGGATTTTCCAGGCAATAGTACTGGAGTGGATTGCCATTTGCTTCTCCAGGGCATCTTCCCAACCCAGGGACCGAACCCTGGTCTCCGGCATTGTAGACAGACACTTTACCGTCTGAGCCACCAGGGAAGATCTGTAAAAATAGTGTTGTCTAGTGTTCATTTAGATATCTACATTAATTTTGATAGAACAGTTGCATTTTATACAAGTATTATATTCTTGAAGATCTGATATAATATCCCAATAGGAATAAATATAAAATGAATGGTGGTGGTGGAGGTGCTGTGGGCTAGAGTACTATTTCAGAGCCTATAAATCTATTACAGTGATATTGATCTTACAGCTGAGCCACCAGTATTTTTTCTCTATTATCCTTGCGCAGATACTAGATGGTTTTAAAGGTTAAAAATGTATTGCTGCATTTAAGTGCCACTGCATGAAAGTGTCTCAGCATTACTTCTAATATTTTGCAGTTAGCCCTATTCTAAACAAACAATACTGGCTGTTGTGGAACTTGACTTCTTCAGAGCAATTTATCACATTTAACTTCTTCCAAAGTTATTAATATGGGAGAGAGTTTTCAAGCACCATGGTGGGCACATGTTTTTAGGCTATTAAAAACAATTTCACATTAGAATAATGGCAAGTGTTAATCTGAAAAATAATCACCAATTATTCCATTCCAAACTATACAAATGGGATGTTCATAAAGGATAGATAGGCATTCTGTTTGAGCAGCTGTGGTGACAAAAACAAGAAAAATATTTACTTGCTTACCAATTCTGAAATTATGAGATTTTTAATAATTGCACATTCTTGGTATTTTAAAAACAATTCTCAAATTAACATCAAAAATGAGACTTTGTTAATACTTTTATTTTGCTACTATATCCTTGTATAAAGTGGTTCCCTACTGTATCTAGTATCTTGGTGAGGTGATGAAAGAAAAACAGACATGTAAAGTGTGTAATCACTAAGTTTAAAAGTTTTATTTTATTTTTTTGTAACATAGCAATTTTATTTTATTTTTAAAATTTATTTACTTTAATTGAAGGCTAATTACTTTATAATATTGTAGTGGTTTTGTTTTTTAAGGAAGACTATTTGTTCTAAAATACTGGGAGTGGAGGTGTGATGAGAAGCGTTATAGATGAAACAAAATTGGCTATAGGTTGTAATTATTGAAATGATGGGTATAAATTTCTGTGATAGAAAGTTAAAAGTAAATAAAGAAGGCGTGTTTTGTTAACATGAACTTATACCTAATTGGATTGATTGTCTCTGCCTTTATTTTTTAATCAGAAAAATAGAAAAATGTGGGAAGGGGCAGTGTAACATACATACCTTGGTCAGACGCATCTTTTGAAAGGGACAGGTATTGTTTATAAAATTAACAACCCTGAAAAAAATTGAGGAGATTTTCATTGGCTAATTCTTAACTTGAACACACAATGGAAACTTCCTGTGGAAGGAGGTAACCCTCACTGATGTTGAATGCTGAATGAGAACGCTGGCGTCATAGCCTCAGGTGGAGGGTTGTGAGTAATTCCTACTGATAGACAGCAACAAGGAAAAGAACTATATTTAATTCCTGGGATTCACCCTCCTAGCTTTCCCTTTAGACTCAGAGAATTAATTGTTTCTTCTGTTCAAAGTGAACTCCTATATCTGAACTGTTGATCACATCTATTTCACCTCCTCTGGGATTTTATTACATCAACTATTCCTGTATTCCTGTTCTCATATATTCAGCCTTTCTATCTACATTCGCTTCCCCATAGCATGAAATTGTATTCAGATTTCCTGTAACTCCCCACCTGCCTCTAGCTAAGGCAGCTCTTGCCCTCTTTCTCCTTATATTCCTAAACAGCTTTTCAAAAACATTGTATTTACTCGAGCTCTCCAATTTCTTACCTTTGTTCGTTGTTCAGTCACAAAATGAGTGATATTGAAATGTGTTGTTGTTTGTTTGCTAAGTAGTGTCTAACTCTTTTCGACCCCAAGGACTGCAGCATGCCAGGCTCCTCTGCCATCCAGTATCTCCCAGAATTTGCTCAAATTGATGTCCATTGAATTGGTGATGCGATCTAACCATCTCATCATCTCCCACCCCATTCTCCTTTCACCTTCAATCTTTGCCAGCTTCTGGGTCTTTTCCAATGAGTCACCTTTATCCTTATCTTACCTTTACCTTACCATAATTAGACTACAACCATCATATCCCTGCACTGTAATGATGAAGACCACTAAATGCCTAATTAACAAATCCAATAGCCAATTTTAAGTCCTTGACTTATTTAATATCTCTAATTCCCTTTTTAAAAAATTTTAAGCCAGCACAATTTTATGTACTTTATAAATACTAACCCATTTAAGCCCGTATCTAACCTATTATATCGGTTTGTTATCTCCATTTTGTAGATAGACACAGGGAGGAAAAAAAGATTGACTAATTTGTCCAGGGTCACCACTACTCCTGTATTCCTTTAATGGTTTTGTTTGGTTAATTTGTTCCTGAAATGGCCAGCTGGGAGAGTCAGGAATGAACTTCCTCTGTGCACCCCTCTTCTACCTCCAATGTACTAATCCCTGGAAATTGTGAATATGTTAGGTTACATGGCCAAGGGGAATTAAAGTGGCAGATACAATTAGATAACTAATCAGCTGATAGGGAGAATAGCATGGATTATCCAGGTTCAGTTCAGTTCAGTCCCTCAGTCGTGTCCAACTCTTTGTGACCCCATGAATCGCAGCACACCAGGCCTCCCTGTCCATCACCAAATCCTGGAGCTCACTGAGACTCACGTCCTTTGAGTCAGTGATGCCATCCAGCCATCTCATCGTCTGTCGTCCCCTTCTCCTCCTGCCCCCAATCCCTCCCAGCATCAGAGTCTTTTCCAATGGGTCAACTCTTCGCATGAGGTGGCCAAAGTACTGGAGTTTCAGCTTTAGCATCATTCCTTCCAAAGAAATCCCAGGGCTGATCTCCTTCAGAATGGACTGGTTGGATCTCCTTGCAGTCCAAGGACTCTCAAGAGTCTTCTCCAACATCACAGTTCAAAAGCATCAATTCTTCGGTGCTCAGCCTTCTTCACAGTCCAACTCTCACATCCATACATGACTACAGGAAAAACCATAGCCTTGACTAGACGGATCTTTGTTGGCAAAGTAATATCTCTGCTTTTGAATATGCTATCTAGGTTGGTCATAACTTTCCTTCCAAGGAGTAAGCATCTTTTAATTTCATGGCTGCAGTCATCATTTGCAGTGATTTTGGAGCCCAAAAAAAATAAAGTCTGACACTGTTTCCACTGTTTCCCCATCTATTTCCCATGAAGTGATGGGACCAGATGCCATGATCTTCGTTTTCTGATTGTTGAGCTTTAAGCCAACTTTTTCACTCTCCACTTTCACTTTCATCAAGAGGCTTTTGAGTTCCTCTTCACTTTCTGCCATAAGGGTGGTGTCATCTGCATATCTGAGGTTATTGATATTTCTCCCGGCAATCTCGATTCCAGCTTGTGCTTCTTTCAGCCCAGCATTTCTCACGATGTACTCTGCATATAAGTTAAATAAGCAGGGTGACAATATACAGCCTTGACGTACTCCTTTTCCTATTTGAAACCAGTCTGTTGTTCCATGTCCACTTCTAACCATTGCTTCCTGACCTGCATACAGGTTTCTCAAGAGGCAGATCAGGTGGTATGGTATTCCCCTCTCTTTCAGAATTTTCCACAGTTGATTGTGATCCACACAGTCAAAGGCTTTGGCATAGTCAATAAAGCAGAAATAGATGTTTTTCTGGAACTCTCTTGCTTTGTCGATGATCCAGCGGATGTTGGCAATTTGATCTCTGGTTCCTCTGCCTTTTCTAAATCCAGCTTGATCATCAGTAAGTTCACAGTTCACATATTGCTGAAGCCTGGATTGGAGAATTTTGAGCATGACTTTACTAGCATGTGAGATGAGTACAATTGTGTGGTAGTTTGAGCATTCTTTGGCATTGCCTTTCTTTGGAATTGGAATGAAAACTGACCTTTTCCAGTCCTGTGGCCACTGCTGAGTTTTCCAAATTTGCTGGCATATTGAGTGCAGCACTTTCACAGCATCATCTTTCAGGATTTGAAAGAGCTCAACTGGAATTCCATCACCTCCACTAGCGTTGTTCATAGTGATGCTTTCTAAGGCTCACTTGACTTCACATTCCAGGATGTCTGGCTCTAGATCAGTGATCACACCATCATGATTATCTGGGTCGTGAAGATCTTTTTTGTACAGTTTTTCTGTGTATTCTTGCCACCTCTTCTTGATATCTTCTGCTTCTGTTAGGTCCATACCATTTCTGTCCTTTATCAAGCCCATCTTTGCATGAAATGTTCCTTTGGTATCTCTGATTTTCTTGAAGAGATCCCTAGTCTTTCCCATTCTGTTGTTTTCCTCTATTTCTTTGCATTGATCGCTGAAGAAGGCTTTCTCATCTCTCCTTGCTATTCTTTGGAACTCTGCATTCAGATGCTTATATCTTTCCTTTTCTCCTTTGCTTTTTGCTTCTCTTCTTTTCACAGCTATTTGTAAGGCCTCCCCAGATAGCCATTTTGCTTTTTTTGCATTTCTTTTCCACGGGGATGGTCTTGATCCCTGTCTCCTGTACAATGTCACTAACCTCATTCCATAGTTCATCAGGCACTCTACCTATCAAATCTAGGCCTTTAAATGTATTTCCACTTCCACTGTATAATCCTAAGGGATTTGATTTAGGTCATACCTGAATGGTCTAGTGGTTTTCCCTACTTTCTTCAATTTAAGTTTAAATTTGGTAATAAGGAGTTCATGATCTGAAACAATAACAATGAAAATCAAAATTTAGGGGTATATCATTTAGATTACTTTTTAATGTATTGATATATCTTATACTCTTATGGCAGAAAGTGAAGAGGAACTAAAAAGCCTCTTGATGAAAATGAAAGTGGAGAGTGAAAAACTTGGCTTAAAGCTCAACATTCAGAAAACGAAGATCATGACATCTGGTCCCATCAGTTCATGGGAAATAGATGGGGAAACAGTGGAAACAGTGTCAGAATTTATGTTTTTGAGCCCCAAAATCACTGCAGATGGTGATTGCAGTCATGAAATTAAAGGATGCTTACTCCTTGGAAGGAAAGTTATGTCCAACCTAGACAGCATATTCAAAAGCAGAGACATTACTTTGCCAACAAAGGTCCGTCTAGTCAAGGCTATGGTTTTTCCTGTAGTCATGTATGGATGTGAGAGTTGGACTGTGAAGGCTGAGCGCCGTAGAATTGATGCTTTTGAACTGTGATTTTGGAGAAGACTCTTGAGAGTCCCTTGGGCTGCAAGGACATCCAACCAGTCCATTCTAAAGGAGATCAGTGCTGCATGTTCTTTGGAAGGACTGATGCTAAAGCTGAAACTCCAGTACTTTGGCCACTTCATGCGAAGAGTTGACTCATTGGAGAAGACTCTGATGCTGAGAGAGATTTGGAGCAGGAGGAGAAGGGGATGACAGAGGATGAGATGGCTGGATGGCATCACTGACTCAATGGACGTGATTTTGAATAAACTCCGGGAGTTGGTGATGGACAGGGAGACCTGGCGTGCTGCAGTTCATGGGGTCGCAAAGAATCGGACATGACTGAGCGACTGAACTGAACTGAACTGATACTTACTCTTCTTGTTTTTAAATGGAAATTTCATAATGTACAGAATTGCTCTTTAAACAGGACTCTCTTTATGTAGGATCTTTCCATTCTAATTCTTCAATTCTACCAATTCCACTCTTCTAAAGAATCACTGTTAACAGTTTGTGTGAATTTAATTGTGTACCAAAAGCATTATATAAATAAATATATTTTGTATTTACAAATATACAGTTCCTACATATGTATAGATTTATGCATGTAGTTCACCCTTGAACCACACAGAGGTGAACTGTGTGGGTCCACTTACATGTGGGTTTTTTTCATTAAATACTATAGTACTATATGATCTGCAGTTGGTTGAATCTGCAGATGTGGAATCTTGGATAGAAAGGCTGATGGTAAAGTTATATGCAGATTTTCAACTCTGTAAGGTTAGACCCCTAGTACTCTTATTGTTCAAGGGGCAACTGTATCATGTGCCTATGAATCTCATGCATGCATGTACATATAATGTAGAGCATGACTATACCACCTGCATGATTCTATATTATATACATATCAGAAATTATTTTTTACACAATTGCTGAAAATTTAGATTTTCATTTTTGCACTTTAAAAAGTAATGAAGAGCATCTTTGCCTTAACTCTGACTTTGGGAATTCTCTTAGTGTTTCATTTTTAAACATACCAGTTTAGATAAAAATTCTTTGTCATGGTAAAATAAGGTTCCTCTATCTAAGTTAGTGAGATAGTTTTTCTTTAATTATGAATAGCTGTCACATTCTAGCAAATACGTTTTTGACTCTATTGAGTTTGTATTTCTCCCTTGATTTATAAAAGTGATGAATTATTAACATATTAATAATTCTTCCTATGTTATTGAATTAACCCTTCTCAGTAAATGTTACTTTTTCAATAAGAAACATTAATTAATGTTAAGAAAAATTAGTTAAATTTCATTTGCTCACATGTAGGATTTGGAAATCAATCCTGAATATTCTTGGAAGGACTGATGCTGAAGCTGAAGCTCCAATAATTTGGCGAACTGATGGGAAGAGTCTACTCATTGGAAAAGACCCTGATGCTGGGAAAGATTGAAGGCAAAAGGAGAAGGGCACAGCAGAGGATGAGATGGTTGGGTGGCATCACCAGCTCAATGGACATGGGTTTGAGGAAACTCCAGGAGACAGTGAAGGACAGGGAAGCCTGGCGTGCTGCAGTCCATGTGGTTGCCAAGAGTCAGACATGACTTCACTGCTGAACAACCACCATCCCAGTTTAATGAGATATTTTTTTCTTTAATTATGAATAGCTGTCACATTTTAGCCAAAAGATCCTTTTGGCTTTTATTGAGATTTATTACTTCTTTGACTTATGAATGTGGTGAATCGTTAGCATATTAATAATCCTTCCTATATTACTGAGCTAACACTCCTTGGTGAATGTTTTTCTTTTAATAAGACTCAGTTAAATTTCATTTGCTCACATTTAGGATTTGGAATCTATATTCACTTGCCGATATTTTTAACTTGACCAGAAACTGGCTTCTAGATGTTTAAAGGATGTGTCATTGCAAATATCAGAGACTTGAAAATAGACATACACCCAGTGGCCTAAGAATCTGGGATGCCTTCCACACAGCTCTCATAATAAGCAACTGCTATAGTCCTATTAAAATAGGGGAGAGGACTGCCAGCACTTCCTGTCCTGTGACCTGTCTCTTCTGCAGGACTCTGAATTTGAGGGCAAGGTTACGGAGAAAGGGGTTTCCAAGTGGCTCAGATGGTAAGGAATCTGCAATGCAGGAGACCTGAGTTCAAATCCCTGGGTTGGGAGGATTCCCTGGAGAGGAGAATGAAGATTTCCTGGAGACGGGAATGGCGACCCACTCCAGTATTCTTGCGTGGAGAATCCCATGGACAGAGGAGCCTGGCAGGTATCATCCATGGGGTCGCAAAGAGCTGGACATGACTGAGCGACCAACACTTGCAGAGGGAGAAGCTGAGTGCTTCAGGGCTCCCTCCACACAATCCCACATTGCCTGGACTCTTTCAGAGGAAATACTTGTTCTGTCTTATCTTTCTTCAAGGTTGGCCAGCTGGGAGCCAGCCACCTCAACTTTTTGAAGAGAAACAAGATCTGGAAAAATTTAGAACTAAAACTGTAATTCATTTTGCTGTCTCGAGTCCTTGGTAGATTTTCAAATAGAAGACTTATGAAGATTACTAGTTCACTTTTGAAAACTCAATCAATGTAAAGATATATTCATTTTTAAAACAATGTGACTGAGAAATAGTGGTTTTTATTTATTTTTTAAGGATAATCTTCTTCCCCACCCCCAGGGCTAGTAGAGCTAGAAAAGTGCTTTGAAAAAGTACTGGTTGCCATTAGCTACAGATGGCCCATTATGTGGTTGTGGTAAAGTCAACTTGTCATTATAGTTTTGAAGCATTCTAAATTGTTTTCTGTTGGAATACAAGAAAGTAGTATTCTTCATTTTTTTCTTCACTGTTTTCCCCTCTTAAGTGTGATCATGACACTCCCTGTTACTAACCCATCTGTTGAATGGGGTTTGCTTTAAGGATTAATGAATTAATATATGTAAAATCTCTGGATTATTACCTGGCCAATACTCAGCCTTCAGTAAACTTTAGCTACTATGAATTATTATGGGGGTAGACAGCTTCTGACATGACTTCCATTTATCCTCACTGCCTGGTTTTCATGCTCTATGTAACCCTCTCCACTTGACTATGAGTGGACTTAGTGACTTGCTTCTTTTTCATTATTTTTAGCTTTTAATTTTGCACTGGACTATGGGGTCCAGTGGTCATGTATGTATATGAGAGTTTGACTATAAAGAAAGCTGAGCACCAAAGAATTGATGCTTTTGAATTGTGGTGTTGGAGAAGACTCTTGTGAGTCCCTTGGACTGCAAGGAGATCCAACCAGTCCATCCTAAAGGAAATCAGTCCTGAAAATTCATTGGAAGGACTGATGCTGAAGCTGAAACTCCAACACTTTGGCCACCTAATGAAAAGAACTGACTCACTGGAAAAGACCCTGATGCTGGGCAAGATTGAAGGCAGGAGAAGAAGGGGACCTCAGAAGATGAGATGGTTGGATGACATCACCAACTTGATGGACATGAGTTTGAACAAGCTCTGGGAGTTGGTGATGGACAGAGAAGCCTGGCATGCTGCAGTACATGGGGTTGCAAAGAGCTGGACACAACCGAGCAACTGAACTGAACTGAACTGATGGGGTCCACAAAGGGTCAGACACAACTGGGTGATTAACACACACACTCAGAGCCAATTAACATTGTTGAGATAGTTTCAGGTGAACAGTGAATGGACTCAGCCAAACACATACATGTATCCATTCTCCTCCCGTAGAATCTGGCAAAAGTGATAGGATGTCACTTTTGTGATGACATTCTGCTATATGGTGACTTCCTCTTTGCTGGATCACTGTTGCCTTCCAAGCTTGTATACTTTGCAAACTGCCATGCTGACACAAGAATTAGGATAACTTTCATCCAACACTTTGCAAGAATCTGAATCCTGTCAACAACTATGTGAATGAGCTTGGAAGTGGGTCCTTCCCTGCTTGAGCCTTGAAATGACTACAGCCCCAGATGACACTCTGACTTCAACTTGGAAAAGACACCGAAACAAGATCTAGTGAAATGTGATCTAATACACATACACTGACGTTTTAGGGGGAAGGCAATGGCACCCCACCCCAGTACTCTTGCCTGGAAAATCCCATGGATGGAGGAGCCTGGTAGGCTCGTCCATGGGGTCGCTAAGAGTCGGACACAACTGAGCGACTTCACTATCACTTTCACTTTTCACTTTCATGCATTGGAGAAGGAAATGGCAACCCACTCCAGTGTTCTTGCCTGGAGAATCCCAGGGATGGGGGAGCCTGGTGGGCTGCCGTCTATGGGGTCGCACAGAGTAGGACACGACTGAAGTGACTTAGCAGCAGCAGCAGCAGCAGCAGTGACGTTTTAAGCCCATAAATTCTGGGGTAATTTGTTATATGTGTGCATGCTCAGTTGCTCAGTATTCTTGTATAAAAAATCCCATGGACAGAGGAGCCTGGCAGGCTACAGTCCACAAGGTCACAAACTCACATGTGGAAATGTGGTCAAGAAGGGTTTGTTTTGCTTACCTTACATGAACCCAAATGTCAAAGCAATGGAGATAATCAAGCTGGTGCAAATTATTTTCAATACTTGATTTGGATATTTTGAGTTTGTCAGCCATTTCCCTGGGAATAGCATTAATTGTTCTCAATTAATATCTTGATTTGATCAATTTCAACTTCAACTGGTCTACCCAACTGGGGAGCGATTGGTTATTTAGATTTGTCGTCCAGCGATAAATCTCTAGCATGAAACTTTGCATACCACTTTTGACGTATTCAATCAGTCATAGAACCTTCTCCATACACTGAACACAGCATTTTTTTTTTTTTTGCATTTCAGTTGCATTTTTACCTTTTTTGAAATAATAAAGCACAATATGTCAAAAATGTTGTCTTTTCTTTCCATCTTTAAAATGCTTACACAAGAATTCACCAATTTTGATGTTTTGTTTTCAATGCATGCTGATATGACAGCTGTCACAATACAACCTAACAATTTGTTTCAAATGAAATTAAGACAACTAAGTGCTACTAGGGGACTTCCCAGGTGGCACTAGTGGTAAAGAACCCAACTGCCAATACAAGAGATGAGTATTTGATCCCTGGGTTGGGAAGATGCCCTGCAGGAGGGCGTGGCAGCCCACTCCAGTATTCTAGCCTAGAGAATCCCATGGACAGAGGAGCCTGGTGGGCTACAATCCATAGGGTCGCAAAAAGTCAGACACAGTTGAAGCGATTTAGCAGGCAAGCAAATTCTACTAGAGCCAGCTTATGGAGAAACGGAACTAGCTTTTGGCCAACCCAATACATGTAAAGACCCTGGCACGCAGTAAGTGCTGTATCTGTTGGGTATTATTATTTTTATGCAGAAGAAATGAGGACATAGACTTCCACTGTTAGCATTAGCTGTCAATTCTGGTTTCCTATTAAAGTCTTTTGCAGACTGTAATGCCTCCTGGTTTTAGTTTATAAGTACATTCAGCTCAATACTGCAGGGAGAGACAAACAGAAGGAATAATGGTTTCTACATCATTTGATGAGGAGGAATTGGAAGTCTTTTCAAGAGTCTCCTTAATGGTAAGGAGTTGGTTTAAGTCTCTGAAAGACAAGTGAAATTCCTTGCTACCTTGTCTCTATCCTCAGATCCTACAGATTACTTAGATGGATTACAGTAGACAGGAGCGTGTATCCTTAGTTTACATACAGTTCTTTTTGTGGCAGGTTCAACATAGGTCTAAAATTAAATGCTGAGTCAAAGAACTGGGCAGAGGCAAAGTCTAAAGAAACAACTTCAATGCATAAGAAATTAAATCTTGGGGTAATATAAGATCAAACAAAATGAATTTGAGAACAAAGAGGTCATTTATTGAAACAAGGATTGAGTGCCAAAGACCTGTAACATTCACAAATGTTACATTTGCACAGCAATTCAGAGTTTACCCAATGTTTTTGCACATATACCTTCATTAGCTCCTCAAACAACTAGGGAAGTCAGCACTAATATGTTATCGCTTTGAGATGAGGCCATAAAAGCCCAGAGAGGTTAAGTTTCCTATCTGAGGTCACACAGCCACCAAGTGGGATGAGATTCAAAACTTTCTGATCTTTGTGATAGGACATTTGGTCTGCTATAGCTGTTAGGTTATTTTGATCAGTTTCCATGTCATTCTGAATAGACTTATTTAAGACTTGACGTTCCTGGCTAGGAATGTATCCTACATGAACAGGGCATGGCAGATACTGTGCAAGTGAGCTGGGATTTTGAGCTCCAAATTCCATGTCAGTTTATTTTAATTTAGTTAAGAAACCCTGATTTTTGTTCCAAACTATTCCTGCTCAGCAACTATTTTGTGACATTTTCCCAAATTCCCTGAAATCTTTTGATTACAATTATTAAGAAAATGTTAAAGTTACGTGCACATTCAAAATGATAACCTATTTTAAAATGACCCTGCACTACTCACATGTGATATTTTCACAATATTTTACAGTATGATCATGGAGATAATTTCAATACAGAAACACTATATGGTATAATGAAAAAAGTGGCCCTGGATTATGCTTTTAAAAAACTGTGCCCATCATACAGTGTTTTATTTATTTATTTTTTCATCCAGTGTTTTAATACAAAGATCTTACTCTAACCTTAAATTTGTTTTGAAACAATTTGTAGAAACTTCAGTTTTATCTGCCTTTGCCAAATGTGAGTCAGTAATCTTCATAAATGATCCATCTGAATCAAATATAAACAATGTGCTTGGGACCCAGAGCCTTCCCTAGTAACCACTGTTGAGAAGAAGATATAAAGTTGTTGTGTCCACATTGAGAAATTTTCCTTTCCCCTTAATCTTCAGTGCCTTCATGATGCAATTGACTGTTTCTCACTGGGACCTTCCGTTCAGATGTGCCATGCTCAGGAATGGCCTCAGAATTCTACATCTTTCCATGACTCACCTGATGCCCTGAGTGCCTGTTGCTATTAGGTCCTCTGTGGATATGGTGAAACCAGATACAAACTCTTTTTTTTTTTTTCATTTACTGAACAGCTTTTTACTGTCCTCTTGGAACTTATATTCTGATGAGAGAGACAGTCAACAAAAAAGATAATGAGGTAAAATGTATATAGTAGGAAGTGCTAAAGATTTTTAAAAATCAGGAAAAGGATTTTTAAAGGGAGATATTTTACCTGTGGGTCAAGAAAAGACCATATCCTCTCAAGGTCGAGGAAGAGGCCAAGGCCGTGGAGGAAGAGGAAGGGGTTCACGAAGTCACCTGGTGGTAGACCACTGCCCCAAAGAACTCACAGTCGATGGCTTCATTGAGGAGGAGAAAGTTGACTTACTTTAGCATTTTCCACCCACCAACCAAGGGTCAAAATTCAAAGATCTTTGGCTATAAGTATCATGGCATAAAGCCAAAGTGCCTTCTGCATCTACTGAGTCTGGGAAAGAAGTCAAGGAGGAAGAAACAGAAATCTCAATTTGTTTCTACAGGATGATGAAGATGAAGATGAGTCTCGTTCATGGCAAAGATGAAATCTGATATGAGCTGTATAATTTTTAGGAATATTGTTTAGACTTGTGGCGGATCCATCTTGATGTATGGCAAAAGCAATACAATATTGTAAAGTTAAGCAAAATAAAATTTAATTAAAAAAATTATTTAAAGAAGTCCACGAGCCAAATTTTTTTAAAAAAATTTTCTTTTCAACACAGTAGGTTTAAGGACAGCAAGCTTACTATTTAAATACATCTCATAACTGTTCGTGATATTAAAGCACAAAGGCCTAGCGACTTTACCCAGTTGTGAAGATCCACAGGAATGACATGGATAATCCCTAGAGCCTTATTTTCCACACCACCTATTTTTGTTGCTATTGGTGATGGATTATGATGTAAATGACAGGGTGTTCAGAAATTTTATTTTGTATTGTAAAATTTCATTCAATGTGAAAATTGACTGGAATCTCTCAACTCACAGCTAATACAGATGGGTCATCAGACAGTAGAGTTACTTGTAATTAAAATACCCTTTTGCTTTCAATAGTTGTCATGGAAGAAAAGTAAATTTAATTTTTTTATTGAGGGGTAGCCCAACTTGTATTCAGTCTAAATTTTGGAGGGATTTAATATGCAGCAGTACTTACTGCATATTCAAAATGAATATTCAAAATGCTGCTAAGTCACGTCAGTTGTGTCCGACTCTGTGCGACCCTATAGACGGCAGCCCACCAGGCTCCCCTGTCCCTGAGATTCTCCAGGCAAGAACACTGGAGTGGGTTGCCATTTCCTTCTCTGATGCATGAAAGTGAAAAGTGAAAGTGAAGTCACTCAGTCGTGTCGGACTTTCAGCGACCCATGGACTGCAGCCCACCAGGCTCCTCCGTGCATGGGATTTTCCAGGCAAGAATACTGGAGTGGGTCGCCAGTGCCTTCTCTGGCAGTAAGTACTATTTTAGTGTAAATCATAACTGTTCTACAATGCTGTAAGTTAGGCTTTCCTAACTTATAGGAATATCCAGTGTGATATTTCCAGAATGAAAATATATTAATCATCATATTAATTCTCCTGGACTTCTGCTACTGGGTTTTAGTTTGCTTTGAAATTATTGAGCTTTGGTTCAGTTGATTCTTTTTTTTTTTTTTTTAACTTTCTCAGGTGGTAAAAGGCTTCCCTGGTGGCTCAGACCATAGTGTCTGCCTGGAATGTGGGAGACCCAGGTTTGATTCCTGGGTCAGGAAGATCCCCTGGAGAAGGAAATGGCAATCCACTCCAGCACTCTTGCCTGGAAAATCCCATGGACAGAGGAGCCTGATAGGCTACAGTCCATGGAGCCGCAAAGAGTCAGACATGACTGAGCAACTTCACTTCAGGCTGTAAAAGGCTTTCACCTGTTGCCCCTTTTCATCCCCATTTTCTTTCTCCTGCCTTTTTATTAATAACTTGATTTAGCCATTATTGAGATAAGTGATTCTTTGGGGCCACCAAAGGTCAGTCCCCAATAAAAAGTTTAAACCAACACCTTGATAAATAAGTGATATTTTAATGAAAATGATGCAAGGATTAGTGGGGAGAAAGAGTCACCAGCTTTTTTTTTTTTAAGCTTCACTTCAGTTAATAGTTATGCAGAGATGTTTAAAAGTGTCTGAAATTCTTTTCCTAAATTTGAACCATGACGGTGGGATAGGGCAATAATGGCTTGACTTTGATCAGATGACCTTACATTTCATCATTTTGTAGCTTGTTGCTATTCATGAACATATGCATTCTTCAGTAGACAGTTTCCTTCACTGTGTGCATTTTTACTGCACACTGTATAGAGTATATCTTTACTGTACACTATAACTTTATCTGTTAGGTAAAATATATCTGTAAATTTATGTCCTTGTGTTCTGAATATTAGATGGAAAAGCAGAAGAGCAGTACTACACAGTATTGACATCTGGGGAAATAAAATGATTAATGTACATAGGATGTCACTTTTTCAAGGATACAATAATTTATGTTTTTATAAATGCATGTGGTGTGAAAATTTGAAACCTCCTATTCACTTCAGACGGAGAAGGCAGTGGCACCCTACTCCAGTACTTTTGCCTGGAAAATCCCATGGACGGAGGAGCCTGGTAGGCTGCAGTCCATGGGGTCCCTAGAGTTGGATACAACTGAGCATCTTCACTTTCACTTTTCACTTTCATGCATTGGAGAAGGAAATGGCAACCCACTCCAGTGTTCTTGCCTGGAGAATCCCAGGGACTAGGGAGCCTGGTGGGCTGCTGTCTATGGGGTTGCACAGAGTCGGACATGACTGAAGTGACTTAGCAGCAGCAGCAGCATTCACTTCAGAAGTTTCTTGGTGATCACCATGTCAAGGATTTTGTTTTCTGAGGTAAAGACAGTTTCACACTATATTCAGATCAGATCAGTTCAGATCAGTTGCTCAGTCGTGTCCGACTCTTTGTGACCCCATGAATTCAGCTATTAAGTTTTAAGAAACTTAAAACCATCAAGACTCTAGATTTACTTGTCAGCAAGAAGTTCAGTTCAGTTCAGTCACTCAGTTGTGTCTGACTCGTTTCGACTCCATGGACTGCAGTCTGCCAGGCTTCCCCGTCCATCACCAACTCCTGGAGCTTACTCAAACTTATGTCCATTGAGTTGATGATGCCATCCAACTATCTCATCCTCTGTTGTCCCCTTCTCCTTCCACCTTCAATCTTTCCCAGCATCAGGGTCTTTTCCAATGAGTCAGTTCTTCACATCAGGTAAGCAGCTGGAATCTTTAGGGAGTGACTTGAGGTACGCAAGCCTGGTGATGCGTACAAGGAAAGAGCAGTTTCCTCTTTGAATCACTGCACCCCACCAGGACAGAACAAGCAGCCCAGTGGTCATTAACTGTCCTGAAACATCTTGGCACTATTTGCTTCCTTTAGTGTTGACAGTCCAGTTAGCTTTCGTTGCCATTTGTTTTTTAAATTTTTTGGTAGTGGGGTTGCAAGTGCTGGTTTGCTTCTCCTGGGAAAAGGACCTTGCAATATTTATAATTCAGTTCAGTTCAGTTGCTCAGTCATGTCTGGCTTTTGGTGACCCCATATACTGCAGCACGCCAGGCCTCCCTGTCCATCACCAGCTTCCAGTCTGAGTTGACTCAAACTCTTGTCGACTGAGCCAGTGATGTCATCCAACCATCTCATCCTCTGTCGTCCCTTTCTCCTGCCTTCAATCTTTCCCAATATCAGGGTCTTTTCCAATGAGTCAGTTCTTGGCATCAGGTGGCCAAAGTATTGGAGTTTTAGCTTCAACATCAGTCCTTCCAATGAACATTCAGGACTGATCTCCTTTAGGATGGACTGATGGTTGGATCTCCTTGCTGTCAAAGGGACTCTCAAGAGTCTCCTCCAACACCACAGTGCAAAAGCATCAATTTTTCTTTGTTGCTCAACTTTCTTTATAGTCCAACTCTCATATCTATACATGACTACTGGAAAAACCATAGTTTTGACTAGACTGACCTTTGTTGGCAAAGTCATGTCTCTGCTTTTTAATATGCTATCTAGGTTGATCATAGCTTTTCTTCCAGGGAACAAGGGTCTTTTAATTTCATGGCTGCAGTCACCATCTGCAGTGATTTTGGAGCCCAGAAAAATAGTCAGCCACTCTTTCCACTGTTTCCCCATCTATTTGCCATGAAGTGATGGGACCAGATGCCATGATCTTCATTTTCTGAATGTTGAGCTTTAGCCAACTTTTTCACTCTCCTCTTTCACTTTCATCAAGAGGCTTTTTAGTTCCTCTTCACTTTCTGCCATAAGGGTGGTGTCATCTGCATATCTGAGGTTATTGATAATTCTCCTGGCAATCTTGATTCCAGCGTGTGCTTGTTCCAGCCCAGCATTTCTCATGATGTACTCTGCATATAAGTTAAATAACCAGGGTGACAATATACAGTCTTGACGTACTCCTTTTCCTATTTGGAACCAGTCTGTTGTTCCATGACCAGTTCTAACTGTTGCTTCCTGACCTGAATATAGGTTTCTCAGGAGGCAGGTCAGGTGGTCTGGTATTCCCATCTCTTTAAAAAGTTAAATCCCACATTGTGAATACCTTTCTTCTTCTGCAAATTTTCCTGGAATGATCTGTCAAACCAGGATCATTTTTAAGTTTTCATGTAATTTTTCCTTCATAATAATAAGGATTTCCTCTTTCTAGGTTATTACTATATTTTTGATCACAAAGCTTATGAGGGAAGGAAAGCATCACAGTGGGAAACTTAGAATAAGCAATCTTGCTCCATCTTCCTCCATTACCTTTAATGAAATTTTCTTGGTGTCTGTGGCTCAGTCAGTATATATTTTAAAATATTCTTTATGATGACTATTTCATGTCCTGACAGTTTAAACATGATACAGGGAATAAGGGCTTTACATATTTTTGTACAAATTTGTTTTCTTAAAGTGTGTAATTTTTTAAATAGTTTGGTTTTTTAATATACTAAAATTTCTGAATAGGTTTCAATAATAATTATTGTATTTTTGTATAGATTTAAATAAGAATTCTTGTATTTTTGTATTTGGAAACTGATCAGATCAGATCAGATCAGTCGCTCAGTCGTGTCGACTCTTTGCAACCCCATGAATCGCAGCACGCCAGGCCTCCCTGTCCATCACCAACTCCCGGAGTTCACCCAGCCTCACGTCCATCGAGTCAGTGATGCCATCCAGCCATCTCATCCTCTGTCATCCCCTTCTCCTCTTGCCCCTAATCCTTCCCAGCGTCACAGTCTTTTCCAATGAGTCAATTCTTCACATGAGGTGGCCAAAGTACTGGAGTTTCAGCTTTAGCATCAGTCCTTCCAAAGAAATCCCAGGGCTGATCTCCTTCAGAATGGACTGACTGGATCTCCTTGCAGTCTAAGGGACTCTCAAGAATCTTTTCCAACACCACAGTTCACAAGCATCAATTCTTCGGTGCTCACCTGTCTTCACAGTTCAACTCTCACATCCATACATGACCACAGGAAAAACCATAACCTTGACTAGACGGACCTTTTTTGGCCAAGTAATGTCTCTGCTTTTGAATATGCTATCTAGGTTGATCATAACTTTCCTTCCAAGGAGTAAGCATCTTTTAATTTCATGGCTGCAGTCACCATCTGCAGTGATTTTAGAGTCCAGAAAAATAAAGTCTGACACTGTTTCCACTGTTTCCCCATCTATTTCCCATGAAGTGATGAGACTGGATGCCATGATCTTTGTTTTCTGAATGTTGAGCTTTAAGCCAACGTTTTCACTCTCCACTTTCATTTTCATCAAGAGGCTTTTTAGTTCCTCTTCACTTTTTGCCATAAGGGTGGTGTCATCTGCATATCTGAGGTTATTGATATTTCTCCCAGCAATCTTGATTCCAGCTTGTGTTTCTTCCAGTCCAGCGTTTCTTATGATATACTCTGTATATAAATTAAATAAGCAGGGTGGCAATATTATTGGAGCTGTAAGAAAATTATCAGGAGACTCACAGTTCAGCAGAATGAGATTTCTTTTCATACGATTTTTAAAATTGACATCTTATTACACTCTCAGTACAGAGCAAGTCAAGGATATGTTTGACTTTTTAGTTCTTAGGGGAGTGGGGGTAAAAGAGAAGGATGTTAAAGTGAAGAATAAATAGACACCTTTTCAGGAAGTTTTTAGGCCCTTTAAAACTTAGTTTTTGATACTTCTTAAATGACTAAAATACTTTTAAAACATCCTTTCTAAGAATTCTAAACCATGTTTGACTCTCAAAAATCAATTCAAAATATGTGTTAAATATTTGAAAATTCAAGTTAAGGTTAGCATAAACTAATTGAATATACATTTTTTTCCTTTAGGACTGAGATCCCCGAACATTAGAATTTGTCTTAAACGCAAGTAAATATGACTTGTTTTCTTGGCATCTTCACTTACAGAAGGAGAAGGCAATGGCATCCCACTCCAGTACTTTTACCTGGAAAATCCCATGTATGGAGGAGCCTGGTGGGCTGCAGTCCATGGGGTTGCTAAGAGTCGGACACAACTGAGCGATTTCACTTTCACCTTTCATTTTCATGCATTGGAGAAGGAAATGGCAACCCACTCTTGCTAAGTCACTTCAGTCGTGTATGACTCTGTGTGACCCCATAGACAGCAGCCCACCAGGCTCCCCTGTCCCTGGGATTCTCAAGGCAAGAATAATGGAGTGGGTTGCCATTTCCTTCTCCAATGCATGAAAGTGAAAAGTGAAAGGGAAGTCACTCAGTGATGTTCGACTCTTCGCAATACCATGGACTGCAGCCCACCAGGCTCCTCCGTCCATGGGATTTTCCAGGCAAGAGTACTGGAGTGGGGTGCCATTGCCTTCTCGAAGTGGATTTCTGCCTAGACTTAAAAAGGTAACCCCAGGGAATGCAGAATTTCCCTCAATTTCTTCATGTTGTAACATTGAGAAAACATTGTCACTAACTAAGGTGATAAATTGGGAAATGTCTGGTTATGGTGAAAAAAAAAAAAGGTCCATGGTATGGATCATTATTTTTAAAAAAAGAAAGAGAAAAAAATGATGTGAAAAGGAATAGTGGTTCCTCTTGATATGCCTACAGTTTTTTACAAAATTGTGAACTTGTATAATAGGATATATTGTTGAATTTCTAGCTGTTTATACATTTGAATTTATATATGTAATGTTTGCTTTATCAACTACAATCTGAATTTCTAAGAAGCATGTTGACTTTTGCAATAAAGATGCAACATGGAGTGGTTCACAATTGAAAAAGATAAAAGGTACAAATTTAAAAGAATTTGGAAAATTTATGAACCATTCCAAAAATTATAACAATCACGAAGAAAAAAAAAAGGGAGTTGGTTTCAAAATTTTAGATTGGTGGGCTGAGAGAGCATCACCGAGAAGGCAATTCTTGAGTAAGAAGTGAGGAGAAAGTTTAAGCCATAGGACAAAAGTCACGTTATAGTGGAGGTCTGTAGATCAGATCAGATCAGATCAGTCGCTCAGTCGTGTCCGACTCTTTGCGACCCCATGAACTGCAACACGCCAGGCCTCCCTGTCCATCACCAGCTCCCGGAGGTCACTCAGACTCGCATCCATCGAGTCAGTGATGCCATCCAGCCATCTCATCCTCTGTCGTCCCCTTCTCCTCCTGCCCCCAATCCCTCCCAGCATCAGAGTCTTCTCCAATGAGTCAACTCTTCACATGAGGTGGCCAAAATACTGGAGTTTCAGCTTTAGCATCATTCCTTCCAAAGAAAGCCCAGGGCTGATCTCCTTCAGAATGGACGGGTTGGATCTCCTTGCAGTCCAAGGGACTCTCAAGAGTCTTCTCCACCACCACACTTCAAAAGCATCAATTCTTCGGCGCTCAGCCTTCTTTACAGTCTAGCTCTCACATCCATACATGACCACAGGAAAGACCATAGCCTTGACTAGGCGAACCTTTGTTGGCAAAGTAATGTCTCTGCTTTTGAATATGCTATCTAGGTTGGTCATAACTTTCCTTCCAAGGAGTAAGCGTCTTTTAATTTCATGGCTGCAGTCACCATCTGCAGTGATTTTCACCTTTCCCAGAAGGTCTGTAGAAGGTACTTCAGAAATACACATGATGCTGCAGATGCAACCAATACCCATTGAATACACACTACATCCCAGGCAGTATTCTAAGTACTTCATTAATAGATTAATTCATTTACTAGTGACAATAATCCCATTTTAGTAAAGCAATCACCTCCGAGAGCAATTGACTTGAGGCGGGTTGGCAAAGGAAAGCAGAGAGGGCTGCACAGAGGTGACAGTGTTCAAGTTGGCCCTAAGTGATGCGGATGAGTGTTGGGAACGGGGAACTACTGAACGCTGGAAGGTGGTATCAGGGAGACACATAGGGGAACACATGCAAAGTGTAGAAACTGAAGTATACTTGGGATATTTGGGAAATATGTCTGGGAGTCAAAGCCATTTTTAAAAATGATTATGCCTTGATATTTTTCTAAGGGGAAAATTCCTATTTTACTAAAAATTATAGCATAAAAGAACAGAGGAGCAAGAGCTTATGAAGACACAAAGGATCTGTTTAGAGTTTCAGCTTAATCAGAGTGGGGGAGAGGAAAAAGACTTCCACCCACCCCTGGTGACTTATCTCGGGGTAATCCAGGACTCAAGAAATGAAACAGGAGAAAAAGCACTGTCTCATTCTCATCAGCCTTTTTCCCTATCGGGTAGATATAATTATGACTCTCAAATCTTTAAGTGGCTACCTCTTTGCCTAAATTTTGGGCAACTGAAGGTGAGACGTGTTATATACAAAATATCCCTGCTGTTTGATTTTTGTGTACATCATACTGATTTTTAGTGTCCAAGAGAATTTTTAAATGCTTCATGAATTTTCTCACAATTTTTCTCCAAACTAACATTGAGGTACTTTGCGTTTCTTGATGAAAATCCTGTTAAAGAAATTCTTGCTGTCCCTATGCTTCTTTGAAAAATCTCAGTATAAAAAAACAACGATAATTTGAAAATAAAAAGTTAAAAAAATAAACAGTTGGAAAAAAGACAGTGATAATTTGAATATTTTAATATTATGTCACATTTTTTGTTACCCTTATATGTATGTGAATGGAAGGAAGTGTTCATCATGAGATTACGAGGCTCTTAAAAGACAACAGACCGTTCTGAAATCTACAGAGCTGTCTAAATCATTGCAGTATTTTAACGAGTACCTTTAACTACTAAAAAAAAAACCACTTTCTTCTGTATGTTCATATTTTTAAAACATAAATGCCTCTGAGAATTTACTCAAGTTGCATAAGCATTAATCTACTGATTGTAGAACAAAAAGCATCAGCAATGACATGAGTAGGTGTCTTTGGAAAAAAAATACTGAGTTTGACCTTATATCTCAGTTTATGAATGCACTAGTAACTGTTCCCTCGCTCTGTTTTGTGGATTTTTGTTTCAGCAGTTCTTTATCCCCTCTCCCTCCTCACCAACTCTTTAAGAACCTTGAAATGGCAATTTGCCAGGTAACTTTCTCCCTCTCAAAAGCAGGACACAGTTGTGATAATATTTGAATAATACAAGCAACAATAGACAAGCAGAGGAAAGAAGAGGCAAGGAGGAGGCCGTTTCAAAGTTCAGCTGTATCTGCATGTTTATTTTATAATTAAACCAAAGACATAAAAGACCATGATTTATCCAGTAAAAGCTTTAGTTATAAAACAAATAATTAAAACATTTTAAAAAAAGATTAAAATATTAGCCTTGAGTTGTCAGCAGCAACAGTGGTAACACTACATATGTATTAATAAGATTAAGTTGTGGGAATCTCTAACCGGAGTGAATAAGTTATTAAAACTTCAGGAAGAAAATTATACCAAATAAACCATAAGCTGATATCAAATGAGTTGCACGTATTTCACAGGATTCCACACGCAGTTCCCTTCTCCCTTCTTTGTTCCCCTGGGCAATTCTCCACCTATTTCTGTAACTCTCATCCAGGAACTGCTCTCTGCTAAATCTCATCCTCACCTCTGACTGCTGTCATGTGTTACAAACTTAACTTTTCAATTACTATCTCATTCTAGACTGTGCTCTGTCTTGTCCAACTCTTTGCGACCACGTGGACTGTAGCCCATCAGGCTACTCCATCCATTTGATTTTCCAGGCAAGAATACTGGGGTGGGTTGCCCTTTCCTCCTCCAGGAGATCTTTCTGACGCAGGGATTGGACCCATGTCTCACATCTCCTGCAGCTGGGTTCTTTACCTCTAGAGCCATCTGGGAAGCCCCTGTTTTAGATAGGGGACCCTCAAAAGCAATATATTTGCAAATGTTCTGTTCTTCTTTCCCTTCCCAACTTTTGGCTAATGGCACTACAGTTCATCCTGGAGCTCCAGCTAGAAACCTGGCTGCTGCTGCTGCTAAGTCGCTTCAGTTGTGTCTGACTCTGTGCTACCCCATAGACGCAGCCCATCAGGCTCCCCCGTCCCTGGGATTCTCCAGGCAAGAACACTGTAGTGGGTTGTCATTTCCTTGTCCAATGCATGAAAGTGAAAAGTGAAAGTGAAGTCGCTCAGTCGTGTCCGACATTTAGCATGGACTGCAGCCCACCAGGCTCCTCCATCCATGGGATTTTCCAGGCAAGAGTACTGGAGAGAACCCTAGCAATCATCTAAAAGATCCCCCTCTCTATCAGTATATTCCTCTGCTGACTGTCCCGTTCTGCCTCTTCTACCTTGTAAATCTCCCCTGAATTTCTCTCTTCTCTCTTTACAGTGTCCCTGCCACATTCACGCCCGCATCATTTCTTACATGAATTCTCACTAGTGCCTACATCTCCATGCCCTTCTAATATGTTAGCTACACTACGGCCTGGCCAGAGTGACCATTCTTAGATGCAAGTGTGATCATGTCATTCTCACCCTTGTCATCCCGCGTCTTGTCATCATTTACAAGACAGAGCTGAGACTTGTCGGCACCATCTGGCCTTTGTCCTCGTTTCCGGCTCATCTGTAGAGGCTCTGTTGCCCGCTTTGTGCGGCAGCCATGTTGAATTCCTCCGATGATCCTCTCTATCTTTACATTCCATCTTCTGCACTGCCTTTCCTCTGTTCTTTATTCAGCAAATTTCTTGGCATACTTTAAGGCTCGCTCAAGTGCAGCCTCCCTCAGGAGGTTTCTTTGAACTCTGCAGGCAGTTAAGTACATTCCTCTTTGTGCTGCCACACTGCCCTGCTTGTATTTCCAACCTACCGTATATCTCACATTGCTGCAATTATTCATTTATATGTTTTGCTCTCTAAAATTTGACTCCTGAAAGGCAGGAACACTGTTCTACTGATTTTTTCATCCCCAGTGACTAGGGTGTGTAGCTACCTATAGGTTTTGTGAACATCCATCATCTCATATAGACATAACTAAAGAAATAGGAAAAAAAAAAATCTGTTCTCCTTGTGATGAGAACTCTCAGGATTTACTCTCTTAACACCATATATAACACAGAGTAGTGTGTTATCATATTATTTAATTTTATCATGTTAATTATATTTATCATGCTGTACATTACATCCCTAGTACTTGTTTATATTATAACTGGAAAGTTGTATCTTTTGACTACCTTCATCCAATTCACCAACTTATAATCACCTGCCTCTGGTAACTACAAGTTGAATCACTTTTTCTATGAGTTTGCTTGTTTGCATTTGAAATATTATTGACCTATATACCACTATGCTAATTCCTTCCACACAACATAGTGAGTCCATATTTCAATATGTTTCAAACTGATCACCATGATAAGTTTATTTGTCACCTGTAGTTATATGCATATAATATACACCAAGCAATATTGGAGATATAGGGCTACAAAGATAATATAAATAGCATACTTCAGTTCAGTTCAGTCACTCAGTCGTGTCCGACTCTTGGTCACTCCATGGACTGTAGCATGCCAGGCCTCCCTGTCCATCACCAGCTCCTGGAGTCTACCAAAACCCATGTCCATTGAGTCGGTAATGCCATTCACCCATCTCATCCTCTGTCGTCCCCTTCTCCTCCTGTCCTCAATCTTTCCCAGCATCAGGGTCTTTTCTAATGCATCAGCTCTTCACATCAGGTGGCCAAAGTATTGGAGTTTCAGCTTCAACATCAGTCTTTCCAATGAACACTCAGGACTGATCTTTACAATGGACTAGTTGGATCTCCTTGCAGTCCCAGGGACTCTCAGGAGTCTTCTCCAACACCACAGTTCAAAAGCATCAATTCTTCGGTGCTCAGCTTTCTTCATAGTCCAAATCTCACATCCATACATGACTACTGGAAAAACCATAACCTTGACTAGACAGACCTTTGTTGGCAAAATACTGTCTCTGTTTTTGAATATGCTGTCTAGGTTTTTAATAACTTCCCTTCAAAGGAGTAAGCATCTTTTAATTTCATGGCTGCAATTGCCATCTGCAGTGATTTTGGAGCCCAGAAAAATAAGGTCAGCCACTATTTCCACTGTTTCCCCATCTATTTCCCATGAAGTGATGGGACCAGATGCCATGATCTTAGTTTTCTGAATGTTGAGCTTTAAGCCAACTTTTTCACTCTCTTTCATTTTCATCAAGAGGTCCTTTGGTTCTTCTTCACTTTCTGCCATAAGGGTGGTGTCATCTGCATATCTGAGGTTATTAATATTTCTCCCAGCAACCTTGATTCCAGCTTACGCTTCCTCCAGACCAGCGTTTCTCATGATGTACTCTGCATATAAATTAAATAAGCAGGGTGACAATATACAGCCTTGATGTACTCCTTTTCCTATTTGGATCCAGTCTGTTGTTCCAAGTCTAGTTCTAACTGTTGCTTCCTGACCTGAATATAGGTTTCTCAAAAGGCAGGTCAGGTGGTCTGGTATTCCCATCTCTTTCAGAATTGTCCACAGTTTATGGTGATCCACACAGTCAAAGGTTTTGGCATAGTCAATAAAGCAGAAATAGATGTTTTTCTGGAACTCTCTTGCTTTTTCGATGATCCAAGGGATGTTGGCAATTTGATCTCTGGTTCCTCTGCCTTTTCTAAATCCAGCTTGAACATCTGGAAGTTCATGGTTCACGTATTGCTGAAGCCTGGCTTGGAGAATTTTGAGCATTACTTTACTAGTGTGTGAGATGAGTGCAATTGTGTGGTAGTTTGAGCATTCTTTGGCATTGCCTTTCTTTGGGATTGGGATGAAAATGGACCTTTTCCAGTCCTGTGGCCACTGCTGAGTTTTCCAAATTTGCTGGCATATTGAGTGCAGCACTTTCACAGCTTCATCTTTCAGGATTTGAAAGAGCTCAACTGGAATTCCATCACCTCCACTAGCTTTGTTTGTAGTGATGCTTCCTAAGGCCTACTTGATTTCACATTCCAGGATGTCTGGCTCTAGGTCAGTGATCACACCATCGTGATTATCTTGGTTGTGAAGATCTTTTTGGTGCAGTTCTTCTGTGTATTTTTGCCACCTCTTAATATCTTCTGCTTCTGTTAGGTCCATACCATTTCTGTCCTTTATTGAGCCCATCTTTGCATGAAATATTCCCTTGGTATCTCTAATTTCCTGAAGAGATCTCTGGTCTTTCCTATTCTATTGTTTTCCTCTATTTCTTTGCACTGATCCCTGAGGAAGGCTTTCTTATCTCTCTTTGCTATTCTTTAGAACTCTGCATTCAAATGGGTATATCTTTCCTTTTCTCCTTTGCTTTTGGCTTCTCTTTTTTTCACAGCTATTTGTAAGGCCTCCTCAGACAGCCATTTTTCTTTTCTGCATTTCTTTTCCTCCTCATTTAGATAACTCCTACTTTACTGTGGTTTTTTTTTTTTTTTTTGGCTATGAGGCTTTCAGGCTGAACCTGAATGACTGCAGGGAAAGTCCAGAATTCTAACCAGACTGCCAGGGAACTGATACCTCTTTCCCTTTTTCTAGGTTTCCGCTTGACTATAATTTCTTCCAGAAAGTAGTGCAGCTCTTTATTTCCATTCATCCATCCACCCAGCGAGCCAGCCAGCAACTCATTGACCCAATTCTGTTTTAAAACTAATACATACATATGGTTCAGTTCAGTTCAGTCTCTCAGTTGTGTCCGACTCTTTGCAACCCCGTGAACCGCGGCACGCCAGGCCTCCCTGTCCATCACCAACTGCTGGAGTCTACCCAAACCCATGTCCATTGAGTCGGTGATGTCATCCAACCATCTCATCCTCTGTCATCCCCTTCTCCTGCCCTTAATCTTTCCCAGCATCAGAGTCTTTTCCAATGAGTCAGCTCTTTGCATCAGATGTCCAAACTATTGGACTTTCAGCTTCAACATCAGTCTTTCCAATGAAAACCCAGGACTGATCTCTTTTAGAATAGAACATATGGTAAAAACAGCAACAAAAAATAGTAACAAAGCAAACTCTTCAGATGTATCTCATTTAAGCTATTTTTTTATTTCATTCCAGTACATGCATTCTAATTATACTTGTTTCTTGCTTTGTAAATGTGAGCAGAACCTATTGGCTTTCTGCTATGAAAGGTGAAGAATCTAGTGTACTTCTTTGTGGCTGTGCCCTGTAGCTTGTGGGGATCTTAGTGCCCCTGACCAAGGTAGGTCTCCAACTGGAAATTGAACTGGGACTCTGGTAGTGAAAGCCTGGAATCCTAACTGCTGGACCACCAGGGAATACTTTGAATTTAGTTCACTTATATTCATCTCTGCTCCACTTTCCCACTCTACTTCTAAGTTTTGGCTAGGTATATTTTTACCTATTTTAGTATTTACCTTTATAGGTTTGTAATGGTTTATATTTGTACTTAACTCTTTGCTCTATAAAGTGAGGTAATAAAGACAGCTGTATTTACCTGGCATACATTCTCCTATGCCTCTTCCTTTTATCTTAACTAATCTGTCACTTGTATATTAATAAAGCTTTTATTATTTACTTTCTATTTTATATAAAATACATTTTCCAATAATTACTTCTAAAATGGAACACCAATAAGATATATTTACAATACTATGTTAATATACTTTGGAAAAACAAGTAGGGTGATTGATTTCATGTTTGCAGAAGTATTTGTGTGATTAAATATGTCTTGGAATGAGCATATTCTAAGCATTCTCTTTTATTTCACTCAAAAAATATGGTCCCAAATTGAATTTCCAATTGCCTTTTTTTTTTTTTTTAAAGGAAATTTTACACCCTCATTTCACAGTTAAGAACTTATAGGTTTTAATCCTCCAATTTGTACAATGGAATCTTCTTTCTGATTTTCTATTTTGATTCTAGAGTTTTTCCCAGTACCATTTTCTTTTATTGATATTATTTCTTCTTCCTTGTTTTATTTCTGCTTTCTTCTTTAGTAATATCTATCATTTCTGCAACTTTATTTTCAATATCAATTTTTAATTTATGAAAGCTCTTCTGTTCCCCACATCATCTCTCCTTATTCTTGATCAGTTATTTGCTGCTTGTTGATCTTTTTCTTTTGTGCATCAAGTTTTCCTCAAATGTTTGGTTGTCTGTTTAAAGATAAAGGACTGTGTTGGTTAGTGTAGGTAGACAGTCTGGGATTTTATGGGTCTGATTACAGTTGTATAGGTCTGATTATCAAAAGCTCTCTCTTCTGCCAGGGAGGGCTGATTTGGGGTAGTTGGCAAGTTGGTACTTGCCAGCCTCCAGTACTGTGATCAGAACTCCTCATTGAAAGATATTTATCAATCATTCAGAAATCCTCTTTGGGTATTTTTATTTAAATAATTATAATATCTAGATTATAATACCTGCATCCATGAATTTAAAAGACAGCATATTAAAGGCAAGACGTCACTTTTCAGACAAATGTCCATATAGGCAAAGCTATCACTTATACAGGAGTCATGTATGGATGTGAGAGTTGGTCCATAAGGAAGACTGCTGCTGCTACGTCATTTCAGTCATGTCCGACTCTGTGTGACTCCACAGACGGCAGCCCACCAGGCTCCCTCGTCCCTGGGATTCTCCAGGCAAGAACACTGGAGTGGGTTGCCATTTCCTTCTCCAATAAGGAAGACTGAGCACTGAATAATTGATGATTTTGAATGGTGGTGCTGGAGAAGACTCTTGAGGGTCCCTTGGACTTCAAGAAGATGAAATGAGTCATTGGAAGGACTGATGCTGAAGCTTTAACACTTTGACCATCTGATGTGAAGAGCTGCCTCATTGGAAAAGACGCCAATCTGGGAAAGACTGAAGGCAAATGCTGTGAAAGTACTGCACTCAGTATGCCAGCAAATTTGGAAAACTCAGCAGTGGCCACAGGACTGGAAAATGTCAGTTTTCATTCCAATCTCAAAGAAAGGCAATGTCAAAGAATGCTCAAACTACTGCACAATTGCACTCATCTCACACGCTAGTAAAGTAATGCTCAAAATTCTCCAAGCCAGGCTTCAGCAATACATGAACCATGAACTTCCAGATGTTCAAGCTGGTTTTAGAAAAGGCAGAGAAACCAGAGACCAAATTGCCAACATCCACTGGATCATGGAAAAAGCAAGAGAGTTCCAGAAAAACATCTATTTCTGCCTTATTGACTATGCCAAAACCCTTGACTGTGTGGATCACAATAGACTGTGGAAAATTCTGAAAGAGATGGGCATACCAGACCACCTGATCTGCCTCTTGAGAAACCTATATGCAGGTCAGGAAGCAACAGTTAGAACTAGACATGGAACAACAGACTGGATCCAAATAGGAAAAGGAGTACATCAAGGCTGTTTATTGTCACCCTGCTTATTTAATTTATATGCAGAGTAGATCATGAGAAATGCTGGACTGGAAGAAACACAAGCTGGAATCAAGGTTGCTGGGAGAAATCTCAATAACCTCAGATATGCAGATGACACCACCCTTATGGCAGAAAGTGAAGAGGAACTAAAAAGCCTCTTGATGAAAGTGAAAGTGGAGAGTGAAAAAGTTGGCTTAAAGCTCAACAGTCAGAAAACAAAGATCATGGCATTGGGTCCCACCAGTTAATGGCAAATAGATGGGAAAACAGTGGAAACAGTGACAGACTTTTTTGGTGGCAGGGGGCTCCAAAGTCACTGCAGATGGTGATTCCAGCCATGAAATTAAAAGACGCTTACTCCTTGGAAGGAAAGTTATTAGCAACCTAGACAGCATATTAAAAAGCAGAGACATTACTTTGTCAACAAAGGTCCGTCTAGTCAAGGCTATGGTTTTTCCAATAGTCATGTATGGATGTGAGAGTTGGATTATAAAGAAAGCTGAGCGCTGAAGAATTGATGCTTTTGAACTGTGGTGTTGGAGAAGCCTCCTGCGAGTCCCTTGGATTGCAAGGAGATCCAACCAGTCCATTCTAAAGGAGATCAGTCCTGGGTATTCATTGGAAAGAGTGATGTTGAAGCTGAAACTCTAATATTTGGCCACTTGATGCGAAGAAGTAACTCATTAGAAAAGACCCTGATTTTGGGTAAGATTGAAGGCAGGAGGAGAAGGGGACGACAGAGGATTAGATGGTTAGATGGCGTGACCAACTCAGTGGACATGAGTTTGGGTGGCCTTGGGAATTGGTGATGGACAGGGGGGCCTGGCGTGCTGCAGTCCATGGGATCGCAAAGAGTCAGTCGGACAGGACTGAGCTACTGGACTTAAATGAACTGATGGAATTACAGTGGTGCCATGTTTTGTCCAAAATACAATTCTTTGTGACTAAATCTCATAAAATGGTGTGATCGGCATTTTTGTAGCCCATAAGCTGCCAGTAAAGCAAGCTTAAAAATCAATTGTGCACAATTTTCTGTAAGACTGATTTTATCTAGAAAAATTGCATTCTTTTTTTAACATATTTGATATATAATTTTCTACTTGGAGGAGTTTATAGAATAGGGATTATAAATAGAGCTGATTTTATTTTTGGACTGGTATCCTGTTAAAATACATTTAAGGACTAATAATTCTCCTTTAACTAAAGTTGGCATACAGTAAAAAAGGACTGTGTCACATCTTAACCCTGATTTAGTATTCATGTAATTATACTGCCAGCATGTTTTTTAATTCAAAATTTTGGGTGTGAGGGTACATGCTAAGCTCATTTATTCATCTGTTTACTGAATAACTAATTACTGATGGCTACAATGTCACTCAGTGCTAGCTTCTAGGAATTCAAGGATGAATTTAGATACATTTCCTGGTTTGCAGGAACAAACTACAGTCAAATATGCAAACAACTAATTACAATGTAATATGGTAATTTCAGCATGGATACAAAGATAATCTTTAGTAGGAACAAAATAAGAGCTCTCCAGCACATCTGGGTGTATCATTTTAGCTTAAGCATGAAGAGTTTTCCAAATGCAAAAGCAGCAGAGAAAATAACATTGCAAAGAAAGGAAGTGGGAGAGTTCAATGTATTCTGGGAAAAAAAAGAAAGCAACTTTATTACAGATAAAAACTGGATTGGATGATGTAGCTTAGAGGTACAGTCATACAGGCTTCTTAGTACTTCTTCCTGAACTACTTTTACCCCTTAAACTGAAGCACCCCTTTCTCAAAGGGACAGAGCCTGCTGTTAAAAAATGACCCTACAGATGAACAGCAGGTGGGGTTTATCTATGGATTGGCTGACTCTGAAAAGCTAAGCAGTATATACCCTGATCACTAATGCTTCCATAAGAAGGTATGATTTGAGTGTGATAGGCAATTTAAAATAGAACATATGTGTCACTGTTGCAGAAGTGTCTTAAACATGAGACCAAGAAAAAAGATGTAGATGATGTGCACTCAAAATTTTGAGTTGGCATATAGTTTCCCTTTTCATCATAATGACATGTCCAATGTGAAGTATAAAGAAGGGGTTAAAGGAGACAAGACTGGAGGCAGAGACTTCTTAGGTGTCTGTGGTAGGACTCAGAGAGATGATCTGGAATGGATCAGGGGTTGTAGAGATGCTTAAGAGGCAAAATTGGTAAGAACTGTAATTTAATTGTACAAGAAAGCAAAAAAGAAGAAAAATCTTGAATGACTCAGACTTATGTCCTTGGAAATTGATTATCATTAATTAATCTAGGTAATATAAAACAAAAGCCAAAGGATAGATTGAGTTTGGGACATAGTGAGTTGCATATTCTTGGAGGAAATCCCAGTTATGGATATTTATTGGAGGTTGGATAAGTGGATCTGGAGGTAAGGAAAGGGATTTGAATTAGCAATAGAGATTTGGTATGATTAGCAACTTAATCATAATTAAAACTAAAGGCATGATTAAGTAAACTGGGGAGAATTTGTGGAATAGAGGAAGAAAGTGGTTATATACCTCTGCCCTCAGGGTCCAGAATGAGTTGGGTATGGAGTGTATCCTTTCCAGTCTAGAAAGCTATTATGTTCTCTCTGTTAGAACATAGGTAATTTAAATTTCAACTCCATCTGAGGTTAACAAAGAAACTCTTGTTGTTTCAAACAAATCAATATATTATCAGAGTATAAATTATAGGCAAAGTTTGAACAATAGATATCAAGCCATGATCCTGACAACATTTTTAGATGTAATAAACTCAGCTGGCTGAGGCTCCAAATAAATATTTATTCAGGCACTGAATATAAAGTACAAATACCACTTACCATGTAATTGTTCCTTGCTTAGTTTACTGCTCAGGATCATAATTCTAAAGAATGTATTCTCAAGGGAGTCAAAAATTGGTTTCTGTGGGCAGAAAAACCTTGGCTGTAACCGGGGGGGCCTCCATCAGTTCAGTTCAGTCGCTCAGTCGTGTCCGACTCTTTGCAACCTCATGAATCGCAGCACACCAGGCCTCCTTGTCCATCACCAACTCCCAGAGTTCACTCAGACTCACGTCCATCGAGTCAGTGATGCCATCCAGCCATCTCATCCTCTGTCGTCCCCTTCTCCTCTTGCCCCCAATCCCTCCCAGCATCAGAGTCTTTTCCAATGAGTCAACTCTTCACATGAGGTGGCCAAAGTACTGGCGTTTCAGCTTTAGCATCATTCCTTTCAAAGAAATCCCAGGGCTGATCTCCTTCAGAATGGACTGGTTGGATCTCCTTGCAGTCCAAGGGACTCTCGAGTCTTCTCCAACACCACAGTTCAAAAGCATCAATTCTTCGGCGCTCAGCTTTCTTCACCGTACAACTCTCACATCCATACATGACCACTGGAAAATGGCTCAACCCTATTTGGCAAAATCTTATTCCTCAATATTTTATTTTTCTTGTTAAATTCAAATTCTCCCTCCTTAGATGTTAGTAAGGAGGGAGAAAAAAAAAGAGAAACAGTATTCTTAAGATATTAAGGAAATTTGTAGAAGACATTAATTTCAGGTATCTTTCCTTTGGTATCTGAGAAGGACTGGCTTATTTTTGTTTATCCTTTTTGCTAAAATTCATTTGATGAAGAGTATGCAACAAAATCCCTTGTCCTAATTGTAATGATTTTACTGCTATTTGATGTAGAATTTACAGAAAATCTGGATTTCTAACTATATAAGCTTACAACTTAAGATTTACTTTAGATATTGGTTAATTTTTTTTCTCATCTGATACTAAAAAGAAAAAATCTGATTATTTTGAGTTTTAGCCAATATATTAAATAACCAAGTGGGTATAAATCATTCTATCATCAGCAATTTGATTATTAAGTCCAGATCAGATCAGTCGCTCAGTCGTGTCCGACTCTTTGTGACCCCATGAACTGCAGCACTCCAGGCCTCCCTGTCCATCACCAGCTCTCGGAGGTCACTCAGACTCACATTCATCGAGTCAGTGATGCCATCCAGCAATCTCATCCTCTGTCGTCCCCTTTTCCTCCTGCCCCCAATCCCTCCCAGCATCAGAGTCTTCTCCAGTGAGTCAACTCTTCACATGAGGTGGCCAAAATACTGGAGCTTCAGCTTTAGCATCATTCCTTCCAAAGAAATCCCAGGGCTGATCTCCTTCAGAATGGACCGGTTGGATCTCCTTGCAGTCCAAGGGACTCTCAAGAGTCTTCTCCAACACCACAGTTCAAAAGCATCAATTTTTCGGCGCTCAGCCTTCTTCACAGTCCAGCTCTCACATCCATACATGACCACAGGAAAGACCATAGCCTTGACTAGGCAAACCTTTGTTGGCAAAGTGATGTCTCTGCTTTTGAATATGCTCTCTAGGTTGGTCATAACTTTCCTTCCAAGGAGTAAGTGTCTTTTAATTTCATGGCTGCAGTCACCATCTGCAGTGATTTTGGAGCCCAGAAAAATAAAGGCTGACACTGTTTCCACTGTTTCTCCATCTATTTCCCATGTAGTGATGGGACCAGATGCCATGATCTTCGTTTTCTGAATGTTGAGCTTTAAGCCAACCTTTTCACTCTCCACTTTCACTTTCATCAAGAAGCTTTTTAGTTCCTCTTCACTTTCTGCCATAAGGGTGGTATCATCTGCATATCTGAGGTTATTGATATTTCTCCTGGCAATCTTGATTCCAGCTTGTTTCTTCCAGTCCAGCATTTCTCATGATGTACTCTGCATATAAGTTAAATAAACATGGTGACAATATACAGCCTTGACGTACTCCTTTTCCTATTTGGAACCAGTCTGTTGTTCCATGACCAGTTCTAACTGTTGCTTCCTGACCTGCATATAGATTTCTCAAGAGGCAGATCAGGTGGTCTGGTATTCCCATCTCTCAGAATTTTCCACAGTTTATTGTGATCTACACAGTCAAAGGCTTTGGCATAGTCAATAAAGCAGAAATAGATGTTTTTCTGGAACTCTCTTGCTTTTTCGATTAAGTCCAGATCCCATACCAACTCCTTGGGCTTGGTGACGGTATGTATACTAATCAGGATTTTTTAATTATGAAAAGAGAAATGGCCTCTGCATATCTCATGTGCAAAAAGAATCCAGGGGAAGGTTGAAAAGCCAGACGCAGGCAGGCTCCAAGCATGATAAAACACAGCCAAGATTCTGCCCTAGGCTCCCTCTGTTGAGGATATTGCCCTTGGCACAGTTGCCGCTGGACTCTGCTGCTGCTGGCAGCGCCACTCTGCATGCATGCCATCTAGAGACTGTACTCCAAGGCACCGCAGCTGTTGCACTGACTCTCTGACCTGTGCCTTTGATGGCTCCATTAAGTTTCAATGTCCAGGCAGGAGCCATTGCTTGCATCTGCTTTACCTGTCAGGAGTCAGGGATATTTATCCTTCTTTGGCTTCCATCATCAAGTGTGGCCTCTGCTCCCCACCTACCTTAGGATTTCCCCCAAATAGAATGTGGATTTATACACTGAAAAACCCCACATGCCAAATGTCCCTTACAACATCGATAACTAAGAGTCAAATAATGCTTTGCAGTTAACAGAGTCCCTTGGAATATTTTTCATTTGATTTTTTTTAACAACTTAAAGTATTTCTGTATTTCTTTTTAAATTGAAATATAGTTCATTTACAATGTTGTGCCAATCTCTGCTGTGCAGCAGGGTGACCCTATTATACACATATATTCACTCTTTTTTTTAGATTCTTTTCCTATTTCAGTTTTTGAGGTGGGGAAACTAAAGCTTGAAGAGGTTAACTAACTAAAAGTTGCAACACTAGGGAAGAAATGAAAATTTTTGAGTGGCTGTCATGTGCTAAACCTAGTCCCAGATGCTTTTACACACAGTATTTTTTTTAAATGTATATGCTAAATATTTTCTTTAATCATATAGACACAAATATTAGCATTTGATCAATATTAAAAATTATCAATGAGATAGTTTATACTCCTTTCCTTATACTAAGCTTTCAAAATCCAGTGTATATTTTCTGTTTACAACACATTTCAATTGATACAATCAATTTTCAATGGGTATTCAGTTCAGTTCAGTCGCTCAATCGTGTCTGACTCTTTGCAACCCCATGAATCGAAGCACGCCAGGCCTTCCTGTCATAGTAGGCCCATATTTATAGTTTATAAAATGTACAGTTAAAAGCTATGTAACTAACATGTGAGAATTTGAGTTTGAAAGTAAATATATATTTGTTAAAAAAATACAGCAGTCTATGCCATAAACCTGTCACCTCCACAGGTTTCCTCCTTCCCTCTTATTTTTTATTATTGTTGCTATTATTTTCTGATAAGATTACAATACAAAATCTACCTTCTTAGCAAAATTTTAACTATATAATACAGTATTGTTAACTGCATGCTTTATGCTGTATAGATCTCTAGGACTTATTCATCTTGCATAACTGAAACTTTATACCCTTTGACTCCTACCTCCCTGTTTTCCTGTCTTTCCAGGCCTTGGCAATCACATTTTTGTCTGCTTCTGTAAGTTTGGTTATTTTAGATTCATCATATAAGTGGCATAATGTAGAATTTATTCTTCTGTTTCTGGCTTATTTCACTCACCATGTGGGAATTGGACCATAAAGAAAGCTGAGTGCTGAAGAATTGACGCTTTTTAACTGTGGTATTGGAGAAGACTCTTGAGAGTTCCTTTGACTTCAAGGGGATCAAACCAGCCAATCCTTAAAGGGAGTCCTAAAGGAAATCAGTCCTGAATATTCATTGGAAGGACTGATGCTGAAGCTAAGATCCAACATTTTGGCCACCTGATGTGAAGAACTAACTCATTAAAAACGACCCTGATGCTGGGGAAGATTGAAGTCAGGAGAAAGGAATGACAGAGGATGAGATAGTTGGATGTCATCATTGACTCTATGGACATGAACTTGAGCAAGCTCCAGGAGTTGGTAAAGGACAGGGAAGGCTGGCGTGCTGTAGTCCCTGGGGTCGCAAAGAGTCAGACACAACTGAGCGACTGACCTGAACTGAATAATCTCCTCTAGTCTCATTCGTGTCACAGATGGCAGGATTTTCTTCTTTTTAAAGGCTGAATAAAATTCCACTGTATTTATATATGACATTTTCTTTGAACATTCATTCATCAGCGGACACTGAGGTTGTTTCCATATCTTGGCTGTCGTGAATAATGCTGCAATGAACATGTGGACATCCCTTCAAGATCCTGATTTCAGCTCTTTGGATATTAACCCAGAATGGATTTCTGGATGAGATGGTGGTTCTATTTTTAGTTTTTATGAGGAACTTCTTTTCTATAGCAGCTTCACCAATATACATACCCACCAACAGTGCACAAGGGTTCCTTTTCTCCACATCCTCACCAACATTTATTTTTCTAATATATAAAAGCCATTGTAACAGGTGTGAGGTGGTATCTCATTGTGGTTCTGAACTGCATTTCCCTGGTAGTGAGTGATATGAGCATCTTTTTATGTACCCATTGATCATTTATATACCTCCTTTGGAGAAATGTCTACTCAGTTCCTTTGCTCATTTTTAAATTGGGTTATTTGGTTTATTTTCTTATTGAGTTGTAAGAATTCCTTATGGTTTTAGATATTAACCCTTTATCAGGCAAATGACTGGCAAACATTCATTTCATTCTGTAGGTTGCATTTTCATTTCATTAATTATTTCTTTGGCTATAGAGAGGATTTTATTTTGATATAACGCAACTTTATTTTTTCTTTTGTTATCTGTGCTGTTGATGCTATATTTAAGAAGTCATTGCTAATGTTAGTGTCAATTTGCTTTTTCCCTTTGTTTTCTTCTAGGGATTTAATGTTCTTATGTTTAAATGTTTAAACTATTTTGAGTTCATTTTTGTGTATGGTGTGAGATAAGGATCCAATTCAATTATTTCATATGAATATATCCAGTTTTCTCAATACTATTAATTGAAGATTATACTTTCCCATTGTGTATTCTTGGCATTCTTATCAAAATCAGTTGATACATATGTGTGAGTTTACTTCTCTACTCTCTATTCTCTTGGTGTATGTATGTGTTTATATGTTGGTTCTAGTACCTTGCTGTTTTAATTACAGTAGCTTGCAATATATGTTGAAATTGGAAAGTGTGATACCTCTATTTTTGTTATTTTTCAAGACTGCTCTGATTATTTGAATTCTTTTATGGTTTCATAAAAATCTTAGGATTTTTTTTGGTTCTATTTCTGTGAAAAATGACATTGGGATTTTGATAGGAATTGCATTGAATCTGTAGACCCTTCAGGCAGTACAGACATTTTAAAAACATTCTTCCCGTCAAAGAACTCACAGTATCTCCAGTTTTTTTTGTGTCTTCTTCAATTTCTTACACTGTGTTTTGTAGTTTGCAGTGTGCAGATTTTTAACCTCATTGGTTAAGTTTATTACTAAGTATTTTTTTCTATTTTTGATGCTTTTCTAAATGAGACTATTGATTTCCTTTTCGGATAATTTGTTGTTAGTGTGTAGAAGTGCAACTTATTTATATTGATTTTTATATCTTGCAATTGTGTTGAATTAGTTATAATGATTTTTTTCTTGCAGTCTTTAGGGTATTTTTTAAATGTCATCTGCAAACAGGCATAATTTTACTTCTTCTGATTTGGATACCTTTTATTTCTGTTTCTTGCCAATATTGTGTTGAGGATTTTTTTATCCTTGTTCATCAGGGATACTGGCCTATAGTTTTATTTTCTTACAGTGTATTTGTCTGGCTTTACTTTAAGGGTAATGCTGGCTCAGTAATAAGAGTTTGGAAATGTCCCCTCTTATTTTTTGTAAAAGGTTGAGAAGGATTGGTATTAATTCTTCTTTAAATGTTTGGTAGAATTTGCCTGTCTTGGGCTTTTCTTTGTTGGGAAATTATTTTTATAACTGATTCAATCTCTTTATGTGGTATTGGTCTGTTCAGTCTTTTTCTTTCTCCTTGATTCAGTCTTGGTTGGACGTATGTTTGTAAAAATTTATTCATTCTTCTAGAATGTTCAATTTGTCAGCATATTAGCATAATAGCCTCTTATGATGTTTTAAAAACATTTCCAAAGCATTGGTTGTCTCCTCTCCTATTTTTTATTTTACATATTTAACTTTTCTTTTCTTTTTTTTTTAAGTTTAGCTAAGGATTTATTAATTTTGTCTATTTTTTTCAAGGAACCAGGTCTTAGTTTCATCAACTTACTTTATTGTTTTTTCAGTACTCTATTTCGTTTATTTCTGCTCTAATATTATTTCCTTCTGCTAACTTTGGACTCAGTGTGTTCTTTTTCTGGTTCTCTGAGGTGTAATACTAAGTTGTTAATAAGAGATCTTTCTTCTTTTCTAATGTAGGCATGTATCACTATAAATTTACTTCTGGTGTGTTGTGTTTTTGTTTTCACTTGTCTCATAATATTTTCGAATTTCCTTTTTAAAAAATATTTATTTATTTGGCTGCATTGGGTCTTAGTTGTGGTCTTAGTTTGTTGCATTATATAGAATCTTTCAGTGCAGTGCATGTACTCTTTATTTGTGGCCCATGGGCTCTGGGGCATGCACACTTCAGTAATTGTGGTCATGGGCTTAGTTACTCTGCAGCGTGTGGGAACTTAGTTCCTTGACCAGGGATTGAAGCCACATCCCCTGCATTGCAAGGCAGATTCTTATTCATTGGACCATCAGTGAGATCCCTAAATTCCTATTCTGATTTCTTCTTTGGCCCAATGTTTCAAGAGTGTGTTGTTTAATTTTCATGGATTTGTGATTTTTTTTTCCATTTTCTTTTGTTTTTGAGCTCTTGTTTTGTTCCATTGTAGTTAGAAAAGATTCTTGGAATGATTTCAGTCTTCTTAAATGTATTAAGACTTGTTTTGTGACCTAGCATGTGATCTGTCATGGACAATGTTCTGTGTGCAATTGAGAAGAATGTATATTCTGCTCCTGTTGGGAAGAATAGTTTGCATGTCTCTTAGTTTGGTCTGTATCATAGTTCAAATCTGCTGTTTCCTTACTGATTTTCTGTTTGGATAATTTGGCCATTATTATAGGTGGATTATTGAACTTTCCTATTATTGTAATGTCTATTTGCTCCTTCAGATCTGTAAATGATTGCTTTATAAATTTTGATACTCTGATATTAGATACATATAACAACAGTTTTGGTATAATTATAGGCAATCCTGCTTTCATTTGGTTATTTTTTAAAAAGATTTTTTTGATTTGGGCCATTTTTAATGTCTTTATTGAACCTGTTACAATATTGCTTCTCTTTTGTGTTTTTTGGTTCTGAGGCCTGTGGAATCTTAGCTCCCTGACCAGGGACTGAACTGCACTCCTGCATTAGAGGATGAAGTCTTAACCACTGGACTACCAAGGAAGTCCTTCATTTGATTATCATTTGCTTGGAATATCATTTTCCATCCCTTCATTTTGGCCTATATATGTCCTTAAATCTAAAATGGATCTTTCATTAACAGTAGGTAGTAGGATCTTATCTTTTTAAATCTATTTCACCACTCTGTCTTTTATTTTGGTGAGTTTAATCCATTTAAAAAGAATAATTTTATGTGTTCATTTTGACTGTCCTAGATTTTCCTTGCTGTGTGGGCCTTTTCTAGTTGTATTAAGAGTGGGAGCTCTTCTCGAGTTGTGATGCTTAGGCTTCTCATTGTGGTGGCTTTTCTTGAAGTGGAGCATGGGCTCTAGGGCACACAGGCTTCAGTAGTTGTGGCACGTGGGCTCAGTAATTGTGGCTCCCAGGCTGTAAAGCATAAGCTCAATAGTTGCAGCTCATGGACTAGTTGCTCTGCAGCATGTGGGATCTTCTGGGATCAGGGGTCAAACCCATGTCTCCTGTATTGGCAGCAGATTCTTTACCACTGAACCACCAGGGCAGCCCTCCATTTATTTCATTCAGTCACTAAGTTGTGTCCAGCTCTTTGTGACCCCATGGACTGCTGCACGCCAGGCTTCCCAGTTCTTCACTATTTCCCGGAGTTTACTTAAACTCATGTCCTTTGAGTCAGTGATGCCATCCAGCCATATCATCCTCTGTTGCCTCCTTCTCCTCATGCCCTCAATTTTTCCCAGCCTCGGGGTCTTTTCCATTGAGTTGGCTCTTCGCATTTGGTTGCCAAAATATTGGAGCTTCAGCTTCAGCATCAGTTCTTCCAATGAATATTCAGGGTTGATTTCCTTTAGGATTGACTGATTTGATCGCCTTGCTGCCCAAGTGACTCTCAAGAATCTTGTCCAACACCACAGTTTGAAAGCATCAATTCTTGGCTGGTAGTGATCTTTTTTTCTTTCAGCACTTTGAATATATAATTTAACTCTTTTCTAGTGTGAAATCTGCTGAGAAATCTGCTTCTAGTGTTATGGGGATTCCCTTGTATGTGGCAAGGTCCCTTTTTCTTCTATTTATTTCAGCATTTTTGTTGACTTTTGACTGTTTAGCTATATTAAGTCAGTGCAAGTCCCTTTAAGTTAAATCTATTTGGGGTCTTTCAGATTTCACAAATTTAGATGACCATTTTCACTCTCAATTTTGAGTTGATTTTTGCCATTATTTATTTAATAAGTTTTCTGCTCCTTTCTTGTTCTCTTCTTCTTTTGGGACTCCCATATGCATATATTGGTTCAGTTCATAATGTCTTACATGATCCCAAAGTCCCATAGGCTTTCTTTACTCCTTTTCTTTCTTTTTTTTCCCTCTGAGAAAAATAATTTTGAATGATTTGTTCTCAAATTCATTGATTCTTTATTCTGTTATTGAAGCTCTCTCTTGAATTTTTAGATCAATTACTGGTTTTTCGCTTCCAGAATTTCTGCTTGCTTTTTTTTTTTTTTTTAATGATTTCTATCTCTTTGTTAAACTTCTTATTTTTTGTGTGTATTGTTTTCCTGATTTCAATTACTTGTCTATCTGTGTTCCCTTGTAGATGGTTGAGCTTCTTTAAGATGAATATCCTGAATTACTTAACAGGTCATTAGTAGATCTCCATTTCTTTAGGGCCAGTTACTGGTACTTTATTTTGTGCCTTTGGTGGTGTCAGGTTTCCATAATTCTTCATGATCCTTATCCCCTTTTGTTGATTGTGTAGGTTCATTTGAAGAAGCTGCAGGTAAAGTGAAACTGTCCTTCCTACCCTCTTCAGTGCATCTTTTTTTCATTTCTGTACACATGGTGCTATAATCTCTCATCTGGATTCTGGAGCTCTTGGCAGGTACTCTTATCTCTTGATGGTTTTCAAACTGATGTTTCTGTGAGAGAATGAGGTCTGGAACCTCCTATTTTGCCATTTTGCTGACATTGCTCCTACACACAGAGTATCTTATTTAATTCTCATAAAATTTTGTGATGTAGTATAATTATTTTTCTCAGATGGGTAAGTAAATGTAGTAGTGGCAGAAACAGCATTTGTTTCTGAGTCTTTAGACTCCAAATTCTTTTCTCATTTGATGGCACAGTTAAGCTTACTTACTGAATTCTTTCACTTTTCTGGCACTTTCTACATTTTTTTTTTGTATCAGCAACTTTTGTATCTAAGAAATATTTCTTCAATAAATTAATCTGTAAAACTTTCCACAAGGTATTGGCTTGAAAAAATATTTTATAAAATTATTTTCTGACAGTTTTCCTCTAGAACATCAGTCAATATAAAAATGTAAATGGAAACAGATTTGTTTCTAGAGCCTATATCTTTGCTCTGGAGATATTTCCATATCAAATATGTCACAAAAACATAAACATTAACAAATGCCAAAACTGATAAAAATGAAGTGCATTTATATGGTGTAGATTATATTAATCTTTTATTCATTGTAATGGCTTAAACTATCCATTCTCTACCTATGACTCTCCAGAGGTCCTGATGTCTCACATAAATTGCTTATGTTTTGGGGACAACATTTGGTGATACCAGCACTGAAATAGGATAATGGTTCATCTTCAGTAACCTCTTACCCTCTTTTTACTATGATACACTAAGGATGTCAAATCCAAGTTGAATGAAGCTCATGCCTTAGGCATAGAATTTAGCTTTATTCTCTGTTGTTGTTCTTGCTGACTCTGCATTTCCAGACTTCAGTGCAGAGGCATGAGAACTTTACTTACCTGTGCGTTCATACCTTAGTTTAGTTTTCTGGATTCAATTCTTATCCTTCTGTCTTTATATATTTTTTAACAGTAAGTGAAGTGAAACTCGGATTCTCCAGGCCAAAATACTGGAGTAGGTAGCCGTTTCCTTCTCCAGGGGATCTTCTCAGCTCAGGAATCAAACCAGGGTCTCTTACATTGCATGTGGATTCTTTACCAGCCGAGCTATCATGGAATCCCTCTATTATGTTTAGGATTGCTCAGACTCTTGGGGCAATATTTCTTCACCTACATTGTCTTTTCAACTCTCTGTAGAAATACTCTGTTTTTAAGATTTTAAGTTTCATGGTTGTGGAAAAAAATTTGCTTTGCACAAAACCTGGACACATGTATTTGGTCTCTTTTCCTTCTATATCTCCAGTACTTAGGTCTTTATTTGGTATACATAATGAGCGACTGAACTGAACTCCATTGTTCCTTCTTCAAGCAATTCATAAAAAACAGTGAAAGATTTTTAAGAAAGTTATTAGTTTCCAGATTATAAAAAGGTGACTTGAAACAAAACCATTAGGTTTGACTGAGGCAAAGGAGTATAAGGTTGTCTTAATAAGTAAGTGTAGAACTGTTATAAAAGCACTTGATGCAAGTATTCTGTAAGAGTTTCTGTTTTATTTTGCTTTTCTTATTATCACAAATACACTAACTGACTTTCAGGTCTGTGGTTTGGCTGGTTTCCTGAGAACAGAGTCTGGAATGTAGAGAGGCTTTTCCCCACTGCTATCCTTTCCACTGCTTAGTCCAGGGGATTCTATGCCTTCAGGATAAAGAAACAGCTCACCGATGAAGTAAGAGATCTAAGCTCTATATGACTGAGTTTGATTATAAAGTCAAATTTTAGGAGCACAAAAAATGAAGACTATCTAAATGCTTGTGGTTAAATTATAGCTTAAAAGAGGATGGGAAAAGCACGTCTAGTCATTCATTTATTTCTTAAGCATTTATTGATTTATTGATGTGTCAGATTTGAGATCAAAAACTTCTGTTTGCAGTCTAGTTGAGATAGACTTGTAAACTGATAAGTCATAATGCTATGTGGCAGAAAGTGTAATAGGATATGGTAACTAATAGAGAGATGATATTTGAACAGGATCTTGGAAATATCAGACTTCATTTAGGTCTCTGTGATCACATTTCCCTTTTAGAGTGGTTTGGGCAATTGTGCTGTGGCAATGCAACAAAGCTTCAACAACTGTTGACACAATCAAAATCTAGGGTGTGAATGTGGATGAAGCTTGGAGAAGATTCCAGGAAGAAGTTTGGATTAAAGTAATATCTTTACTGGAAACATATGTATTTTTATATACAAGAAAATCTTATAAATAATTTTATTTTGTAAATATCAACATATATCAAGATTCAGAATTTGCAAATATAGGACAATCATATACACATACACATGCATTCACACCCCAAATATAAAAATATATATACTTAACAGTTTTTCACAGAATTACTATTTGAACCCCAGAACTTCCTTTTCACAGTGTTATTAAATACGCAAATACGAATTGGCTTAAATTATTAAAAGAAAGTGTTAATTAAATAATACCCTATGTTTGAATCTTGATTTGTGCATGTTAGGTTATAATTTAAAAGATTGTGAAGTGTTGTCCCAAAATAAAGTATGACTAATATGGAAGTCTCCTAAAAATAATTTTCATACATTCCAAAAATGCTTTCTAGAACCCCAAAGACTGTAAAGTATTCTACCATATACTCATAACGTTAAATTTGTAGTTTTTAATTAGTTAGAAAATTAAATACTCTACTGATATATAAGTACTGAAACTAGAATTGAGCATCAGAAATACTTGGGCATTTAAAAAATATATTTTCCTGGGTCCTTCCCAGACCCATTAAACTAGATTGCCAAGTGCAGGTTTGGGTATGTAGATTTTCAGATATATATCCCTGGGTAAAGTACCATTGCTGATAGATGTTAGGCATTATTGACTTTAAGCTCCATGAGGTCAAAAGTTCTGTCTTATTTATTGTGTCCTTAGCACTTGGCACATAATAAGTACTCAGCCTGCAGAGTGGATGAATGGATGGATGAATGGATTGACTCTGTCTGCTTCTGATTTATTTAATATTTTTTCATGTGTGAAGTCCAGACCCAATAGCAATAATAAAAATACTTACACTGGCACTGGGAAAAGTAAGACTGGTCTTAGTCCTTTGAGGCTGGCTGCTGCTGCAGCTGCTGCTAAGTCGCTTCAGTAGTGTCCGACTCTGTGCAACTCCAGAGATGGCAGCCCACCAGGCTCCCCTGTCCCTGGGATTCTGCAGGCAAGAACACTGGAGTGGGTTGCAATTTCCTTCTCCAATGCATGAAAGTGAAAAGTGAAAGTGAAGTCGCTCAGTCGTGTCCGACTCTTTGTGACCCCATGGACTGCAGTCCACCAGGCTCCTCCGTCCATGGGATTTTCCAGGCAAGAGTACTGGAGTGGGGTGCCACTGCCTTCTCTGGCCAGTCTCTTCTAAAGTGTCTCATTCTGTGAGGGCTTTGAACATCGGCCTTTATGCCTGTAAGGCTCTTGTAATGTACTAGTGAGCTGGACTGGATCCTGCCTTCCGTCCGCTTCTGGAGTTGTCCTTTGAGCTATCTGTTCTTTTCTATCTGCAGTGCCCTGTGGGAGGTTTTCTGACAAGGGCTGCAGAAACTAATGTTTCAACTCTGTCTCCTCAAACTCCTCCTCCTCATAGCTGCAGAGAGTACTTTTTTTCCTCTTCCTGTGTGGCAGGAAGCCGCCCTTTTGTCATATCCTGCATCTTGATACTCTGTGTCTTATGAGAAAACCTCTACATTAGCTCTCCAGGCTTGGTCCACAGAGAGCTAAAAGATCAGCTTTGGGAGATTTTTCTAAAACAAACAAACCTTCAGTTCTCTTTTAAGAGTCTGGCTCTTAAAACTGAAAGCCAGAATTTTCATGATTTTGCCTCTACTTTGAATTATTTTAAAGTTTATTTTGAAAAGCAAAGTAGAAAATGCTATCTTTGCTTCAGATCATCACTACTCAAAGTGTGGTCCACTTTGGGCGGCAGCAGCCCAGCCTATCCTGGGCGCACTTGTTAAAAACACAGAACCTCAGCTCCCAGCTTATACCTGCTGAATCATATGCTATGCTATGCTATGCTAAGTCGCTTCAGTCGTGTCCGACTCTGTGCGATCCCATAGACGGCAGCCCACCAGGCTCCACCGTCCCTGGGATTCTCCAGGCAAGAACGCTGAATCATAATCTGTACTTAAATAGGCTCTCCTGGTGATTTGCATATATGTTAACATTTGAAAAACAACTCTTAGTGATTTCTGTAATACTGAAGCATCATTTAGCTACAATAAGTAGAGTGATAGGTTTATTAGGAGCTAAAAGTGCGTCAGAAAAATATTTGTATCTCATCCTCAAAGCCAGCATCTTATTTAATAAGGAAACAAACATCTGCCAGGAATAAGACAAGGATGGCCAATACCATTTCTTGTTGTTTTCAGTTGCTCAGTTGTGTCTGACTCTTTGCGACCCCATGGACTAAGGCAGGCCAGGCTTCCCTGTCCTTCATCACCTCCCAGAGTTTGCTCAAACTCATGTCCTTTGAGTCGGTGATGCCATCCAACCATCTCATCCTCTGATGTCCCCTTCTCCTGCCCTCAATCTTTCCCGACATCAAGGCCTTTTCCAATGAGTTGGCTCTTTGCATCAGGTGGCTAAAGTATTACAGCTTCAACTTCAGCATCAGTCTTTCCAGTGAATATTCAGGGTTGATTTCCTTTAGCATTGACAGGTTTGATGTCCTTGCTGTCCCAGGGACTCTCATGAGTCTTCTCTAGCCCCACAATTTGAAAGTATCAATTCTTCGGCTCTCAGCCTTCATTATGGTCCAACTCTCACATACATACGTGACTACTGGAAAAACCATAGCTCTGACTATATGGACAGTATCATTATTACTATCCAAAATCATTTTCAAATTGTCATCCGGTGCCACTAGAGAGAGATACATGATTTAGAAAGGAAAGAATAAAATAATGTTCATTTATAGATTGTATATCTGCAAAGCTAACAAAATTGAAAAAGCTACAAATACACTTAAGAGAAACTTAGTAAAATCAATTTGTAGACAGCAATAGCTTTCACATATAAAAATAATAACTGATTAAAAGACTCCTTTAATAATTGCGACAAAATTTTTTTAAAGTACTTAGCATAAATTTAATAGGAAATGACCAAGACATACATGAAATAAACTACAAAATATACCTGAATGACACAAAGGAAACATGAACAGATAGGAAGCCATACCATCAATTTGAATAGGAAGGCTCAATATTGTAAAGCATCTTTTCTGATAATACACAGGTTATCAGGATTTCTTCTTGAAGCTAAACAAATAGATTATATACTTCATTTGGAAAAGCAATTAAACATAAATAGCCTGAAAACCTTAAAAAAGAAAACAATGGGAGAGGGTGAAATCTTAAACCAGATGGTAAAATGTATCACAAAATCTCTATAATTAGAAGGATATTATATTGGCAAGTGAATAAACAGACAAATTAGTAGAACCAAATAGAAAACCCAGAAATAAACCTAATTTCACATGGAATTTTAGGTTATGATGAAGGCCACATCTGAAATCAGTGGAGAAATATAGACTTTTAAAAAGTGATGCTGAGATAAATGGACAGGCCTGTGAAAAAGGTAAAAATCTGCATTCTGTATACCAGTGTAAATTCTAAATAGGTACAAGATCCGAATGTAAAAAATAAAACTACACAAATACTAGAAAAAAAGCATGGTGAATCCTTTACAGCATGTGATTAAGTGAAAATTTCTCAAGTTAAGTGAACATTTTAATAACTCTGGTTATATTTAAAAATTCTGGGTGGCAAAAAGCCACTAAAAGCAAAGTGAAAATACAAGTGACATCTGGGGAAATATTTACAACTTCTCTTGCAGAAAAAGGCTTCATATCTCTAATATCTAAAGAACTCTACAAAGTGAGAAGAAAACAAATCACATTATAAAACTGGACAAGAACTATACACACACAGTTCAAAGGAAAAGAAATATAAACAGCACTTTACAGATACAAAGAAGATGCTCAAACTTGGTCCTAATGAGAGAGATGAAAATTAAAACTATATTAAAACACCATTGCTCATGTACCAAACTGGCAAAAATCCAGGACTGTAACAATTGCATTCTGTTGGCAAGGCTGTGGGAAAACAGGGCTTCCCATATGTTGCTGATGGGAATACAGCGCTGGTGAAAGAAACTTTTCGAAATCTAGCAATAAATACTACAGTATTTATGCTCTGATCCAGCAACCTCATTTCAAGGAGTCTTTCCTTAAGATTCACCAGGAAGTGTGGAATGACATATATACAAGGCAATTGACAATGGCGCAATTTTATAATAGCAAAATAGAAAACAACTCAAACATTCAACAAGAAGCAACTAGTTGAAATAAACCATGAAACATCCTCACAATGGAAGAACATGAAGTAGTTACAAAGAATGAAGATTATCTTTATTTCTTTCTGTGAATAATAATTAGGGGAAAAAACAATGAAGGGCAAAACACTCTATAATAGGCTACCTTTTATCTTTAGAAGGGAGAAGGGATTTAAATATATATTTGTTTTTGCATGTATTAATGAAACAAAGGAAAGATAAACACAGAACTACTGTAAATGGTTATTGGTGAGGATCTGGGTGGTGTGAAAAATCTGGGTGCTAGATTTCTTGAAACACAGTTTGATAATTTGATGTTCAGTTCAGTTCAGTTCAGTCGCTCAGTTGTGTCTGACTCTTTGAGACCCATGAATCACAGCACTCCAGGCCTACCTGTCTATCACCAACTCCCGGAGTTCACTCAAACTCGTGTCCATTGAGTCGGTGATGCCATCCAGCCATTTCATCCTCTGTCGTCCCCTTCTCCTCCTGCCCCCAAATCCCTCCCAGCATCAGGGTCTTTTCCAATGAGTCAACTCTTCACACGAGGTGGCCAAAGTATTGGAGTTTCAGCTTCAGCATCAGTCCTTCCAATAAACACCCAGGACTGATCTCCTTTAGGATGGACTGGTTGGATCTCCTTGCAGTCCAAGGGACTCTCAAGAGTCTTCTCCAACATCACAGTTCAAAAGCATCAATTCTTCAGTGCTCAGCTTTCCTCACAGTCCAACTCTCACATCCATACATGACCACTGGAAAAATCATAGCCCTGACTAGACGGACCTTTGTTGGAAAAGTAATATCTCTGCTTTTGAATGTGCTATCTAGGTTGGTCATAACTTTCCTTGCAAGGAGTAAGCATCTTTTAATTTCATGGCTGCAGTCACCATCTGTAGTGATTTTGGAGCCCAGAAAAACAAAGTCTGACACTTTTTCCACTGTTTCTGCATCTATTTCCCATGAAGTGATAGGACCAGATGCCATGATCTTCGTTGTCTGAATGTTGAGCTTTAAGCCAATTTTTTCACTCTCCTCTTTCACTTTCATCATGAGGCTTTTTAGTTCCTCTTCACTTTCTGCCATAAGGGTGGTGTCATCTGCGTATCTGAGGTTATTGATATTTCTCCTGGCAATCTTAACTCCAGCTTGTGCTTCATCCAGCTCAGCGTTTCTCATGATGTACTCTGCATATAAGTTAAATAAGCAGGGTGACAATATACAGCCTTGATGTACTCCTTTTCCTATTTGGAACCAGTCTGTTGTTCCATGTCCAGTTCTAACTGTTCCTGACCTCCATATAGGTTTCTCAAGAGGCAGGTCAGGTGGTTTGGTATTCCCATCTCTTGAAGAATTTTCCACAGTTTATTGTGATACACACAGTCAAAAAGGCAAAATTTGACGTTGGAGTCATGTAAATGTTTTTGTGTGCTGATTTCTCAATCATGTCCGATTCTTTGTGACCCCATGGACTGTAGCCCCCGAGGCTCCTCTGTCCATGGAATTTTACAATCTTGAAACAAAACTAGATAAAAAAGGAAAAAATAAATAAGGTAATCCATAAAAACTGGAAACAAAATGAAGCAAAATAAATGTTTCAATTGAGTGTATCTGTGTCTTAATGACAGAGGATTATTTCATGTGACTTTAAAATAGGGGTAGGTGAAATGGAATTGTAATCAGTTAACAGAAACTTAGGAGATCAGTTAGTCAAATGTAATGCATGGACTTTGGAATCTTATTCAAACAGACCAAAAAAAAAATCTGTAAAGAGAAATTTATGAAGCAGTTGGAAATTTTAAAAATTCATGATAACACACATATGAAATTGATCATTTAATAGAAACAATCTAAATGTCTATTAATGAATGAATGGAATAAGAAAATGTGGTACATATATGTAATGGAATATTATTCAGCCATAAACATGAATGAAATCTTGCCATTTTTGACCCCATGGATGGACATTATACTAAGTGAAATGAGTTAGATGGAGAAAAGCAATGTTACATGACCTCATTTTATATGAGATCTAAAAAACAAAAACAAAAATAAATAACCAAAATAACCTCAGAAACCAAGCTCAGAGATACAGAGAATTGATTGGTAGCTGCTAGAAGCAAGGCAAGGAGTTGGGAGGATGAAGAGGGTGGAAAAAATGGGTGAAGAGATTCAAAAGGTATGAACTCAGTTATAAAATAAATAAGTCATGCTGATGTAAAATGTACAGCATGGTGACTATAGCTAATAATACTATATTGCATATTTGAAAGTTGCTAAAAGAGTAGATTTTAAACATTCCAACCATAAGAAAAAAATTTTTGGAACAGTGTAAAGTGACAGATGTTAGCTATTATTATGATGATAATTTTGCAATTAATACAAATACCAAATCATGAATTGTATACCTATTTATACCTCAGTTTTTTAAAAATCACCTTTTTAACCATTTTTAAGGGCACAGTTCAGTGGCATTAAGTACATTCACATTGTTGTGCAACCATCACCACTATCTCCAGAATTATTTTTTCATCTTCTCAAACTGAAACTTTATACTTGTTAAAAAATGACTCTCCATTTCCGCCTTCCTGACAACTACTATTCTACTTTCTGTCTCTAAGAATCTGACTACTCAGTGGCACTAGTGGTAAAGAATCCAAGGGCTCAATTCCTAGGTTGGCAAGATACCCTGGAGTAGGAAATGGCATCCCACTCCAGTATTCTTGTCTGGAAAATTCCATGGGAAGAGGAGCCTGACGGGGTACAGTCCATGGGGCCACAAAGAGTCAGACATTACTGAGTGACTGAACCCAATACAATACAATTGATGGAATCATACAATATTTGTTTTGGGGGGACAGGTTATTTTACTTAGCATGTCTTCAAGATTTATGTGTTTTGTGCGTGCGTGAATGCACAATCATGTCCAACTCTATGGACTGTAGCTTGCCAGGTTCCTCTGTCTATGGAATTTTCCAGGCAAGAATACTGGAGCTGGGTGCCGTTTCCTCCTCCAGGGGATCTTCCCTACCCAGGGATCAAATCCGTGTCTCCTGCATTGGCAGGCAGATTCTTTACCACTGAACCACCTGGGAAACTCTTATCTGTATTGTTCAATTCAGTTCAGTAACTCAGTCATGTCTGACTCTTTGTGACCCCATGAACCACAGCACGCCAGGCCTCCCTGTCCATCACCAACTCCCAGAGTCTACTCAAACTCATGTCCATTGAGTTGGTGATACCATCCAACCATCTCATCCTCTGTCATCCCTTTCTCCTCCTGCCTTCAATCTTTCCCAACATCCAGGTCTTTTCAAATGAGTCAGCTCTTCGTATCAGGTGGCCAAAATACTGGAGTTTCAGCTGCAGCATCAGTCCTTCCAATGAACACCCAGGACCGATTTCCCTTAGGATGGACTGGTTGAATCTCCTTGCAGTCCAAGGGACTCTCAAGAGTCTTCTCAACACCACAGTTCAAAAGCATCAATTCTTCGGTGCTCAGCTTTCTTTATAGACCAACTTTCACATCCATACATGACTACTGGAAAAACCATAGCCTTGACTAGACGGACCTTTGTTGACAAAGTAATGTCTCTGCTTTTGAATATGCTATCTAGGTTGGTCATAACTTTCCTTCCAAGGAGTAAGCGTCTTTTAATTTCATGGCTGCAATCACGATCTGTAGTGATTTGGGAGCCCCCCAAAATAAAGCCATCCACTGTTTCCCCATCTATTTGCCATGAAGTGATGGGACCAGATAGCATGTGTCAAAACTTACTTCCCCTTGGAGGCTAATTAAACTACATTTATTTACCCATTTATCTATCATTAACATTTGAGTTGCTTCCACCACTTGGTCATTGTGAATAATGATGCTGTGAACATAGGTAGTACAAGTATCTGAGCTCTTTAACATTCAGAGCTCATTTGCCATGAAGTGATGGGACCAGATGCCGTGATGGGACCAGAACATTTGCCATGAAGTGATGGAACCAGATGCCATGATCTTAGTTTTCTGAATGTTGAGCTTTAAGCCAACATTTTCACTCTCCTCTTACACTTTCATCAAGAAGCTCTTTAATTCTTCTTCACTTTCTGCCATAGGGTGGTGTCATCTGCATATCTGAGGTTATTGATATTTCTCCCGGCAATCTTGATTCCAGCTATGCTTCCTTCAGCCCAGTGTTTCTCATGATGTACTCTGCATATAATTTAAATAAGCAGTGTGACAATATACAACCTTGACGTACTCCTTTTCCTGTTTGGAACCAGTCTGTTGTTCCATGTCCAATTCTAACTGTTGCTTCCTGACCTGCATATAGGTTTCTCAAGAGGCAGATCAGGTGGTCTGGTACTCCCATCTCTTTTAGAGTTTTCCACAGTTTATTGTGATATACACTGTCAAAGGCTTTGGCATAGTCAATAAAGCAGATATAGATGTTTTTCTGAAACTCTTTTGCTTTTTCCATGATCCAGCGGATGTTGCCAATTTGACCTCTAGTTCCTCTGCCTTTTCTAAAACCAGCTTGAACATCTGGAAGTTCACAGTTCACATATTGCTGAAGCCTGGCTTGGAGAATTTTGAGCATTACTTTACTAGCATGTGAGATGAGTGTGTGTAGTTTGAGCATTCTTTGTCATGGCCTTTTTTTGGGATTGGAATGAAAACTGACCTTTTCCAGTCCTGTGGCCACTGCTGAGTTTTCCAGATTTGCTGGCATATTGAATGTAGCACTTTCACAGCATCATCTTTCAGGATTTGAAAGAGCTCAACTGGAATTCCATCACCTCCACTAGCTTTGTTCATAGTGATGCTCCTTAAGGCCCACTTGACTTTACGTTCCAGGATGTCTGGCTCTAGGTGAGTGATCACACCATCGTGATTATTTGGGTTGTGAAGATCTTTTTTGTACAGTTCTTCTGTGTATTCTTGCCACCACTTCTTAATATTTTCTGCTTCACAACAGACTGTTTCTAAATCAGGAAAGGAGGACATCAAGGCTGTATATTGTCACCCTGCTTATTTAACTTATATGCAGAGTACATCATGAGAAACGCTGAGCTGGATGAAGCACAAGCTGGAATCAAGATTGCCGGGAGAAATATCAATAACCTCAGATATGCAGATGACACCACTCTAATGGCAGAAAGTGAAGAGGAACTAAAAAGCCTCTTGATGAAGGTGAAAGTGGAGAGTGAAAAAGTTGGCTTAAAGCTCAACATTCAGAAAACGAAGATCATGGCATCTGGTCCCATCACTTCATGGCAAATCGATGGGGAAACTGTGGAAACAGTGGCTGAGTTTATTTTTGGGGCTCCAAAATCACTGCAGATGGTGATTGCAGCCATGAAATTAAAAAACACTTAGTCCTTGGAAGGAAAGTTATGACCAACCTAGATAGCATATTGAAAAGCAGAGACGTTACTTTGTCAACAAAGGTCCGTCTATTCAAGGCTATGTACGGATTGCAGAGTTGGACTGTGAAGAAAGCTTAGCACCGAAGAAGAATTATGCTTTTGAACTGTGGTGTTGGAGAAAACTCTTGAGAGTCCCTTGAACTGCAAGGAGATCCAACCACTCCATCCTAAAGGAGATCAGTCCTGAATATTCACTGGAAGGACAAATGCTGAAGCTGAAACTCCAATCAATACTTTGGCCACCTCATGCAAAGAGCTTACTCATTTGAAAAGACCTTGATGCTGGGAAAGATTGAAGGCAGGAGAAATAGGGGATGACAGAGGATGAGATGGTTGGATGGCATCACTGACTCAATGGACATGAGTTTGAGTAAGCTCCAGGAGTTGGTGATGGAGAGGGAGGCCTGGTGTGCTGCAGTCCATGTGGTCACAAAGAATCCGACATGACTGAGGGACTGAATTGAACTGAATTGAACTGATCCAGTGGATTTCCTTCACATTCAAGAATAAAATCCAGTGGCTTCCCTGGTGGTTCAGCGATAAAGAATTCACATGCCAGTGAAGACTCCTGGGTTTGTTCCTTGGTTCAGAAACATCCCACATGCTGCATGGCAAATAACCCTGTGAGCCACATCTATTGAGCCTGTGCTCTAGAGCCCAGGAATTGCATTGACAAGAGTCCTGGAGCAGCAACTACAGAGCCCATGCTCAGCAACAAGAACAGGCAGCACAATGAGAAGCCTGTGCATTGCAACTGGATAGTAAGCCCCACTCACCATAGCTAGACCAAAGCCTGTACAGCAACAAAGACGCAGCACATCCAAAACCAAATAAATAGGTATAATTAAAAAAGTAAAATTCAGATTCTCAAAAGGCCATTGGCTACCCCTCTCACACTTTCTGGGTTGGGAAGATCCCCTGGAGAAGGAAATGGCAATCCACTCCAGCACTCTTGCCTGGAAAATCCCATGGACAGAGGAGCCTGATAGGCTACAGTCCATGGGGTCGCAAAGAGTCGGACACGACTGAGCAACTTCGCTTCACTTCACTTCACTCCCACTTTCTAGCTCTTCTTACTGAAATATTTTGCTCTGAGAGGCAAATCTCAGCTTGGTTAGGTCTTAGCTTCTTAAGAGAAGTTCGTCTTGACCACTCTATATGGAATTGTCAATTCCAGCCACAATGCAAAAATATCCAAGTCTGTTCTTTCATAGCACTTGTTTTCTGAAGTGTTGGTTGCTTATTCGGTCACTCGTTCATTACCTGTTGCCTCCCACAAGAATGCAAGCTCTAGAAGAGTAGAAACATTGTATTAATTACTTTTGATTCACCTTGGTGTAGAATACTGCCTGGTTCTTGGCAAGTGCTTGATGAATTTGTGCTGAATAAATTCATTTCCTTCCAGAAGATTTCTGGCATTGTGAGAAGTGAATTCTGTCTGTTCCTGGAGAGGGAACCAAAGAGAAGTTAGAAAGAAAGAAAGTGAAATCGCTCAGTCGTGTCCAACTCTTTGCAACCCCATGGACTGTAGACTACCAGGCTCCTTCATCCATGGGATTTTCCAGGCAAGAGTACTGGAATGGGTTGCCATTTCCTTCTCCAGAGAATCTTCCCAACCCAGGGATTGAACCCAGGTCTCCCATATTGTAGGCAGAGGCTTTACCAACTGAGCCACCAGGGAAGACGTGAAAAGTTAGAAGACTACTACTATTGTAATTGGGGATTCCCAGGTGGCTCAGAGGTTAAAGCATCTGCCTGCAATGCAGGAGACCTGGGTTCAATCCCTAAGTGACAGGTTATAGGGACCATTTTAGGCCCAACTCAAATGGAGAGGAGGAGAGAGATGTGCAAAGGAGAATCAATAGATCTGAGCAACTGATTGGATGAGGGGGAAAGAAATGAAGAGGAGAAAAGAGATTTTGATCCAAAATGATGTGGACCGGGGTGCAGGGAGGGGGGTGGGTGGAGGGGGGTGGAGTGGATAGTAGTATCATTGAAAGTGTTAGTTGCTCAGTTGTGTCAGACTCTTTTGTGATTCCATGGACTGTAGTCTGCCAGGTACTTCTGTCCATGGGATTTCCCAGGCAAGAATACTGGAGTGGGTTGCCATTCCTTCTCCAGGGAATCTTCCTGACCCAGATTCGAACCCAGTCTCCATTGGAGTGGACTCTTTACTGTCTGGGCAACCAGGGAAGCTCTAGTAATATCGTTAAAAAGGTGGAAACCAGGGGAATGAAGTGGATTCTATATACTGTTACTATTATATTTACTAGGCTGGGATGCTAGCAGGGAATAAGATATGAAAAATGTTACCAGGAGAGAGGTCACCCCTGGAGATACTGCTCAGGGAACTGTCTGCCCGAAAGTGCTAATTAAACTCCTGGGACTAATTGGAAGCTGCCACAGAAGAAAGCTCAGAGGGAAAAAAGTTGAGATGGACCCCAAGAAGCTAGGAGGGATGCAGGTCTGGAAGACAGATGCTGCCACAAGGCTGTTGAGGATGAAGCTGATAAAGGGCCATTGAATATTGTTTTTGAATAATATTAGTCCCTGCTTTTTAAACCTCATTGTTTTCTCTACTATGAGTGTTATTTGTTTTCTTTCTAGTCTATTAGCCTATAGAAACTTCTCCTAAAACACAACAGAAAAATTCATCTTTTCTCTACCTTTAGAGTCCATGTCACATTCTAACCATTGCTCTTCATTGGGTTTTCCTGTTTTCTCAAATTGAGTCTTCTGCATATAATATCATTTTCTTTTTATCTTTTACAGGTCAGTCCATTAGCAGCAAAATGGTAATAAAATAAGTGTATGTCATTTTTACTTGCAGGAAAACCTTTTTCTTTTGCTAACTTTCAATTTATACAGGAAGCAAATAAGTTCTTATTGAAATTTTGAGCAATTCAGAACGATAAAGAGCAAAGGGTTTTATTGTCCTCAAAATGAACCAACACCTCTCTTTCCAGAGTTTATTATTAAACAATTTTTTTTATTAAGCAATTAAACAATATTGCTTGGTGTATGTGTGTGTGTTTAGAGAAATAAGAAGATTATAAATTTCAGCACACAGACTCAGATGTGTAGGAAATACAATTTTATTTTTCTATAATTGAATTTAATTTATATTTTTAAGTCACTTTGGGACTGCCCTGGTGGCTCAGATGGTGAAAGTATCTGCCTACAATGCGGGAAACTTGGGTTCCATCCCTGGGTTGGAAGATCCCCTGGAGAAGGAAATGGCAACCCACTCCAGTATTCTTGCCTGGAAAATCCCATAGATGGAGGAGCCTGGTAGGCTACAGTCCATGGGGTCTCAAATACTCAGAAACGACTGAGCAACTTCACTTCACTGAATCACTTTATGACAGATGATAGGAAAAGAAATCTCAGTTAATTGAGCCACACATACCTCTACTGCCCTGACTTCATTTAGGATTGCATCTAAATTCCATGAATTTGGGGGATGTCAAGGTTTCTGGAGGTTGGGAAAAGGGGTTAAGGGGTCCTGGAGCATCCATCATCTATCCAGGTGGTCCTTAATTCAGGTTGTTAAGACATCCTTGCCTGTTTGGTCCATGCAGGGCATTGTGTTCTTATGCCCAATTTCAAGGCTTATTGGATCTCATTCTTCTAGCTCCTCTTGGGCACACAGAACATATAAGATATTTCTCCTGTGTCATGCAGGACATAGGAAACTCTTTCAAGTGATCTCAGGTTTTCTTAGCCTGAACTTACCACAAGCCCATCTCTGTTACTGCTCTGTACCACGTTGTACCACATTACCCAGGCACCTTGTCACTTCCTGAGGCCCTACCTTGGAGTGAGGGCAGAAGTTCCTCACTCTGCCTTGCAGTCAGGGCTCTTGGGTTTTCCAAATCTATTTTAGGTTTCCATTATTCTTCCTCTACAGTGACTAGCTATTCCATATCTATATCAATATAATATTCTTCTGCTTCCCTTCCGATGTTCCTCCTTTTCCAACTCTGTGAACCATTTATATCATCTGGGAGTAGGGTGACCAACGGTCATGCTTTTCCTGAGATTGAGGAGGTTCCTGGAATGTGGGACTTCATAGCTAAAACTGGGCAAGTATAGGGCAAACAGGGTGCCTTGGTCACCTTATCTGGAAGTGAGATGAGTGGTGAAGGGGAAAACTGGCTCTGGTTGACTAAGAAGTCTGTGTTTCTGGCATGACCTTTACACTCGAAATATTTCAGGGATTAGATATTTTTTGAAATACACAATGAAGAATTGACTCCTACTTTCACAGTTTCTGGCTTCCTTGGTAGTTTAGCTGTTAAAGAATCCTCCTGCAATGAGGGAGACCCCAGTTCAATTCCTTGGTAGGGAAGATCTGCTGGAGATGGAATAGGCTGCTCACTCCAGTATTCTTGGGCTTCCCTAGTGGTTCAGCTGGTAAAGAATCCGCCCACAATGCAGGAGACCTGGGTTCGATCCCTGAGTTGGGAAAATCCCCTGGAGAAGGAAACAGCTACCCACTCCAGTATTCTGTCCCGGAGAATTCCATGGCCTATACTGGGTCGCGAAGAGTAGGACATGATGAACAACTTTCACTTTTTTCAGTTTTTGTTTCACTCCCTCTTTCTGAATTTTTTCACATTCATCCTGCTCCCTTGCACTCACTATTTCTTTGGAGTACATTGCTCCATTTCGTGTTTTAATTTCTTTCTTGGATTTATGTCACTTTTCTGGCCCCCATCTTCTGCAATTCATAGGCCAGTCCTTCCTTCGATGGAGCCTAGAAGAGATTTCCCAGAACTCAAACCCCAGGTTGCCTGGGGACCATCAGCCCCTGCTTCTCTAGGTTAGAAGTAAATCGCTAGGGCAGCTTTCTCAATGGTGCATAAGATTTGGGTGAATAGCAGGTATGGGCAGGCTGAAAGAACGTATGTGAACTTGCATTAATATTCATATTATATGCCAATGAAAAATAAGTAATTAAATGTTACATAGCATATTGAAAAGCGAGACATTACTTTGCCAACAAAGGTCTGTCTAGTCAAGGCTATGGTTTTTCCAGTGGTCATGTATGGATGTGAGAGTTGGACTGTGAAGAAAGCTGAGTGCCAAAGAACTGATGCTTTTGAACTGTGGTGTTGGAGAGGACTCTTGAGAGTCCCTTGGACTGCAAGGAGATCCAACCAGTCCATTCTGAAGGAGATCAGCCCTGGGATTTCTTTGGAAGGACAGATGCTAAAGCTGAAACTCCAGTAGTTTGGCCACCTCATGTGAAGAGTTGACTCATTGGAGAAGACTGTGATGCTGGGAGGGATTGAGGGCAGGAGGAGAAGGGGACGACAGAGGATGAGATGGCTGGATGGCATCACTGACTCGATGGATGTGAGTCTGAGTGAACTCTGGGAGTTGGTGATGGACAGGGAGGCCTGGCGTGCTGCAGTTCATGGGGTCGCAAAGAGTCGGACATGACTGAGTGACTGAACTGAACTGAACTGAATATCAACTTATGAACTGACCCTAATACCCACACTCAATGTGATGTCAGATGGTCATGGAACATATATAATATACGATGTATCTGAAAGAAGAGTGATGGTTCCACACAAGGAAGGGGATGACAGTACCATCTCATTCTTTGTTTATTTTCTGTTTATTGCAAAAGGATTGCAATTGATAATGCCTGGGATAAGCATATGTAGCTTATATTATCTATATTTAGTCAAAGCAAATTTGGTAAAATATTCAAATGACTTAAAATACTGATCAGATCAGTCGCTCAGTCGTGTCCGACTCTTTGCAACCCCATGAATCGCAGCACGCCTGGCCTCCCTATCCATCACCAACTCCCAGAGTTCACTCAGACTCACGTCCATTGAGTCAGTGATGCCATGCAGCCATCTCATCCTCTGTCGTCCCCTTCTCCTCCTGCCCCCAATCCCTCCCAGCATCAGAGTCTTTTCCAATGAGTCAACTCTTCACATGAGGTGGCCAAAGTATTGGAGTTTCAGCTTTAACATCAGTCCTTCCAAAGAAATCCCAGGGCTGATCTCCTTCAGAATGGACTGGTTGGATCTCCTTGCAGTCCAGGGGACTCTCAAGAGTCTTCTCCAACACCACAGTTCAAAAGCATCAATTCTTCAGCACTCAGCCTTCTTCACAGTCCAGCTCTCACATCCATACATGACCACAGGAAAAACCATAGCCTTGACTAGACAAAGCTTTGTTGGCAAAGTAATGTCTCTGCTTTTGAATATGCTATCTAGATTGGTCATAACTTTCCTTTCAAGGAGTAGGCGTCTCTTAATTTCATGGCTGCAGTCACCATCTGCAGTGATTTTAGAGTCCAGAAAAATAAAGTCTGACACTGTTTCCCCATCTATTTCCCATGAAGTGATGGGACCGGATGCCATGATCTTCATTTTCTGAATGTTGAGCTTTAAGCCAACTTTTTCACTCTCCACTTTCACTTTCATCAAGAGGCTTTTTAGTTCCTCTTCACTTTCTGCCATAAGGGTGGTGTCATCTGCATATCTGAGGTTTTTGATATTTTTCCCGGTAATCTTGATTCCAGCTTGTGTTTCTTCCAGTCCAGCATTTCTCATGATGTACTCTGCATATAAGTTAAATAAACAGGGTGACAATATACAGCCTTGATGTACTCCTTTTCCTATTTGGAACCAGTCTGTTGTTCCATGTCCAGTTCTAACTGTTGCTTCCTGACCTGCATACAAATTTCTCAAGAGGCAGATCAGGTGGTCTGGTATTCTCATCTCTTTCAGAATTTTCCACAATTTATTGTGATCCACGCACAATAAACTGGAAAATTAGATTATACCAATTGTGAAAGGACAAATGTAGTGGGACCTACCCTTCTACACATTCAAGACTTCACTGGTCTCTTTGCCTTTTTCTTTTTTTAAGATTTTTTTGGTGTGGACTATTTTCTAGTTTTTATTACATTTGTTACAATATTGCTTCTGTTTTATATTTTGTTTTGTTTTGTTTTTTTGTTGCAAGGCATGTAGGATTTTAACTTCCTGACCAGGGATCAAACCTGCACCCGCTGTCTTGGAAGGTGAAGTCTTAACCACTTGACCAACAGGGAAGTCCGTCCTTGTTTTTCTTCAAACACACGGCCACGGTCGATCTCAGGACCTTTGTCCCAGCTGATTCCTCTGCCTGATATGCTCTTCCCTCAGTTATTGGCAGGACTCCCTTATCTCCTTCAAGTCTTAGCTCACAGGTTACCTGACTATCATTCAAAATTGCAATACCCACCTCTGCACTTCTTATTCTGTCCACTCTGCTTTATTATTATAATTAATTTTTATTTTATTATTATTGTTGTTTTTACACTAGCAGTTATCCTTGTCTATATCTTATAATTTACTTATTTATCATATCTTGTATCTGCTCTGGTGAAAAGATTAAAGAGGATAGATATTTTCCTTGATGCGACTGGTTAGAATGGTGCCTAGCACATGGCTGACCCTTCAGATATGTTGCACAAACCTAAGAAAATTGCAGACCCAACAGTCTTTCCACTCTTAGTATGAGCTCTTTGCCAGTCATGACGTCTGAAAACGTGCCAAAGCGCATCCCTGTTTGTTCCTAGGAGTTTTCAGTGCAATGACTCACAAGTGCTCACCCTACGCAGGCCAGTTTGCCAGCTGGGCTCATCAGTATGCATCTGGCCTGCTTTTCTCCCTGTCTTGGCTCAGGAGAAACCACTTGGAGAAGACCCACTGCTAACCTGGCCCTTGGAAAGAGCAGTGTTTTGCCTGTGCTCAGGGCTTCCCAGGCGGTTTTCTTCCCCAGACTTTTCTTTGCAGCAGGGGCTTCATGGTGGCAATCTGAGGTGGAAGAGGGCTGGGAGACAGTCTTGAGCAAAATCTGAATGGCGAGCATCTCTCTTTTTACTGAGATGTACTGTTCATTGGGAGTGGCTGGAAGGCTTTCCACCCTGGGCCCAGGTGGTACTGAGGTGGGGAAGAAGTGGCCGTACTCCTCTGCCATACTGTGTTGCCCGAGTCTAGGGGATATCTTTGTCTCCAGAATCGCACAAGTCACTCTTGAATAAATGCATCAGATTATTGTCTTTACTCCCCTGTCTATGGAAGGCACAGAACCAATTTTAAAAGAATTAGATCATGTTTAAAAAATTTTTTTTGATTTATAACATTGTGTTGATCTCTGCTGTCCAACAAATTGACTCAGTTATACACATATCTATTATTTTTCATATTCTTCTCCATTATGTTATCATAGTTCCTTGTGCTATACAGTAAGACTTTGTTGTTTATTCATTTATATATATAGTAGTTTGCATCTGCTAAAAAGCATTAGATTCTTTTACATGCTTTTTTTTTTTTTTCCATTTCCTGCCCCTTCCTCACTAACCATTGCTTTTTTCTTTCAAATGTAAAGTATATCTCCCATGTTTACGAATATATGTGGATATCCATTTGTACATGTCTGCATTGGCGTGGGGGCAAACAGTGACAAGAGAGAACAGTTATTGATGTTACAACAGCCAGCAAAAGATGACCCCTGATATTAATATTGTTCACTTCTAAGTGAAATATGGTCCTAAACCTTGTAAATGTTAACACCCCAAACTTATCACCACTTCCTGAACTTGAATATTTTGTCCTTCTCCACAAGATTTACTCCTATATCCTCTCTCTCTCAGGTTCGAACTCAAATATCATCTCCTCTGTGAAGCCTTTCCAACTCCCCCAGGAAGAGAAAAAACTAAATAATCATTGACGTGAATGAGTAAAATTTACTAAGTGAAAGCTTAAGGGAACAATTGCTGTATTATGCTGGGTTCTCAACAAGTGTATGAATAATGTACAGAAATAGAGTGCTGTAAGATGATCAAGTAGCTTAGAAACCACTAGAGAAACAATGGCTAATTGCAGAGTGCTAGTTTAAATCCATTTCAAAAGCTACAGCACGGATGAAGGAAGGAAATAATTTGCTTTGCTAAATATCATGAGGATGAATGATTTTGCTCATCTGCCCAGAGAAGTGGCATGGTATAGCTGTGGAAAGAACTCCCAAAGTCCAAACCAATTTGCCTTTAAATCTGTAGTAGGAAACAAGATGTGCCTTTCCTACATCTGGCATAGGTTTTTTTTTGTTTCCCCCTTTTTTCCTTTATTTTTATTTTTTAACGTTATGGTCATTCATAGTATATAGATACATATTATGACTCTAGAGAAAGTCTTCCACAACGTAATTTTTCATGACTTCTTTTTTTGAGACCTGAACTTATTTCAAACCCTGGCCTGCTTAACACAGTTTTGCTAATGTTTTGATAACAATGGCAGGTGGGGTTTACTGAGTGCTTATTATGCCCAGTGACTCAGCTGTAGAGAATCTATCTGCAATGCAGGAGCTGCAGAAGATGCCAGTTCCATTCCTGGATCAGGAAGATCCCCTGCAGGAGTGCATGACAAGATCCACTTTCGGAGTCTTGCCTGAAGAATCCCATGGACAGAGGAGCCTGGCAGGCTATAGTCCATATAGTCGCAAAGAGTCAGATATGACTGAAGATACTTAGCATGCATACACACACGTTATATGCTTAGTACTATTCTAAGTTATTGACATGTATTAAATCATTTAATACTAGAGCAACTCCATGGTGTGGGTACTATTATTATTATTTTACAGAGGAGGATCTGAGATGTAGAGAGGCTAATTAACTTGCCCAGGGCCACTCAGCCAGAAGATATGAGCCCAGGTGGTTTGTTTCTCTAGAAGTTTCACTTTTCACCACATGTCAGTTTATTGCCAGTCTTTAAGAAAACCATTAATACTTCTACTCAAGTTTTACATGATAAACACAGAAAAATGTATTTACTATGAAAACTATAGAAAGTATAAATCTATCATTCACACAATATTTTTAAAGTTTATAATGATTATGCTGGTTTTAGAGGGCAAGCTAGCAGCAGGAAATACGAACATAACCACTTCTTACTTTAATTAATACTGTAATACCTCTTAAGCATTACATTGTTGAGTTTATATTACATGTATTCTTTGCTCTCATCCCCCTGTAATGCCTTATGAGGGCAGGTATCTCATCAGCCTCGTTTACTCTGTCTCCCTGATGACTAGGACATAGACTTCTAGTCTTGTAGGTGCCAAATAAGACCCAGCTTTTGGTTCTTTTGTATTACTTGCTACATGTTTATTATGTTCCTATATACTTGGACTGCAAGAAGATCCAACCAGTCCATTCTGAAGGAGATCAATCCTGGAATTTCTTTGGAAGGAATGATGCTAAAGCTGAAACTCCAGTTTTTTGGCCACCTCATGCGAAGAGTTGACTCATTGGAGAAGACTCTGATGCTGGGAGGGATTGAGGGAAGGAGGAGAAGGGGACGACAGAGGATGAGATGGCTGGATGGCATCACTGACTTGATGGATGCGAGTCTGAGTGACCTCCGGGAGCTGGTGATGGACAGGGAGGCCTGGCGTGCTGCGGTTCATGGGGTCGCAAAGAGTCGGACACGACTGAGCGACTGATCTGATCTGATCTGATATACATTATATATTTATCTTTATGGTATATTATAAATACATAGTTATATAGTGAATATTCATTATCTACATGGTTATACAGGGCTTCCCTGATGGCTCAGTGGGTAAAGAATCCACCTGCAATGCAGGAGATACAGGAGATGTGGGTTTGATCCATTGATCGGGAAGATCCCCCAGAAGAGGAAATGGCAACCCACTCTAGTGTTCTTGCCTGAAAAATCTCATGAAAAGGGGAGCGTGACAGGCTACAATCCAAAGGGTCACAAAGAGTTGGACACGACTGAGCAAGCAAAGCAAGCAAACATGTTTATATATTTAAGTATTGTTGCTGTTGTTCATTTGCTCAGTTGTGTACAATTCTTTGTGATTCCATGGACTACAGCACACCAGACTTCCTTGTCCTTCTCTATCTCTCTGAGTTTGCTCAGAGTCCATTGAGTCAGTGATGCCATCCAATCATCTCATCCTCTGTCATTCCCTTCTTCTGCCCTCAATATTCCCAGAATGAGGGTCTTTCCCAATGGTTCAGCCCTTCCCATCAGGAGCTTCAGCATCAGTCCTTCCAATGAATATTCAGGGTTGATTTCCTTTAGATTGACTGGTTTGATCTTTTTATTGTCCAAGGGACTCTCAAGAGTCTTCTCCAACACCACAGTTCAAAAGCATCAATTCTTCAGTGCTCAGCCTTCTTTATGGTCCAACTCTCACGTCCATACGTGACTACTGGAAAAATGATAGTTTTGACTAGATGGATCTTTGTTGGCAGAAATGATGTCTCTGCTTTTTAATATGCTGTCTAGGTTTGTCATAACTTTTCTTCCAAGGAGCAAGCGTCCTTTAATTTCATGGCTGCAGTCACTGTCCACAGTGATTTTGGAGCCCAAGAATATAAAGTCTGTCACTGTTCCCATCTTTTCTCCATCTGTTTGCCATGAGTGATGGGATTGGATGCCATGATCTTTGTTTTTTGAATGTTGAGTTTTAAGCTAGCTTTTTCACTCTCCTCTTTCACCTTCATCAAGAAGCTCTTTAGTTCCTCTTCACTTTCTTCCATTAGGATGGCATCATCTGCATACCTGCGGCTATTGATATTTCTCCCAGCAATCTTTATTCCAGCTTGAGCTTCATCCAGCCTGCCATTTCACATGATATCTCTGCTTATAAGTTAAATAGCAGGGTGACAATATACGGTCTTGATGTACTTCTTTCCTAATTTGGAACCAGTCCGTTGTTCCATGTTCGGTTCTAACTGTTGCTTCTTGACCTACATACAGGTTTCTCAGGAAGCAGGTAAGGTAGTCTGGTATTCTCATCTCTTTATAAATACATATAAAATTATATAAACAGTCAAAACAATAGAAATACTAACAGCCTACAAATATTTGTTGAACACTTACCTTTTTATATTATTCTTTACTGCCTTTTTAAAATCAATTTTTATTGGATTATAGTTGCTTTACAATGTTGTGTTATTCTTTATTGCCTTTCATCTGTTAATAATGTTACAGTCTTTTTGTGTGCTGCTGCTGCTGCTGCTAAGTTGCTTCAGTCATGTCCGACTCTGTGTGACCCCATAGACGGCAGTCCACTAGGCTTCTCTGTCCCTGGGATTCTCCAGGCAAGAACACTGGAGTGGGTTGCCATTTACTTCTCCAATGCATGAAAGTGAAAAGTTAAAGTGAAGTCGCTCAGTCCTATCCAACTCTTAGCGCCCCATGGACTGCAGCCTACCAGGCTCCTCCGTCCACGGGATTTTCCAGGCAAGAGTGCTGGAGTGGGGTGCCATTGCCTTCTCCAGTCTTTTTCTGTAGTGTTACTTTATTGAAGTCTCTTTGGAAATTGAAGGCATAGTCAATAGCCTGTCATCTAGATTAGTACAGTTGTGTCTTAATAAATACAGCCCACATCGCACTAATAAATATTAATCTTCACCTTGTGTTTCAACCTCAGCAAAGACAGCGATCCCAGCACATCTCTGACCACACCTCTCTTTCCATCTCTTACTTGTTGAATGTTTGCTTCATCTTCAGGACTTTGCTTGAATGTTGGTCCCCATAAAGCCTTCCCAAACACATATCTCTAGAAGAATACTTTACCTTTCCCTCTGGGATTTTGGAGCACTCTGTAACTACTTGTTTACATCTTTGTCTCCCTAACTAGAATTTGCTCTCAAGGGGGAACCATTAGGCCTTAAACATTGTTGTGTCCCTTGTACCTGGCACGTAGTAGCTACTCAGTAAATGCCGTAGCACTGGGATGAGAGGTCAGACTAGCTACACAGCGAGTAGAATGGATGAAGGTAACATTTTGATTATGAAATCCTGTATTTGAAATTCTGTACATAGCATGGCATTGAAAGTGGTGGGGTGTTGGATTCAGAACATCCTTAAAATATTTTTGAGAGTTTACAGTCAGATGAATTAGCCACTATTTCCAAAGGATTACACAGTTAAGTCTGTTGGTTGAAGAAAAAAATGGAAATGCTGTGTATGCTGGGTTGACAGAAGGCCTTTTCAATATTGACAGTATGCAAATACATTTATTCTATCCGATTAGTAGGATACATCAGCAATGAATTATAGATTTTCCCTTGCAAAGGCAGCTGTTTCTTGCTAATTTATATATAGGCAAAGCCACATCCAGTGTAGAAAACAAGATAAAAATAACTGCATGTATTTATAAGCAACTACACTTACAAATCAGTACATTCCTTTTTTGAGAAAATAGTGTAAAATTCAAGTGTGGGTGGTACTTTCATTATGGAGATCTGTCATCTGCTTTCAGATACATTTCCAAAAAAAGCACTGGCTAATTAAATTTATTATTCATCTTCTTCCTTTGAAGGGAAGCCTATGCAAGTTATCCAAGGCACATCATATTTGTTAAAAAAAGCACCACACTCAGTTGCCCCAACCCATGGTTCTTTCTAGTAATAGGAGGTACAATGGATTAGGGAATAAAATGCTTTGATTCCATCCAAGCGTGCAAGGTCGCTTCAGTCATGTTTGACTCTTTGTGACCCTGTGGACTGTAGTCCACCAGGCTCCTCTACCTGTGATATTCTCCAGGCAAGAATACTGGAGTGGGTTGCCATGCCCTCCTCCAGGGGATCTTCCCAACCCAGGGGTTGAACCTGCGTCTCTTCTGTCTCCTGCATTGGCAGGTGGGTTCTTTACCATTAGCACCACCTGGGAAGCCCTTTGGTTCCATAGGAGGACATATTCTTCCATCTTCTTTCCCTTAGCCCAGTTAGGAATCTTCATTGCCTTTCAATGGAATAAAGGCACATCATTTAGCTACAAAAAGAAATCCCAGTCTTCATATCTAGAACATTGCCTACTAATGAGAAAATCACCAGCTATTTCTCTGTGTCTCTTCCTGGAGTTAAACAGTCATGCACATCTGGTTTGGAAATTGAGAATTCTCCCTCTTTTAGGCTAACTGCAAGAGTGAAATAAGAAAGGTAAATCAGCCATCTGCTGAAGAGCTCACTAACCAGGCCACAGGGGGTGGGCAGCTTTTACCTCTCAAGGAATCTAGATTTCAAACTTTTCATAGTAACTTTTTTGTCTTTCTGATGCCACCTCGTCCTCTAGACCCTAGCTAATGATCTGTTGAACATATGGCTGGGTCTGCTCTCATTTTCCGTTTTCATTATAATTTAAACTTCTGGAGGGCAGAACTATGCACCTCTATTTTTTGTCTGTTTGTTATGGGTTTTATTTTTTTGTGCCTGCATAACACCTGGGATACTTTTATGCTTAATCTTGGGCAATATTTCAGATAACAACTCTGGATTGGTCTTCATTGATCAGTGTTAATTCTCTCCTATTCCAAAATTATTTTGTTTGATCAGGTCTTTTGGGGAGGTGAGGAGGCTATTGACACTATAAACAATAGCTCCTTAAGGTTTACCAATACAAGAAATTTAGTATTATAAGTCTCATAGGTGGTCCACTAAGTTTTACGCATCAGAAAAAAGCAGCATATCATTGGTTACTAGGGGAAGAAAGTGTTAGTCACTCAGTCATGTCCAGCTCTTTGCAACCCCCTGGACTGTAGCCTGTGAGGCTCCTCTGTCCATGGGATTTTCCAGACAAGAATACTGGAGTGAGTAGCCATTCCCTTCTCCAGAGGATCTTCCCGACATAGGGATCAAACCTCTGGTCTCTTGCATTGCATGTGGATTCTTTACGATCTGAGCCAGCAGGGAAACTTAGTTACTAGGGAAGGTACATGTGTTTTTATAGTAAAATATATATTTACTATTTGTTGGTATTCTGGGCACATGTAATTAAAATCCAGTTACCTTGAATACCTTCAAGTTTAATTACAAGTGTGTGGACTAAACCCACACATACTCAGCCACTTAAAATAACTGGGTAAAAGATTATATATGTGTATATATATATATATATATATATATATATATTTGCCTTGTATTTACTAGTTACAATCAAGATTTGAATTTTGCTTAATTTCTATAAATAAATACACATTTCTATAAAAAAAGAACAGTGGTTTATAAGAACAGTGGTCAAAGCTGTTGCTACTAAGAACTTTAATTTTTGCATTTGCCGTTTAGAAGAAGTTTACTGAGGAATTGTTGTTGTTTAGTCTTTAAGTCGTGTCCAATTCTTTTGTGATCCTGTGGACTGTAGCCTGCCAGGTTCCTCTGTCCATGGGACTTCCAGGCAAGAATACTAGGGCGGGTTGCCATTTCCCTCTCCAGGGGACCTTCCCAACCCAGGGATTAAAACTGTGTCTCCTGCATTGGCAGACAAGTTCTTTACCTCTGAGCCATGAGGGAAGCCCCTTATTGAGGAGTCTGTCTCCTAAAAAGGGACCTAATCCGGCAAGAAAGACATTGAATCATGATAATATTCCTTTCTAATCCCAGCTCTATGACTTTCTCCTGTGTGAGATGAGACATACTTAACCCTTCAAAATGCAGCACATCTTTATCTATGAAATGCAGTTATTAATTCCCACTTACAGGGTAAATGTGAGGATTGAAACAAGTAATATATGCAGAGGGCCTGGCACTGAGTAAACACACCAAATCAGTTCAGTTCAGTCGCTCAGTCATGTCTGACGCTTTGCGACCCCATGAATCGCAGCACACCAGGCCTCCCTGTCCATCACCAACTCCTGGAGTTCACTCAGACTCACATCCATCAAGTCGGTGATGCCATCCAGCAATCTCATCCTCTGTCGTCCCCTTCTCCTCCTCCTCCCAATCCCTCCCAGCATCAGGGTCTTTTCCAAGGAGTCATCTCTTCCCATGAGGTGGCCAAAATATTGGAGTTTCAGCTTTAGCATCATTCCTTCCAATCAACACTCAGGACTGATCTTTAGGATGGACTGGTTGGATCTCCTTGCAGTCCAAGGGACTCTCAAGAGTCTTCTCCAACACCACAGTTCAAAAGCATCAATTCTTCGGCACTCAGCTTTCTTCACAGTCCAACTCTCACATCTATATATGACCACTGGAAAAATCATAGCCTTGACTAGTTGGCAAAGTAATATCTCTGCTTTTCAATATGCTATCTAGGTTGGTCATAACTTTCCTTCCAAGGAGTAAGCGTCTTTTAATTTCATGGCTGCAATCACCATCTGCAGTGATTTTGGAGCCCCAGAAAACAAAGTCTGACATTGTTTCCACTGTTTCCCCATCTGTTTCCCATGAAGTGATGGGACCAGATGCCATGATCTTTGTTTTCTGAATGTTGAGCTTTAAGCCAACCTTTTCACTCTCCTCTTTCACTTTCATCAATAGGCTTTTTAGTTCCTCTTCACTTTCTGCCATAAGGGTGGTATCATCTGCATATCTGAGGTTACTGATATTTCTCCTGGCAATCTTGATTCCAACTTGTGCTTCTTCCAGCCTAGCGTTTCTCATAATGTACTCTGCATATAAGTTAAATAAGCAGGGTGACAATATACAGCCTTGATGTACTCCTTTTCCTATTTGGAACCAGTCTGTTGTTCCATGGCCAGTTCTAACTGTTGCTTCCTGACCTGCATGCAGATTTCTCAAGAGGCAGATCAGGTGGTCTGGTATTCCCATCTCTTTCAGAATTTTCCACAGTTGATTGTGATCCACACAGTTAAAGGCTTTGGCATAGTCAATAAACCAGAAATAGATATTTTTCTGGAACTCTTGCTTTTTCAATGATCCAGTGGATGTTGGCAACAAATGATCACTATTATTAAAAAATAATAGGGACATTAAAGATTTTTGTAGATGACAGCAACAATCAAGATTTACAGTGTAAAATTTGAAACAGATAAATTTTAAATTAGTGAACAAACTTCCTCAACTTTGCCTTCATTCAATTTTCCATATATCGACTTGGGCAAAATATTCATCTGGTTTTCCCCATAAGATGTCTTTAGTAGTGTTTAGTTGTCTTTTACTTTGAAAAAATTTAGTTGTTTTTATTTATTTATTTATTATTTTATTTTATTGTGACAGTTGTCGTATCAGTTTGCATTTAAAAAGACTTATCAAAATTAGTGAATTTTTGTGTAGCCTTTTTAATATTGAATATGGAAGAAAAAAGTAACATTTTTAGCATATCATACTTTATTATTTCAAGAAAGGTCAAAACGCAGCTGAAATGCCAAAAAAAAGACTTATGCAGTGTATGGAGAAGGTGCTATGACTGATCAAACATGTCAAAAGCGGTTTGCGAAGTTTTGTGCTAGAGGTTTCTCACTGGATGATGTTCCATGGTGGGAACATCAACTGGTAGACCAGTTGAAGTTGACAGAGATCAAATTGAGATATTAACTGAGAACAATCAAAGTTGAAAATAATTTGCACCAGCTTGATTATGTTAATTGAATTGATGTTTGGGTTCCACATAAGAGAAAAAAAATCTTGGGAGAATGGCATTGAAACATGTATAATATCATATATGAAACGAGTCGCCAGTCCAGGTTTGATGCATGATACTGGATGCTTGGGGCTGGTGCACAGGTATGACCCAGAGGGATGGTACAGGGAGGGAGGAAGGAGGAGGGTTCAGGATGGGGAACACGTGTATACCTGTGGCAGAGTCATGATGATATATGACAAAACCAATGCAATATTGTAAAGTTAAAAAATAAAATAAAATAATAAAAAATAAAATATTCTTGATCATTATTTCCTCATGCAATTCTCTACTTAAACATAATGAAAACATTTCATTTTTAAAAACAAATTGTACAACAGTGTGGGATGGATGAGATTGTGGGGCAAGCTAAATGAACCTCCACCAACCACACCAAAGACTGGTCTTCACCCAAAGAATATGATGTGTATGTGGTGGCATTAGAAGGAAAACTCTATTATGAGCTTCTTCCGGAAAACCAAACAATTCCAGTGAGTACTGCTTCCAGTTAAACCAACTGAAAGCAGCACTGGATGAAGAGCGTCCAGATTTAGTTAACAGAAAACACATAATCTTCCATCAGGATAATGCAAAACTGCATGTTTGTTTAATGACCAGGCAAAACTGTTACAACTTGGCTGGGAAGTTCTGATTCATCCAATGTATTGACTACATTGCACCTTCAGATGTCCATTTATTACAGTTTGTACAAAATTCTCTTACTGGAAAAAGTATCAATTCCTTGGAAGACTGTAAAAGTCACTGGAAACAGTTCTTTGTTCAAAAAGGTAAGTTTGGGGAAGATGGAATTATGTATGAGGTTGCCTGAAAAATGACAGAAGGTAGTGGAACAAAGTCATGAATATGTTGTTCAATAAAGTTCTTGATGAAAATGCAAAATGTGTCTTTTATTTTACTTAAAAAACAGAAGCAACTCTTTGGCCAATGCAATACTTGAAGACAGTTTACATTAATTAACTCTCCTTCTTCCTAAAAAGTTTCTAAATTATAATTCTGGTTCCACTGTAACTTGTCCAGATCATGTATTTGTTTCTTTCTTCCATTCATTCTTCTAGTCTAGCCATTTGACAATCAATTTTGAGCTTATTCTTTGTACTGGGCACGTTGAAATATAAATGCAGGAGAACAGAAGTCAAAACTAAGTGCAGCTCTGGGACAATCAAACTGGGAGTGGGGGTCAACTCCTTTACTCTCTTTAGTGCCCATCAGTTCAGTTCAGTTCAGTTGCTCAGTTGTGTCCGACTCTTTGTGATCCCATGAATCGCAGCACGCCAGGCCTCCCTGTCCATCACCAACTCCTGGAGTTCACTCAGACTCACGTCCATCGAGTCAGTGATGCCATCCAGCCATCTCATTCTCTGTCCCCTTCTCCTCCTGCCCCCAATCCCTCCCAGCATCAGAGTCTTTTCCAATGAGTCAACTCATCACATGAGGTGGCCAAAGTACTGGAGTTTCAGCTTTAGCATCATTCCTTCCAAAGACATCCCAGGGCTGATCTCCTTCAGAATGGACTGATTGGATCTCCTTGCAGTCCAAGGGACTCTCAAGAGTCTTCTCCAACAACACAGTTCAAAAGCATCAATTCTTCGGCGCTCAGCCTTCTTCACAGTCCAACTCTCACATCCATACATGACCACAGGAAAAACCATAGCCTTGACTAGACGGACCTTTGTTGGCAAAGTAATGTTTCTGCTTTTGAATATGGTATCTAGGTTGGTCATAACTTTCCTTCCAAGGAGTAAGCGTCTTTTAATTTCATGGCTGCAGTCACCATCTGCAGTGATTTGGGAGTCCCCTCAAAAATAAAGTCTGACACTGTTTCCACTGTTTCCCCATCTATTTCCCATGAAGTGATGGGACCGGATGCCATGATCTTCATTGTCTGAATGTTGAGCTTTAAGCCAACTTTTTCACTCTCCTCTTTCCCTTTCGTTAAGAGGCTTTTTAGTTCCTCTTCACTTTCTGCCTTAAGGGTGGTGTCATCTGCATATCTGAGGTTACTGATATTTCTCCCAACAATCTTGATTCCAACTTGTGTTTCTTCCAGCCCAGCGTTTTTCATGATGTACTCTGCATATAAGTTAAATAAACAGGGTGACAATATACATCCTTGATGTACTCCTTTTCCTATTTGGAACCAGTCTGTTGTTCCGTGTCCAGTTCTAACTGTTGCTTCCTGACCTGCATACAGATTTCTCAAGAGGCAGATCAGGTGGTCTGGTATTCCCATCTCTTTCAGAATTTTCCACAGTTGATTGTGATCCACACAGTCAAAGGCTTTAAGTAACCTTAAATTTTGCCTTATCAGTTTCCTCATTCAGAAAATGAAAATGACTCCTCTCCTTTTAATAGGAATGTAATGATGTCCAAACGGAGAAGACAATGGCACCCCACTCCAGTACTCTTGCCTGGAAAATCCCATGGATGGAGGAGCCTGGTGGGCTGCAGTCCATGAGGTCGCTAAGAGTCAGACATGACTGAGCGACTTCACTTACACTTTTCACTTTCATGCATTGGAGAAGGAAATGGTAACCCATTCCAGTGTTCTTGCCTGGAGAATCCCAGGGATGGGGGGGAGCCTGGTGGGCTGCCGTCTATGGGGTCACACAGAGTTAGACACGACTTCAAGTGACTTAGCAGCAGCAGCAGCTGCAATGATGTCCAAATGAGATAATGCCTGTAAAAGAATTTTATAAATAATTAAACACGATAGAATAATTAGTATTTGTTAATCATAATATCAGTTGCATTTAAGTCTCAGTATTATTTTGAAAACTTCTTTCCTAAGAGACCAGTGTTGCTTATAAACTTAATTGGTTAATTATGATTCTTTCCCAATCAGTTGCCTTCCTCCTTTCTGCTACATTGGCAAGTCTCTTTGCTTTGCATTTACAAGATTGCAAGAGAAGATTGTGATTCTGATTAAGCATGCAAGGAGTTTAGAATTAATATTCATATTCATTCTTCATGCCACTTGAAATCACATTTTTGGTAGGTGGAGAAATCATAGCATGTATGTACATGACAGTGGATTAGCTCTAAAAAGACCCTCTAGAAATACTTTCTTGTGTAGGAATTAAGAAACATTAAAGTATCAATTGATTTGTGACTTGCCTAAAGTATTTTTAAAAAATGTCTAGTGACATATGAGTAATCTGCAATAGGGTTTCTAAAATATTTCTGAGGGGTATCTGAAAAAATCCGAAGAATTTTCTATACATAGATGATAATTCAACCTATCCTTCATTCAGCTTTTTTGGAAATGAAGTCTAGAACTTCCTAGCAGTAAATTTGGCACTGTTTTATAGCACATTGCATGGGTGGGGACAGAAGGGCAAGACCTTTCCCCCAGATGGCACAGATGCCCATGAAGAGTTCTTGAGATGTGTGTCGGGTTGGCTGTAAGTGTGGCAGAATGATGAGCTCCTTATAGAATGTGATATTGGGAGTGTCAGGTACTTGCTCTCAAATATCACATCATGCAGGTGAAATAATTCTTAAGCCATCACTTAGAGAGGTAATATATGGTTCCCTGGAGGAGATTTAGAGGCAGCTTTAGGACTTCCCTGGTAGCTCAGAGGTTAAAGCGTCTGCCTGTAATGAGGGAGACCCGGGTTCTATCCCTGGGTTGGGAAGATCCCCTGGAGAAGGAAATGGCACCCTAGTCCAGTACTCTTGCCTGGAGAATCCCATGGACAGAGGAGAGTTACAGTCCATAGGGTCGCAAAGAGTCAGACACGACTGAGCGACTTCACTTTCACTTCACTTTAGCTATAAAAATAGTCTCTTATCAAAAAGTATACTATACCTACCCTTAGCACACAGAGCGGAGAAGGCAATGGCAACACACTCCAGTACTCTTGCCTGGAAAATCCCATGGATGGAGGAGCCTGGTAGGCGGCAGTCCATGGGGTCGCGAAGAGTCAGACAGGACTGTCAGACACAATTGAGTGACTTCGCTTTCACTTTTCACTTTCATGCATTGGTAAAGGAAATGGCAACCCACTCTAGTGTTCTTGCCTGGAGAATCCCTGGGACGGCGGAGCCTGGTGGGCTGCCATCTCTGTGGTCACACAGAGTCAGACACGACTGAAGTAGTAGCAGCAGACAGAGAAGCACTCAGTACCTGTTTTGAACTTAAGGAACATATGGCTGCATAGTTTCTGCATGCATGCCTGCTGATTCATGTCCAACTCTTTGAGACCCATGGACTATATATAGCTTTCCAGGCTCCCCTGTTCATGGGATTATCCAGGGAAGAATACTGGAGTGGATTTCCATTTCCTACTCCAGGGCGTCTTCCCAGGGATTGAATCTGTGTTTACTGCATCTCCTGCATTGGCAGAAGGATTCTTTAGGGAAGCCCCTATCACAATAAATCAGACTGAATCCCTTCCTCCTGCCTATGTAGCTCACAGATTCAAGGGATGAGGACCCCTCCTCCAGTTCTAAGGTCCAGACCATAATCCACCATGAGAGTTCCAGTCTCCATGATAGTAACTGGTCTAGGAGCGCAGCAGAAGCCAATCATCAGACATTTCACTGCCAGCTTGATCTAAGGGCACTTGATTTAAGTTGGCTCTTATAGACTCATATCTATGGATATCAGGTGGATTTTTATTCTCGGTTGGAAGATTTCCCTCTCTCTTTCTTGCTAGGTGTAACCAAGAAAGAATATATCCCCATTGTAGCTAGTTGCCCTAGCAGCTGCCCAAGGCTAGTGACAACACACGATGAGAGCAGAGCCAAAGGACCCCAAAGAGACAGAGCCAGAGCCCTGAGCCTGAAGTTCGGACATCCTATCACAGGAAGTAATAATTTTCCTCATTGTTTAAGAAGTTTTGAGTCAGTTTATGTATCGTTTAGCCCAAAGCATTCTAACTAATCTAGCCTGGGTAAAAATTTGTTCAATGATTTGTTAAATGAATGCTGCTGCTACTGCTAAGTCGCTTCAGTCGTGTCCGACTCTGTGCGACCCCATAGATGGCAGCCCACCAGGCTCCCCTGTCCCTGGGATTCTCCAGGCAAGAACACTGGTGTGGGTTTCCATTTCCTTCTCCAATGCATGAAAGTGAAAAATGAAAGTGAAGTCGCTCAGTCGTATCGGACTCTTAGCGACCCCATGGACTGCAGCCCACCAGGCTCCTCCATCCATGGGATTTTCCAGGCAAGAATACTGGAGTGGGGTGCCATTTTTTGAATAAGGGTAAAAGTGAATTGAAAGAAAGCCAGAGAGTCTGGGAGGAGAGAGGAGGGGTGGTCAGTGAAGGACTCCAACGCCTTGAGCCAAGAGTGAGTTCCTGAGAAGGAGGTCCTGAGCCAGTGCTGTGCATACCCCTTTGAGCATCCGGGAGCCCTGTTGGGGTGTAGGGTGGGGGGATGTGATGGGTGGGGGATAGGGGTGAGCTGTCCAGGGGTCCATAGAAGTGGAAATTGAACACCACCTGTGCCCTTAAATGTGTGAATTTCATTTTCATTTATTTATTTATTTACTAGAATTCTAATTTTGTGAAATCAAGTGCTTTGTCTACTTTGTTTACTTCAGAATCCCCTCCATGCTTAGAAGGGTGTCTGCTACATGGTAGGAACTCGTGTGTGCTCAGCTGCTCAGTTGTGTCTGACTCTCTGCAATCCCATGGGCTGTAGCCTACGGGCTCCTCTGTCCATGGGATTTCCCAGGCAAGAATATTGGAGTGGATTGCCGTTTCCTTCTCCAGGGGATTGTCCATGCAACTACTGCTGCTGCTAAGTCACTTCAGTCGTGTCCGACTCTATGCGACCCCATAGATGGCAGCCCACAAGGCTCCCCCATTCCTGGGATTCTCCAGGCAAGAACACTGGAGTGGGTTACCCTTGCCTTCTCCGATGCAACTACTGCTGCTAAGTTGTTACTAAGTTGCTTCAGTCGTGTCCGACTCTGTGTGACCCCATAGACGGCAGCCCACCAGGCTCCCCCGTCCCTGGGATTCTCAAGGCAAGAACACTGGAGTGGCTTGCCATTTCCTTCTCCAATGCATGAAAGTGAAAATTGAAAGTGAAGTCGCTCAGTTGTGTCCGACTCTGTTCGACCCCATAGACGGCAGCCCACCAGGCTCCTCCGTCCATGGGACTTTCCAGGCAAGAGTACTGGAGTGGGGTGCCATTGCCTTCTCCAGATGCAACTGCTACCACCATCTAATTTCAGAAGAGTTTCATCAGACCAAAAGGAAACCCATTAGCAGTTATTTCCCTTTTCTCCCTAACCATCAGCCTCTAGAAATTAAGGAGGAAGGAACATCATTATCTCTAAAGATAAATAGATGCTAAAAAGAACCTTAACAAACAGAACTTGTTCCCCCAGTTGACTATACTTAACCTCATACTCTGTAACCCATCATATTCTTCCGTGACTGTCCAGTCTTCATCAAGCTCAGCATAAAGGAGTATAATTCTAACTCTTTGGGTCTTCATTTCCTTATGAAGGCTTTCCCATCACATAAAACTTATATTAAATCTATTTGTATGTTTTTGTTCTGTTAATGTGTCTTTGTCAGTTCAGTTTTCAGACTCAGCTAGGGACCCTAAGAAGATGAGAAAAACTTTTTCCTCCACTATAGTATCAAGATTGAATTTAATTCACATACCATGAAATTCACACTTTCAGTGGTTTTAGTATATTAACAAAGTTGTGCGACCATCACAACTGTCTAATTCCAGAATATTTTTCATCACCCCAAAATGAAATACCAGACACCTTATGGTCACTCCTCTTCCCCTATCCCCCGGCAACCATACATGTACCTCCTGTTTCTGTGGACTTGCCTATTCCTGACATACTATATAAATGGAATCATATGATAGATAGGCTATTGTGACTGGCTTCTTTCACTTAGCATGATGTTTTCATTGTTCATGTGTGGGGTAGCATTAACAGTACTTCATTTTTTTCTGTGGCTGAATAATATTTCATTGTGCATATAGATACCACAGTTTTTTATTCATTCATCAGTTAATGGGCATAGGTTATTTCCAGTTTGAGGATATTATAAATAATGCTGCTATGAACATTTATCTACAGGTTATTATGGTAACATGTTTTAAATTCTCTTGGGTATATATCTAGGAGTAGAATTGCTAGATTACATGATATGTCTACATTTAACTTTTTGAAAAATTGCCAAACTGTTCTCCAAAACTGTATCAGTTTACATTTCCATCAGCACTATATGAGGGTTCTAATTTCTCTACATCCTTGTAGAAACATTATCTGTCTTTAAAACTTCAGCTATCTTAGTGAATGTGAAGTGATATTTCATTATGGCTTTTTGACATATATTTTTAAAAGAGCCAGTAAATCTGGATTAAGAACCTCATTAGACATGGGCATGAGGTTTTTCTCTGCTACCTTCTGGTTACCTTCTGAGGATGTCTTCTGGAACACTCCCAGAACAACTGGAAGATCAAAGATAATCCCTGGCAATCTGTGGGCAGGGATTCTGTCAATATGTATAGTAATTCATTTTATGTTAATCAGAAACTCTCATTGACCATTCAGTATATCTTTGATTAATAAAATGAAAATGAATGAAATATTATTTAGTAACTATACTTTATTTCAGTTCATGGGGTCGCAGAGAGTCGGACACGACTGAGCGACTGATCTGATCTGATCTGATCTGATACTTTATTTAGTAGAAAACACCTTTGGTAACATGGACTTTGGAGAGTAGCTGGGGATAGCATTAGTGATAAAAAATGGTCCTCATCAAGGCAATATTGCATGATTTTAAGAGCATAGCATCTGGATACCAGGTAAGTTTGAATCCCAGTTCTACAACTGCCTAACTGTGTTACTTATTCTCTGTTACTCATCCATATCCATTCAGTTCAGTTCAGTTCAGTTGCTCAGTCGTGTCTGACTCTTTGCGACCCCATGGACTGCAGGACACCAAGCTTCCCTGTCCATCACCAACTCCTGGAGCTTGTTCAAACTCCTGTCCAGTCGGTTGGTGATGCCGTCCAACCATGTCATCCTCTGTTGTCCCCTTTTCCTCCCACCTTCAATCTTTCCCAGCATCAGGGTCTTTTCCAATGAGTTAGTTCTTTGCATCAGGTGGCCAAAGTATTGGAGTTTCAGTTTCAGCATCAGTCTTTCCAATGAATATTCAGGGATAATCTCCTTCAGAATGGACTGGTTGGATCTCCTTGCAGTCCAAGGGACTCTCAAGAGTCTTTTCCAACACCACAGTTCAAAAGCATCAATTCTTTGGCGCTCAGCTTTCTTTATAGTCCAACTCTCAAATCCATATATGACTACTGGAAAAACCATAGCTTTGACTAGATGGACCTTTGTGAAGTAATGTCTCTGCTTTTTAATATGCTGTCCAGGTTGGTCATAGCTCATATCCATATCTATCTGCAAAACAAGAAAAAATTTTCTGGCTATTAATGGTGCTGTAAGGATTAAATCAGTCAATTATATAAAATGTTTGAACCAGAGACGGTGACTTAGTAAGTGCCATGTGAAGTATTATTCAGCCTCTAAGTAGTGCCTGGCTCTTTGTGACCCCAGGAACTGCAGCATGCCAGGCTTCTTATCCCTCACTATCTCCCAGACTTTGCTCAAACTCGTGTTTTTGAGCCAGTGATGCCATCCAACCATCTCATCCTCTGTCACCCCCTTCTCCTCCTGCCCTCAATTTTTCCCAGCATCGGGGTCTTTTCCAATAAGTCGGCTCTTTGCATCAGGTGGCCAAAGTACCAGAGCTTAAGCTTCAGCGTTAGTCCTTCCAGTGAGTATTCAGAGTTGATTTCCTTTAGGATTGACTGGTTTGATCTCCTTGCTGTTCAAGTGACTCTCAAGAGTCTTCTCTAGCACCACAATCCAAAAGCATCATTTCTTGGGCACTCTATGATTAGTATTCTGGCTAAACTGCTATGGCACCATCCCTCATTTTAGAAAAGATGTGAAGGCCCCAAGCAATTCAAAAACTGGTTCAGATTGCAACCAAAGTCAGTTAACCCAGAACATGCATTTCCTGACCTTCACCTCCACTCCATTGCCTCCTTATTTGAATAAGAAGCTAGTAAAAACATAAGTTTCTGGACATATATTCTTTTTCCCCATTTCTATTTCTGCACTCTATCAGAAAGAAGAATGACTGTGGCAAAGAAAGATGTATTCTTCATTAAGACTTGACGTGCAACCATACTATTTCACTGGCTTAACCAAATTGAGACTGTCAGGTCTCTGGACATGCCTCGGGGTTTGTGGCTGGGTCAGCAGCTTCTGCCTCATTGACTCTGAGCAAGAAAGGCGCTTGGTCAAAGAATGTGAGTCTTTTCCAGAGGTAGCTAAAGTTTTCCTGTTACTGCTGTGCTCCTGTTAATTGAAATGAATATGATGACTAATGGTTAAGATGGATTTATATGGGGTCTTAAAAAATTACTTGAGTAGGCCAACTTTTATTGTAAAGAGAGTAAGTTTGGAATTAAGCCTTTCCTGTGGTAATCTTGACAAAAAGAGAACTTGACATTGCACTTCAAATAATGAGCCAAAGTGAAGACCGTTCTCGGGAGAGGCTTGTTTTAAGACAGTAAGAAATGCACAGATGCCAGTTTTTGAGAACATTTAGAGTTACATCTCATTAGGAGCCAGAGGCTAGATCAGATTGGGGGCTTTCAACCTTTTGTGCCCGTGATCCACAGCAAGAAATCACAACTCAGCACACACACACACACACACACTCACACACACACACAGTGAATTTTTATAAAATAAATTTTACTTCCAGCATATTAAAAAGCTGAGACATCACTTTGCAAACAAAGGTCCGTCTAGTCAAGGTTATGGTTTTTCCAATAGTCATGTATGAATTTGAGAGTTGGACTCTAAAGAAAGCTGAGTGTCGAAGAATTGATGCTTTTGAATTGTGGTGTTGGAGAAGACTCTTGAGAGTCCTTTGGACTGCAAGGAGATCCAACCAGCCCGTCCTAAAGGAGATCAGTCCTGAGTGTTCATTGGAAGGACTGATGTTGAAGTTGAAACTCCAATACTTTGCCACCTGATGTGAAGAACTGACTCATTGGAAAAGACCCTGATGTTGGGAAAGATTGAAGGTGGGAGGAGAAGGGGACAACAGAGGATGAGATGGTTGGATGGTATCATTGACTCAATGGACATGAGTTTGGGTAAACTCAGGGAGTTGGTGATCGACAGGGAGGCCTGGCATGCTGCAGTCCATGGGGTTGCAAAGAATCAGACACAACTGAGTGACTGAACTGAACTGAAATGGAGTATATTCTGATATTTTCTCTTTATTTCATTAAAAAAAAAATACTGGTTGTAATCCATTAAATGATTTATCCACTTACCAGTTGTGACCTGCCATTTGCAAATACCATATTAAATGGATCTTGGGTTATCTTCCTTAGTTCTGAACACTATAATAATCTTTAATAACCATACTATTAAGAATATAACTTTGATGATCTTTGCTCCCCTAACCTTCATCTTAAAGTGTTGAAGGATGATGAGTTTAGGGATACAGTATTTCTATAACAAAGGGCTTCCCCAGTGGCTCAGTGATAAAGAAACTGCAGTGCAGGAGACACAAGAGATGTGGGTTCAATCCCTGGGTAGGAAAGATTCCCTAGAGAAGGAAGTGGCAACCCACTCCAGTATTCTTGCCTGGGAAATCCCACTGACAGAGGAGCCTGGCAGGCAACAGACCATGGAGTCATAAAAAAATCAACCAGCAACTTTCCTACAGAGAAAACGTTAGGTTTTACATAGTCTTCACTTTTTTTCTGCAGATTATTCCATCCCTCAAACTGAAAGAAAGCACTTGTGTAGCCTGAAGTGACTCTTTAGGTATATGCTGTGTTTACTAATGACTCATTAGTATTAATAATAAACTTTAGGCAATACTGCTAAGTCACTTCAGTCATGTCCAACTCTGTGCGATCCCATAGACGGCAGCCCACCAGGTCACTCGTTCCTGGGATTCTCCAGGCAAGAACACTGGAGTGTGTTGCCATTTCCTTCTCCAATGCATGAAAGTGAAAAGTTAAAATGAAGTCACTTGGTCGTGTGTAACTCTTAGCGACCCCATGGACTGCAGCCTTCCAGGCTCCTCCGTCCATGGGATTTTCCAGAAAAGAGTACTGGAGTGGGGTGCCGTTGCCTTCTCCAAAGGTAATACTATAAAAGCTTAATTCTAATGTCTACTATATATTATAGTTATTACTGCATGTAGATTCATTATTTTAATATAAAAAGTATTTCAAGTGAAAAAAAAAGGAAGTTGCAAAGTGGTCTTTATCTTATGCTCTCATTTGTATTTTATAAAACTCTAATATATACTTTTATTTACAGTGTTTTTACAAAAGAAACTGGTGACAGTAGCTATTTTAGGAGAGGCAAATTGGAGCACTGATGATTCTGTTTGGGAAGGAGACATTATTTGCTGCATACATTTTTGTACAACTTTGAAGGAAAGTGGCAAATTAACTTTAAGAAAATATTAGTGCATATAGTTAGTACTTCTGTAAAAAAAAAGTATTGGAAGAATGCTCTCCTGGGTTCCTTTCATTCTAAAAGTCTGGGATTCTGAATTCTTGTGTGCATTCTATATTCAAAGTAGAACCAAACCAGTCGCTGCTATTGAAGGATTTATATTCTTAAAAGTTGGGCATCGGTTTGTATATGCCAAGGAGGGCATGAGAATTATATTGCCATTTATAGAAAATCTTGGCTTTCTTTGCAGTTCAATTAGTTCTAGACAGTCCTTTAAAGATAACTTAGCAAATAGCTAGCTAGCAGGTAGCTGCTTCATAGCACAGGGAGCTTAACTGGGTGCTCTGTGACAATCTAGAGGGGTGGGAGGAAGGCTCTGTATGTGTGTTTGTACTAAGTCGCTTCAGTTGTGTCCAACTCTTTGCAACTCTATGGACTGTGGCCCACAAGGCTCCTCTGTCCATGGGATTCTCCAGGCAAGAGTACTGTAGTGGGCTGACATGCCCTTCTCCCAGGAGATCTTTCCAACCCAGGGATCGAACCCGCATCTCTCATATCTCCTACACTGGCAAACTGGGTTTACTATAAGCACCACCTAGGAATCCCAGACATACATATGCTGCTGTGCTTTGCTCAGTCACTACATTGTGTCTGACTCTGAGACCCAGTGGACTGTAGCCCATGAATCTGCTCTCTGTATGGGTTTCTCTAGGCAAGATTACTGGAGTGGATTGCTGCACATTCCTTGAGGGGATCTTCCCAACCCAGGGATTGAACCCACGTCTCCCGCATTGCAGGTGGATTCTTTGCCACTGGGGAAGCCAGAATATATGTATACATATAGCCAATCCACTACATTGTATGGCAGAAACTAACACAACATTGTAAAGCAAATATCCTCCAATAAAATAAAATGATTCTAAAAATAACTTAGCTATGTTAATCAACAAACACTAAAGAATTATTTTAGGTGGATGCTCATCTAAAATGTATTGCATTCTTCTCTACTATATCAGGAAACAATATGACCACAATATCATCAGTATGAACTGCACTTACTCACTAGATAGTGGCATGTCACAGTGGTATCATCAGAGTCATTTGAGGTACTGTTGGTCCTAAAATTTAGTGACTTCACTCCTGAATTTAGTGATTTGGACTTTAATAGTTTTGTTTTTCTGAATTCCTCTGTAGATTTCATTGTGAGTACCTCTCAGAATGCTGACCTGGGCGAAGAAAAACTTTGCTCCACTTTAGATTCACTAGCCCAATCTAGGAGAAGGAAATGGCAACTTTCTCCAGTGTTCTGGCCTGGAGAATCCCGGGGATGGGGGAGCCTGGTGGGCTGCCGTCTATGGGGTCTCACAGAGTCGGACACGACTGAAGTAACTTAGCAGCAGCAGCCCCATCTAACACACTCAGAAAACAGCTAATAGCATGTTTTAGAACAGTATGCAAAGTGTAAACGGGCCCTGAGTTTAGGCCTCATCTTTGAATGGCATACGTGCATCTTAATGGATGAACTTGTAATATTCACTTCAGTTCCTTAGAGCTCTTATTTTTTATTAGTTCTTGATTCTTATCTGTGTTTCTGGTAGGTGTGGTTGTCTATAGCTTGGAACATGGCATAGAAATATCTAAAAGGATATACAAGAAAGGCAAGAAATGAAGGGAAGAATTCCATGGCAAATATTACAGCTTTGAAAAGGTCAAATACAAAGAAGTGTAAATAAATAGTCACCGTATATTTAATATTAGGGATTCTGTCAAGAAATTTCCAAATCAATCCTTAGAATATATATTGAAGAATAATTATAATTTCTTTCTTCTTGTTCAAGAAAGATTAAAGAGTAGTAGAAGCTGGGAAAAAACTCAGGTTTATTGGTCCACATAAATTGCTAAAAAAACAAAGAAACGTGAGACACAGCTATATGTTTTCTTTGTACTTAATAATTTTAAAATTATACAATTATATCCTTATCTTATGTGTTCCTAATAATCTGATCAGGGCTATAAACTTAACATCTAAAAGACTCAGAGTATTTTCCACATTGTCTAACCCAGGGGCACCAGTCACAGAAGATACAATGTGAATAATGTCCCCTGGTGGTGGGGTATGAGTTTGTTGAGGGTCCACCCCAAAAGTTTCTTTCTTCATGAAGTTGTCCAGTTTTGTGAGAGCGTGGGGACAAAATCAGAGAGTCTGAAGTCTTGAAGCAAACCAGGGGAGCAGAGTGGGTAGGAGAGAGGCATTAAGGACAGCCGCGGAGGACTTCCCTAGGGGTCCAGTGGTTAAGACTCTGTGCTTCCGCCGCAGAGGGTGTGGGTCTGATCCCTAGTCAGAGACCTAAAATCCTGCATGCCAGGTAGGTTTGGCCAAAAACAAAACAAAACAAAAAACAGCCTCGGGGCTAAACCTCACCCCGAAGCAGCTATGCAGGGGGCTTTTCAATCTGTCAAATGGAGGACAGGTTGGACACCTGGTGTCAGGACCATGGACACCACCAGAGTATCCAGAATATGCATCTGCTGCTACAAGTTTTAGAGTTATTTCTGGTACCCTAGCGAGGCCCCCAGGTTGCGCATTTGGCACACTGAAAATGCGTCACATCAAGCAGTAACATCCGCAGAGGAGGGATACTCAAAAACCTGACACAAACTCCAAACTACATGAAACTATAAAATAAAACCAACCTTCATGCCCTAAAACCCCACGAAGCAAGATCAGAATTTACAGATGTTTATCTGTGGAGGAGAAAATAACAATGCACTCCAATATCCTTGCCTGGAAAATTCCATGGATCTGGCGGGCTACAGTCCATTGGGTCGCAAAGAGTCAGACACAACTGAGCACAGGCACATGGATGGAGGAGAGATGGAGCAGCGATGGGAACATGATAGGATGTGTGAATCATATTCAGACTTGAGCGGAGCCTTAACTCAGCTTGCTGCACAGTTTTCCTTCATGTGTTAGTTCCATGTAGCCTTGATAATACCACAGTCGCATAGTTTGAGGGGGGCTGCAAGGCCACCTGTGAAAAGTAACAACAGTAGCATTGTATGAATTCCAGGGCTTATCTCTTCCAGAGTCACCAGAGTTTTATGTATTTGTTAATAATCCAAGGAGGGAATGAACAGAATGCTAATGACAGTTGCTGAGAAGACTAAATTAGGAGGTGTTATAAGCTTTGATAAATGGCCAGGATATGGTGAAGTTGCTCAGTCGTGTCCAACTCTTTGCGACCCCGTGGACTGTAGGCTTCTCCTACAGTCTTCTCCGTCCATGGGATTTTCCAGGCAAGAATACTGGAGTGGGTTGCCATTTCCTTCTCCAGGGGATCTTCCCAACCCAGGGATTGAACCCAGGTCTCCCACAATGCAAGCAGACACTTTACCCTCTGAGCCACCAGGGAAGGCCCCATATGAACAGCAGTATGATTCAAAAAAACCAAAACAAGTCAGAAATATGGGATGAAAAAAAAATGGGATTGCTCTCAGAAAGAGGCAAACACATATGTGGCACAAGTCACATCAGAAGCAATCACTAGAGAAGAGAGGAGAACCTCTAGGAGAGGGTTTACTAGTAACAGCCTTGGGAGGAGGAAGGGCTCCTTCTAGTCATGTAGTCTCCAGTGACTATGAAAAGAGAGAAAGCACGACTGTTTGAGGTGGTGTTGTGGCACCAGGGGAAGGAAGACTGTGGGCCCTCATACGAGTGTGCCTGAAAGCACTCTGAGACAACCGTATTCAGTTTTAAGCACCTAAATAGACAAATGATGTTGACAGTCTTGGAGGGAACCCAGAGATGAATAACAAACATGATTAATGGAAAGGAGGAGTTGATTTATGAAGAAAGATTTATGGAATACATTGTGTGGTTTAAGCAGTGGCCAAAAAGACAACATGTTAGAGTCTGGAAATGGTGACAATACTTCTCTTCATATTTCAGTGCTGAAATGTAAAGGAAAACAAATACTGGGATAAAATATGGAAAATTCATTAACAAGACGGGAAATATAAGATTGAATTTTATACACTGATGATTGAACTAATGTGAAAACCATTATCTATTTTGCTCAATTATGAACCATCTTTTTAAGGTGACTGCTGAATTCACTATCAGTTTTGACATTTATAACCAGAAAGGCCATTGAAAGGAATATTACCATCTTGGCAGTAATATGGATAGAACAAATGGGCTTCTTTCCTGTCTAATTTCACTGTTTCTCTTCTTTGACCTATAAGCAAACAAGCTTGCTTTTAACAGAATTCTAAGAGATGCTTTTGTCAGTTTAATAAGGGAAATGATAAGAAAAAAACCCCTTTATTCCTACTTAAGCAAAACTGTAGTATCATTTTCTATATTTACATTTTTCTGAAGGACCTACCCCCAATCCCAAAATTATGCATAAGAAAAAAAGAACCTATGCAGTTTTAAAAGGCACCTACCTTCATTTTAGTGGACTGAATTCTTTAAAAACACTTATTGGGATTTTCTCTGGTACTGATTGAAAAAAATAAATGTTTTTATAAACTCTGTGAGTGGTCACTTTAACACTGTCTTTTAAGACTGAGAATGCAAGATAACCCAATTTTGTTCCCACTTTCTCTTTACCACATTTGATGTAGGTATTGCTTGTTGAGGCTTCCCTGGTGGCTCAGTCAGTAAAGAATCCACCTGTGAGACGGGAGACCTGGGTTTGATCCCTGTGTTGGGAAGATGCCCTGGAGGAAGGTATGGCAACCCACTCCAGTATTTTTGCCTAGAGAATCCCCATAGACAGAGGAGCCTGGTGGGCTACAGTCCATGGAGTTGCAAAGAGTAGGACATGACTGAGTGACTTGCTGAAGGAAAATAAGACATTCAGTAAAGAATCAAGTACAGAAATAAATTAGTACCCTGCCAAAAGCTCTCCAGTCTGATATGAAATGCTAAAAGAAATGAGGCCCACCTTGGAATAATAATGTGGCACTTGGCAAATGACTGCAAAGTTGGAGAATTAAGCCAGGATCTTAAAATCTAGTTATGTTGTCAAAAATATACTAGAATAAACTCTTGTGTCTTAAGGAGAATGACTTGGTTATAATGGCAAGATATATTTAAATGGTAAAACAGAAATATCCCATGGCTTAGCTTGAGCTTAAACTTAAAATCCAGCTCTGACTTGCTGTTGGCATATCAGTCATGAAAGCTTATGACAAAGTTCAGTGATCCCGTGTTTCATGATATCAGGCTACTGCAGTAGTCTGATTGCCTAGCACATAATTGACACTCAGTGGAGATTTGTCAAGTGAATGAATGAATGAGTGGGGGAAATGACTGGCCCAAGTGAGAGATGGAGCTGGTTCAATAGTTGACCCTAAAAAGCTCCATAGGGTCAAATCTATTGGATTGGCCAGAAAGTTCTTTTGAGCCTTTCTGTCACATCTTACAGAGAAACCCAAATGAACATTTTGACCAACCCAATACATATAACCAGCTTTTATTTCCACAATATCAATCAAATGTGACTCTATTGTCCCCTCCCCCTTCTGTGATCCTCTCTCACTCTTTCATGTTATTGTTTCCAATACTATCAATTTCATCAGGCATTTTCAGAGCACCTACTCAGTGCTAAGTAAGTACTGGACTATATGCTGGGAACATGGGGTGGATAAGACAATTTCTCTTCTCAGGAAGTTTACAGTCTGGTTGGGAAGATAACACATAAACAAATTAAATGTATTTTATATTAATACTAATTGTGTATATTTATATACATAAAATCTACAATAAATTATTATCATTCATCAAAATAAGTGTCACTGTAGTTGTGTCAGGAGCCAGGGAAGCATGGAGAAGAATGTTCTGGGTGTAATAGAAATGTAATCAAAGTGCTGAGATTTCTTTTCCTTTCCAAGGATTCTCTTGACCTTCATGTTACCAGAGTCTGTGTAGGTATACACATTTAGAAGACAAGATCATTTCCTCCAGACCTCATATTTTCCTGCCCTCTACATCCTACAACACAGAGGGATGTCCCTTTTTATAGGAAAGTTTGGCCTTTAATGTTCTTACCATTGGTTGCCTATAAAGACAAAAAAGGCTTGCTTACAATTCATTTGTGATTTCTCTGTGCAACGTTAACTTTGTGTTGGTCTATTTCTGTTGATTCTTCAAGAAATTATTTAAAATGAAATCAATTTGCAGGAACGCTTGATTTCATGTGTCAAATATAAAGACCTACTAAAAATTGTTTATTCTCAGCAGGTTTGTAGCATGTGAAATTGCTCATTTGCAAACTTCATTCTAGTCTATTATTTTTATAAGCACATTTTCTTCTTGGTAATAAAAGGTACACTGGATAAAAGTACAGGCTGTGTACAATACAGGCTGTGATCTGTCTACTTAATAGCATATTAGGTGTGCTTTATTCAGTCCACATAACACTAAAGTTTTTAATTTAATTTATGTTTCTGTTGACTGAGTGTAAATAAATAAAAAGTCGGAAGTTCTTTGCATACCCCTCTCTCAGGGGAAGGCACAATAGAGATAACCTGCACTTTGATCATTTTATTTTACAATCATGATCTTAGATGGCAGATTTAGGACAGGTTCTGTAGATTGCTGTTCGGCTTTTATTACGAAGGTCTGATGTGAACAGGATATACACCACAATATAATATTACTATCCATCTTGTACTTCAACTGCATCTCAGTACACAGTAGTAAATCACCTAGAGCTAGATACTAGATAATGTGTTGTGTAAATCCCCCTTCTTTGGTCTACATGTGAGTTTAAATATAAAGGTATTACCTTGTTGAAGTACAATTAGACTATCATAAGCTCCATTATCCACTTCAGTTTTCAGAATGGGAGTAGTAATATAGGAAATGAAAATATGTTTTCTTCCTTTTGAAATCTGTCAATCACTTTACACTACAGCAGATAGATTTGAAGCCTACTGCCTGCCAAACTGCCCCAACATACAAAGAGATCAGCAAAAGGACACTTGATTCAGTGTCTGCTGCTGCTGCTGCTAAATCGCTTCAGTTGTGTCCGACTCTGTGCGACCCCATAGACAGAAGCCCACCAGGCTCCCCCGTCCCTGGGATTCTCCAAGCAAGAACACTGGAGTGGATTGCCATTTCCTTCTCCAATGCATGAAAGTGAAAAGTGAAAGTGAACTCGCTCAGTCGTGTTTGACTCTTAGCGACCCTATGGACTACGGACTACAGCCCACCAGGCTCCTCCATCCATGGGATTTTCCAGGCAAGAGTACTGGAGTGGGGTGCCATTGCCTTGACAGATTCAGTGTTAAGATTCATAGATTATTCATAGACAGAGATTCAGTGTCTATTCAAAGAAAAACCCCACCGTGCCTGATGGAGAGGAAAGAGTGCTGGATTTTAATGCAGGTATGATGACCTCCCCGGAGATTTGGAACTGCTCGACTAAAGAAGTCTCATCTGGGATCCATCTCCCCCATTCCTACTCTTCCCCTCCACCATCCCTGTTGAGCTGGGTGCATTTTAGTTATGGTTCTCAAAACATTTTACTTGTTAGGCACAACTGCTTGCAATTCACTTAAAATTCAAGCTGTTATTTGTAGTCACATTTCTTTAGATAGGTTAATTTATGTAAAGTTCAGAAAACAGTGCTTGGCATTTAGGAATTAGCAATTGTTGATGGTGGTGATGAGGCTGTCAGAGGAAAAAAGGCATCTTTATCAACTAGGGGGAGGCAAGAGGTTCTGCAGAACCTGAGCGTGAGGACCCTCAGATTTTTGCACCCTAAGCACTTCATTTGCTTCACCCTCCTCCTAACCTTGATTTTTAAATCACACACTGCTGCTGCTAAGTCACTTCAGTCGTGTCCGACTCCGTGTGACCCCATAGATGGCAGCCCAACAGGCTCCCCCGTCCCTGGGATTCTCCAGGCGAAAAAACTGGAGTGGGTTGCCATTTCCTTCTCAAAAATCACACACTACTAATTCTATATCAAAAAAATCTCATAACTGGATAATTATAAATTATGCAATGGCAACCTACTCCAGTTCTTCAGGCACTCTATCAGATCTAATCCCTTGAATCTATTTGTCACTTCCACTGTATAATTTTAAGGGATTTGATTTAGGTCATACCTCAATGGTCTAGTGGTTTTCCCTACTTTGTTCAATTTAAGTCTGAATTTGGCAATGAGGAGTTCATGATCTGAGCCACAGTCAGCTCCCAGTCTTGTTTTTGCTGACTGTATAGAGCTTCCCCAACTTTGGCTGCAAAGAATATAATCAAAGCTATGGTTTTTCCAGTAGTCATGTATGGATGTGAGAGTTGGACTATAAAGAAAGCTGAGCACTGAAGAATTGATGCTTTTGAACTATGGTGTTTGAGAAGACTCTTGGGACTCCCTTGGACTGCAAGGAGATTGAACCAGTCCATCCTAAAGGAAATCAGTCCTGGATATTCATCGGAAGGACTGATATTGAAGCTGAAACTCTAATACTTTGGCCACCTGATGCAAAGACCTGACTCATAGGAAAAGACCCTGATGCTGGGAAAGATTGAAGGCAGGAGGAGAAGGAGACAACAAAGGATGAGATGTTGGATGCCATCACCAACACAATGGACATGAGTTTGAGTAAGCTCCAGGAGTTGGTGATGGACAGGGAAGCCTGGTGTACTGCAGTCTATGGGGTCGCAAACAGTTGGACATGACTAAGCAACTGAAACGAACTGAACTGAACCCACTCCAGTATTCTTGCTTGGAAAATCCCAGGGACAGAGGAGCCTGGTGAGCTACAGTCTCTGGGGTTGCAAAGAGTCTGACACAACTGAGTGACTGAGCAAGCATCATGCAGTGCTCTGCATGCCTATAGGCTATAGGCTCTATATACCTATAGGCTTATAGGTATAGGCTCTTACACCTATAGGCTCTACTGATAGCCATTATGTATTAATTATGGACCCTCTGTGCTGTGCTTAGTATGGACCCTCAGTAAAATTTATATTTGGAATATTAACAAGAGAGAAAATTTTGTGAATATATTAGTATATGCATTTAATGACACTTAAAAAGCCTTTGACTGTGTAGATCACAATAAACTGGAAAATTCTGAAAGAGATGAGAATACCAGACCACCTGATCTGCCTCTTGAGAAATCTGTATGCAGGTCAGGAAGCAACAGTTAGAACTGGTCATGGAACAACAGACTGGTTCCAAATAGGAAAAGGAGTACGTCAAGGCTGTATATTGTCACCATGTTTATTTAACTTATATGCAGAGTACATCATGAGAAATGCTGGACTGGAAGAAACACAAGTTGGAATCGAGATGCTGGGAGAAATATCAATAACCTCAGATATGCAGATGACACCACCCTTATGGTAGAAAGTGAAGAGGGGCTAAAAAGCCTCTTGATGAAAGTGAAAGTGGAGAGTGAAAAGGTTGGCTTAAAGCTCAACATTCAGAAAACGAAGATCATGGCATCTGGTCCCATCACTTCATGGGAAATAGATGGAGAAACAGTGGAAACAGTGTCAGACTTTATTTTTCTGGGCTCCAAAATCACTGCAGATGGTGACTGCAGCCATGAAATTAAAAGATGCTTACTCCTTGGAAAGAAAGTTATGACCAACCTAGAGAGCATATTCAAAAGCAGAGACATTACTTTGCCAACAAAGGTTCGCCTAGTCAAGGCTATGGTCTTTCCTGTGGTCATGTATGGATGTGAGAGCTGGACTGTGAAGAAGGCTGAGCGCCAAAGAATTGATGCTTTTGAAGTGTGCTGTTGGAGAAGACTCTTGAGAGTCCCTTGAACTGCAAGGAGATCCAACCAGTCCTTTCTGAAGGAGATCAGCCCTGGGATTTCTTTGGAAGGAATGATGCTAAAGCTGAAACTCCAGTATTTTGGCCACCTCATGCGAAGAGTTGACTCATTGGAGAAGACTCTGATGCTGGGAGGGATTGGGGGCAGGAGGAGAAGGGGACGACAGAGGATGAGATGGCTGGATGGCATCACGGACTTGATGGAAGTGAGTCTGAGTGAACTCTGGGAGTTGGTGATGGACAGGGAGGCCTGGCGCGCTGCAGTTCATGGGGTCGCAGAGAGTCGGACACGACTGAGAGACTGATCTGATCTGATCTGAAAAGGTGCACATTTCATAAAACAGCATTCATATACTCAAAATTATGCATATAATGAAACATATATAATATATACACATATTATTTATGCTCTCTGACATGTAATGTAGGATATGCAATTTATATAAATGTAATCACTTGTTACCAAACTACATATCTCTTGTGGATGTATAAAAATTCACAAAGGTACCTGTTTTGTGCCCACATAGAAGCCCCTTCTTTTCCTAAGGACTCAGCAAATCCCAAGGTTCCAACTGAAAGAGATTGAAAGTATTTTGCATCATTCCCCACTTTCCACCGGCCCTCCATCAATACCTCGAAGTTAATCTGATTTTCCAGGACCACAAAGCAAGCCCAGGGAAGGTTAGAAGTTAGATCTTCAGTATCCCACTTATTTCGCCCCCGCCCTGGGCGAAACCCGTCGCCCAGGACGTCTTTTTAGTGCTTTCTGCTGACTGGTATTGTTGAGACACAAGCTGATGAAAAAATGGAAAGTGCTGTCTCGGGGCGGGGCGGCGCGGCAGCGGGAGGAAGGCAGCGCCCCTGTGCACGCCCACCGCAGCGCCGGCTCCAGACGGCGGTTCTGGGGGAAATCCTGTCTGTGTGTGCCCTTTTATAAGTAAGTAAATTTAGAACTACACATAGATGTGTTCATAAAAATATGCCTTTGCCTTATTTTTCAAGCCATTGAAAGACAGTGACACGACTGGGATCCTGGGGTCTTCAGTGCAGTTAGGCTTATATTTTCTTTTGTTTTACAGTGATAACTCAATCCCTTTTTGAGATCAGAAATCCCAGGGGTTCAGGGCAACAAGACAGACAGGAATCCTGGCGGGAGCCATAGAATCCTCTACTTGTTTTAATTTTTAAAAATATTCTAGATATTATATGAATTCTTTCTCCATGAAACAGTTTGAACGTAACAAATAAGGCTAGTATTTCCTCAAACCACTCCCCACTTCCCCATTCTAGTTCTCTTCCCAGTTTTGTGTCTAACAGTCTAGAACTTCATCACACATTTACATTATATATAGTGTATGTAATATAAGTGTATAATATATATGTATAGATACAGATCCATACCAAATATGCAGTTTTGTGTTTGTGTGTGGGTATTTGTGCAATTTTATAGGAATAATGTCACTGTATAAACTGTTCATCAGGAAGTTCACGGTTCACATATTGCTGAAGCCTGGCTTGGAGAATTTTGAGCATTACTTTACTAGCGTGTGAGATGAGTGCAATTGGCAGAAAGTGAAGAGGAACTCAAAAGCCTCTTGATGAAAGTGAAAGTGGAGAGTGAAAAGGTTGGCTTAAAGCTCAACATTCAGAAAACGAAGATTATGGCATCTGGTCCCATCACTACATGGGAAATAGATGGAGAAACAGTGGAAACAGTGTCAGACTTTATTTTTCTGGGCTCCAAAATCACTGCAGATGGTGACTGCAGCCATGAAATTAAAAGACGCTTGCTCCTTGGAAGGAAAGTTATGACCAACCTAGATAGCATATTCAAAAGCAGAGACATCACTTTGCCAACAAAGGTTCGCCTAGTCAAGGCTATGGTCTTTCCTGTGGTCATGTATGGATGTGAGAGCTGGACTGTGAAGAAGGCTGAGCGCCGAAGAATTGATGCTTTTGAACTGTGGTGTTGGAGAAGACTCTTGAGAGTCCCTTGGACTGCAAGGAGATTCAACCGGTCCATTCTGAAGGAGATCAGCCCTGGGATTTCTTTGGAAGGAATGATGCTAAAGCTGAAACTCCAGTATTTTGGCCACCTCATGCGAAGAGTTGACTCATTGGAGAAGACTCTGATGCTGGGAGGGATTGGGGGCAGGAGGAGAAGGGGACGACAGAGGATGAGATGGCTGGATGGCATCACTGACTCGATGAATGTGAGTCTGAGCGACCTCCGAGAGCTGGTGATTCATAGGGAGGCCTGGCGTGCTGCGGTTCATGGGGTTTCAAAGAGTCGGACACGACTGAGCGACTGATCTGATCTGATCTGATAAACTGTTCATCAGTTTCTCTTTCCCTCTGAATTACACAGCTTACGGAAAAGGCAATGGCACCCCACTCCAATACTCTTGCCTGGAAAATCCCATGGACTGAGGAGCCTGGTAGGGTGCAGTCCACGCCGTCGCTAAGAGTCGGACACAAATGGCAACCCACTCCAGTGTTCTTGCCTGGAGAATCCCAGGGACGGGGGAGCCTGGTGGGCTGCCATCTATGGGGTGGCACAGAGTCGGACACGACTGAAGTAACGTGTCCGCAGATGGCAGCCTGTCAGGCTCACCCCGTCACTGGGATTCTCCAGGCAAGAACACTGGAGTGGGTTGCCATTTCCTTCTCCAATGCATGAAAGTGAAAAGTGAAAGCGAAGTCACTCAATTGTGTCTGACAGTCCTGTCTGACACTTCGTGACCCCATGGACTGCAGCCTACCAGGCTCCTCCATGCATGGGATTTGCCAGGCAATAGTACTGGAGTGGGGTGCCATCGCCTTCTTTGAATAATACACCTGCTACTGCTACTGCTAAGTCACGTCAGTCGTGTCTGACTCTGTGTGACCCTGTAGACAGCAGCCCACCAGGCTCCTCCGTCCCTGGGATTCTCCAGGCAAGAACACTGGAGTGGGGTGCCATTTCCTTCTCCAATGCATGAAAGTGGAACGTGAAAGGGAAGTCGCTCAGTTGTGTCTGACTCTTAGCGACCCCATGGACTGCAGCCTACCAGGCTCCTCCATCCATGGGACTTTCCAGGCAAGAGTACTGGAGTGGGGTGCCATTGCCATCTCCAGAATAATACACCTAGATGTGTCTAATTCTCTTTAGCTGCTGCATCCTATTCTACAGGTACAGGAGTTTATTTAACCTACTGAGCACAAGGAATGAAACTTAGCATATGCTTAATAGATATTTGCTAGATACCTGAATAAATAAATTTTCTTAGCTGGGCAACAGAAGAGGAAAATCTCTTTAGAAACAGATACATGCATATGCTGTGTGTAATCAAGAGATGACCAATATCCTGATCCTGTACTGAGTCACAGAATAATTTTCTCACACGATACTAGTAACAACAAACGTGTGAGTCACTTACTGTGTGCCAGATACTGTAAGCACTCCACATGCATTTTGCATCCACGATGTAGATATTCTTATATCTTCATTTTACTAATGGGGAAGTTAAGGCTTGAGGAGGTTCTATAACTTGCCCAAGGTTCTCTGCTAGCAAGGGGTGGAACCTGTTTTTAAACCCAGAAACCAAGTCCTGAATGATGACCCACTGTGGTTTTACCCCACTTTTACAACTTGGGAAATAGAAAGAGGGAGAGAGAGAAAGAGAAAGTACACTTTGCATTCTCTACTTCTGATTTTCTCTCTTAGCCCCTTCATTTCTATGTTTTAAAAAATAGCTTGAAGAGGAAGAGTAGGGTTCTAGGATGGGAGAAGAAGCAGTAGAGACAGAAAGAACAAGAAATGAAGGTTAAGTGTGAGTGAGGGGAAGTAGTAAATGTAGTAGGTAGAAAAAGGAAGTAGAAATTCCTCAAATTTCAGACTGGAGAACCCAAATAATATAAAATAAGTCTTATAATTTTTTAAAACAAATGTGACCTGTAATATTTCAAGACAAATTAGTGGGGGGAATGGTAACTTTCAGGGAAAATGAAATTTCAGAGAGATGTTTCAGAAGGTCAGATGGGCTGGGACAGAAAGGAACCGTAAAACACAACCTTTAGGATCCAATAGTCCAGAGAGAGGTTTCCAAATGGAGAAGGTAATGGCACCCCACTCCAGTACTCTTGCCTGGAAAATCCCATGGATGGAGGAGCCTGGTAGGCTCCAGTCCATGGGGTCGCTAAGAGTCGGGCACGACTGAGCGACTTCCCTTTCACGTTCCACTTTCATGCATTGGAGAAGGAAATGGCACCCCACTCCAGTGTTCTTGCCTGGAGAATCCCAGGGACGGAGGAGCCTGGTGGGCTGCCATCTATGGGGTTGCACAGAGTCGGACATGACTGAAGTGACTTGGCAGCAGCAGCAGTAGTGGCAGCAGGTTTCCAAAAAGGTAAGTGAGGTTTCCTCTCTAAGAAAGTGCCCTGAATGACTAGTTGATAAGCACCCTTGCTTTGGGGTAGTAAGGTGCAGTTAAAAGAAGGCAGCCAATGAAAAGTCAGAAAGAGGAATTCAGAAAAAAATCTCATTTACCATCACATCAAAAAGTATAAAACATCTAGGAGCAAACTTAGTTTTCATGTAAAACTTTTTAGGTAAAAGACCTGTACTCTGAAAACTACATGACACTGATGAAAGAACTTGAATACAATACAAACAGGTGGAAAGATATACCATGTTCTTGGATTGGAAGAATTAATACTTTTAAAATGAGCATATTACCCAAGGCAGTCAACAGATAACAATGTAGTCCCTATTGAAATACCAATAGCATTTTTCATAGAAAAACTAGGACAAATGATTTTAAGATTTGTATGGAAACATAAATACCTCAAAGAGAAAAAAACAATCTTGAGAAAGAAGAACAGAGCTAGTTGGAGGATTTAGGCTCCCTAACTTCAGAGTATACTATGAAGCTACTGTCATCAAAATAGTATGATACTGGCACAAAGCAGACACATGGATCAATGGAACAGGATAGAAAGCCAGAAATAAACCCATGCACTTATGGACAATTAATCTATGACAGAGGAGGCAAGAATATACAAGGAGAAAAGGTAGTCTCTTTGATAAATTGTGCTGGGAAAAGTGGACAGCTACATGTAAAAGAATGAAATTAGGACATTTTCTAACATCATATACAAAAATAAGCTCAAAATGAATTAAGGACATAACTGTTAAGACTGAATACTGTAAAACTCCTAGAGAAAACATGGAGCGCTGTGATAGAAATTGCAGCAGTAGTTTTTTGGATCCATCTCTTAAAGGAAATAAAGTAAAAATAAACAAATTAAAAGTTTTTGTATAGCAATGGAAACTATCAACAAAATTAAACAACAACCTAATGAATGGCAGAACATATTTATAATTGATATGACCCCTAAGGGATTAATATTTAACATATATAAATATCTCATACAACTTAACATCAAAAACCAAACAATCCAATTTAAATATGGGCTGAAGAAGTGAATAGACATTTACCAAAGAGGAATGCAGATGGCCAATAAGTACATGAAAATACGCTCAACGTTGCTAATCATCAGGGAGATGCAAATCAAAATTACAAGGAGATATCATTTAATATCTGTCAGAGGGCTATCATCAAAAAGAACACAAAAAACAAATGGGGAGAAAAAATGTTGATGGGAATGTAAACTAGTGCAGCCACTGTGGAAAACAGTATGGAAGTTTCCTAAAAATTAAAAATTGAACTACCATCAGATCAGATCAGTCGCTCAGTCGTGTCCGACTCTTTGCGACCCCATGAACTGCAGCACGCCAGGCCTCCCTGTCCATCACCAACTCCCAGAGGTCACTCAGACTCACATCCATCGAGTCAGTGATGCCATCCAGCCATCTCATCCTCTGTCGTCCCCTTCTCCTCCTGCCCCCAATCCCTCCCAGCATCAGAGTCTTCTCCAATGAGTCAACTCTTCGCATGAGGTGGCCAAAATACTGGAGTTTCAGCTTTAGCATCATTCCTTCCAAAGAAATCCCAGGGCTGATCTCCTACAGAATGGACTGGTTGGATCGCCTTGCAGTCCAAGGGACTCTCAAAGAGTCTTCTCCAACACCACAGTTCAAAAGCATCAATTCTTCGGCGCTCAGCCTTCTTCACAGTCCAGCTCTCACATCCATACATGACCACAGGAAAGACCAGAGCCTTGACTAGGCGAACCTTTGTTGGCAAAGTGATGTCTCTGCTTTTGAATATACTATCTAGGTTGGTCATAACTTTCCTTCCAAGGAGTAAGCGTCTTTTAATTTCATGGCTGCAGTCACCATCTGCAGTGATTTTGGAGCCCAGAAAAATAAAGTCTGACACTGTTTCCACTGTTTCTCCATCTATTTCCCATGTAGTGATGGGACCAGATGCCATGATCTTCGTTTTCTGAATGTTGAGCTTTAAGCCAACCTTTTCACTCTCCACTTTCACTTTCATCAAGAGGGTTTTGAGTTCCTCTTCACTTTCTGCCATAAGAGTGGTGTCATCTGCATATCTGAGGTTATTGATATTTCTCCCAGCAATCTTGATTCCAGCTTGTGTTTCTTCCAGTCCAGCGTTTCTCATGATGTACTCTGCATATAAGTTAAATAAACATGGTGACAATATACAGCCTTGACGTACTCCTTTTCCTATTTGGAACCAGTCTGTTGTTCCATGACCAGTTCTAACTGTTGCTTCCTGACCTGCAGCATCAATTCTTCCATGCTCAGCTTTCTTCACAGTCCAACTCTCACATCCATACATGACTATTGGGAAAATGGTAGCTTTGATTAGACGGACATTTGTTGGTAAAGCAATGTCTGCTTTTTAATATGCTCTCTAGGTTGGTCAAGCTCTTCTTCCAAGGAGCAAGCATCTTTTAATTTCATGGCTGCGGTCACCATCTGCAGTGATTTTGGAGCCCCAAAATATGAAGTCTCTCACAGTTTCCATTGTTTCCCCTTCTATTTGCCATGAAGTGATGTGACCAGGTGAAGTGAGTTGGTGATGGAATATGGAGGATTGGCATGCGGCAATCCACAGGGTCACAAATAGTCAGACACAACTGAGCGACTGAACTGAACTGATGGGACCAGATGCCATGACCTTAGTTTTCTGAATGTTCAGTTTCAAGCCAACTTTTTCACTCTCTCTTTCACTTTTATCAAGAGGCTCTTTAGTTCTTCACTTTCTGCCATAAGGGTGATGTCATCAGCATATCTAAGGTTATTGATATTTCTCCTGGCAATCTTGATTCCAGCTTGTGCTTCATCCAGTCCAGCATTTAGCATGATGTACTCTGCATATAAGTTAAATAAGCAGGGTGACAATATAGAGCCTTAACATACTCCTTTCCCAGTTTGCAACCAGTCTGTCGTTCCATGTCCAGTTCTAACTGTAGCTTCCCGACCTGCATACAGATTTCTCAGGAGGCAGATCAAGTGGTCTTGTATTCCCATCTCTTGAAGAATTTTCCACAGTTTGTTGTGGTCCACACAGTCAAAGGCTTTGGTGTAATGAGTAAAGCAAAAGTAGATATTTTCCTGGAAATCTCACTTTTTCGATGATCCAGCAGATGTTGGGAATTTGAGCTCTGGTTCCTCTGTCTTTTCTAAATCCAGCTTGAACATCTAGAAGTTCATGTTTCATGTATTATTGGAGCCTGGCTTGGAGAATTTTGAGCATTACTTTGGTAGTGTGTGAGATGAGTGCCTTCAGAAAACAAAGATCATGGCATCCAGTTCCATCACTTCATGGGAAATAGATGGGGAAACAGTGGAAACAGTGTCAGACTTCATTTTTCTGGGCTTCAAAATCACTGCAGATGGTGATTGCAGCCATGAAATTAAGAGACGCTTACTCCTTGGAAGCAAAGTTATGACCAACCTATATAGCATATTCAAAAGCAGAGACATTACTTTGCCAACAAAGGTCTGTCTAGTCAAGGCTATGGTTTTTCCTGTGGTCATGTATGGATGTGAGAGTTGGACTGTGAAGAAGGCTGAGTGCTGAAGAATTGATGCTTTTGAACTGTGGTGTTGGAGAAGACTCTTGAGAGTCCCTTGGACTGCAAGGAGATCCCACCAGTCCATTCTAAAGGAGATTAGCCCTGGGATTTCTTTGGAAGGAATGATGCTAAAGCTGAAACTCCAGTCCTTTGGCCACCTCCTGCGAAGAGTTGACTCATTGGAGAAGACTCTGATGCTAGGAGGGATTGGGGGCAAGAGGAGAAGGGGCCGACAGAGGATGAGATGGCTGGATGGCATCACTGACTCGATGGATGTGAGTCTGAGTGACCTCCGGGAGTTGGTGATGGACAGGGAGGCCTGGTGTGCTGTGATTCATGGGGTCCCAAAGAGTTGAACATGACTGAGTGACTGATCTGATCTGATCTGATCTGAGATGAGTGCAATTGTGTGGTAGTTTGAAGATTCTTTGGCATTGCCTTTCTTTCGGATTAGAGTGAAAACTGACCTTTTCCAGTCCTGTGGCCACTGCTGAGTTTTCCAGACGTGCTGGCATATTCACTTGAGTGAATATGAAGAGTGCAGCACTTTCACAGCATCATCTTTTAGGATTTGAAATAGCTCAACTGGAATTCCATCACCTCCACTAGCGTTCTCCTTGATGCTCCCTAAGGCCCACTTGACTTTGCATTCCAGGATGTCTGGCTCTAGGTGAGTGATCACACTATCGTGGTTATCTGGGTCATGAAGATCTTTTTTGTATAGTGCTTCTGTGTATTCTTGCCACCTCTTCTTAATAGCATCTGCTTCTGTTAGGTCTATACCATTTTTGTCCTTAGTTGTGCCCATCTTTGCATGAAATATTGCCTTAGTATCTCTAATTTTCTTGAGAAGGTCTCTAGTCTTTCCCATTCTGTTGTTTTCCTCTATTTCTTTGCCTGATCACTGAGGAAGGCTTTCTTATCTCTCCTTGCTTTTTTTTGGAACTCTGCATGTAAATGGGTATATCTTTTCTTTTCTCCTTTGCCTTTCGTAGCTATTTGTAAGGCCTCCTCAGACAACTATTTTACCTTTCTACATTTCTTTTTCTTGGGGATGGTCTTGATCCCTGTCTCCTGTACAATGTTGTGCACCTCCATCCATAACTCTTCAGGCACTCTATCAGATCTAATCCCTTGAATCTATTCGCCACTTCCACTGTATAATCATAAGGGATTTGATTTAGGTCCTCAATTGTCTAGTGGTTTCCCCTACTCTCTTCAATTTAAGTCCGAATTTGGCAATAAGGAGTTCATGATCTGAGCCACATTTAGCTCCCAGTCTTGTTTTTGCTGACTGTATAGAGCATCTCCATCTTTGGCTGCAAAGAATATAATCAATCTGATTTCAGTATTGACCATCTGGTGATGTCCATGTGTAGAGTCTTCTCTTGTGTTGTTGGAAGAGGGTGTTTGTTATGACCAGTGCATTCTCTTGGCAAAACTCTGTTAGCCTTTGACCTGCTTCGTTTTGTACTCCAAGGCCAAATTTGCCTGTTACTCCAGGTAACTCTTGACTTCCTGCTTTTGCATTCCAGTCCCCTATAATGAAAAGAATGTCTTTTGGGGGTATTAGTTCTAGTAGGTCTTGTAGGTCTTCATAGACGCATTCAACTTCACCGAGCAATAGGACGGGGAGACCACTTTCTTCACCACAAATTCATCAAAAGATCATTTGAATGCTGAGCAACTTGGACAAAACAACTTCTGAACACTGGCGGAGGACACCAGGCTCCCAGAAAGCCAGCCCATTCTCTTTAAAAAGAGGTAGGACAAAATATATATATAAAAAAAGAGAGACAAAAGAGTTAGGGATGCAGACCTGTCCTGGGGAGGGAGTCGTGGAGGAGGAGAAGTTTCCGCACAGTAGGAAACCTTCTCAGAGACAGGTTGGTGGGAAGTTTTGGAATCTCAGAAGGCAACATAACCAGGAGGAAAAAAAAAAAAAAAAACCCACAATACACCCCTAACCACAACTAGGGAAAAGAGAACTTTCCTGTGAAAGGCTCTAAGCTAACAACCTAAGGCATGGCCTTGCCCACTCACAGAACAAAGGATTGCGCGAATACCAGAGAGAGCTAGCCAGCTGCATCCTGGCCCGTTCCTGCCCAGAGGCAGAGAAGCTGGCTTGCTAGAGCCAGAAGGCAAGGGGCTGCTGCAATCTCAGCCCCAGAAAAAGTATCTTTCACCAAACTGTGAGCAGGCTACTAGCTGCTAGCCACGTCTTCCTGAGATCCTGGATGGTTGACATCTGCCAGGAGGGTCGCAGGCTGAGATCAGCTCTCCAGAGGAGACATACAGCACACGTGAGATGGTGCTCTCACGGCGCACCTGGGAAACCAAGTGGCTGGGACCTGGGAAGTGATTAAGATGCACGGCCCACCTGGGACAGTGCACTCTCCAAGCACCTGGTTACCTGAGCTGCTCAGCCCTGGGAAGGACACAAAATGCATGCCCAACCCACAGAGACTGAGCCAGAACTGTGTCTGAGTGTCTCTTTTGGAAGTATAGGACAGAAGTAGCCTGCCACAGGGACTCTGAGTGCAGCAGACCTGGGTATGGCATAAGCCCTCTTGGAAGAGGTTGCCATTAACCCCACTATAGAGCCATCAGAACTTAAACAGGACTGGGGAAACAGACTCTTGGAGGGCACAACAAAACCTTGTGCGCATCAGGACCCAGGAGAAAGGGTCCCCACAGTGACCCCACAAGAAACTGACCCAGACATGCCCATGAGTGTCCAGGAGTGTCTGGTGGAGGTGTGGGTTGGTGGTGGCCTGCTTCAGGGTCGGAGGCACTGAGTGCAGCAATGCATGCATGGGACCATTTGAAGGAGGTTGCCATTATCTTCATTACCTCCACCATAGTTTGGCTTCAGGACAAGCAGGAAATTGGGTTAAAGATTTACTGAACATGGCCAGTGGACTGCAAGGAGATCCAACTAATTCATCCTAAAGGAGATCAGTTCTGAATATGCATTGGAAGGACTGGTGCTGAAGCTGAAACTCCAATACTTTGGCCACCTCATGTGAAGAGCTGACTCATTTGAAAAGACCCTGATGCTGGGAAAGATTGAAAGTGGGAGAAGTGGATGATGGAGGATGAGATGGTTGGATGGCATCACTGACTCAATGGACATGAGTTTGAGTCAACTCCGGGAGTTGGTGATGGACAAGGAGGCCTGGCATGCTGCATTCCATGGGGTCGCAAAGAGTCGGACACGACTGAGTGACTGAACTGAGCTGAACTGACCATGGCCCCACCCATCAGAACAAGACCCAGTTTTCCCCTCAGTCAGTCTCTCCTATTAGGAAGCTTCCATAAGCCTCTTAACCTTATCCATCAGAAGGCAGACAGAATGAAAACCACAGTCACAGAAAACTAACCAAACTGACCACATGGACCACAGCCTTGTCTAGCTCAATGAAACTATGAGCCATGGCCTGTGGGATCACCCAAGACGGATGGGTCATGGTGGAGAGTTCTGACAAAATGTGATCCACTGGAGAAGGGAATGAAAAACCACTTCAGTACTGCCTTGAGAACCCCATGAACAGCATGAAAAGGCAAAAAGGTATGACACTGAAAGAGGAACTCCCAAGGTTTGTAGGTGCCCAATATACTACTAGAGAAGAGTGGAGAAATAACTCAAGAAAGAATGAAGAGACGGAGCCAAAGCAAAAACAACACCCAGTTGTGGATGTGACTGGTGATGGAAGTAAAGTCTGATGCTGTAAAGAGCAATACTCCATAGGAACCTGGAATGTTAGGTCCATGAATCAAGGCAAACTGGAAGTGGTCAAACAGGAGATGGCAAGAGTGAACATTGACATTTTTAGGAATCAGTGAACTAAACTGGACTGGAATGGGTGAATTTAACTCAGATGACCATTCTATCTACTACTGTGGGCAAGAATCCCTTAGAGGAAATGGAGTAGCCATCATAGTCAACAAAAGAGTCCAAAATGCAGTACTTGGATGCAATCTCAAAAACGACAGCATGATCTCTGTTCATTTCCAAGACTAACCAAAGGAAAGGGTAGGAAGAATTGAGAAAGTAGCACTGAAGCACTGAAACATATACATTACCACATGTATAATAGACAGCTAGTGGGAAACTGCTGTATAACACAGGACACTTAACCCTGTGCTCTGTGACAACCTAGAGGGGTGGGATGGAGTGGGGAGTGAAATGGAGTTGGGGGTGGGAGGGAGGTTCAAGGAGAAGTAAACATATGTATACTTCTGGCTGATTCATGTTGTTGCATGGCAGAAACCAACACAATATTGTAAAGCAATGATCCTCCAATTAAAAATGAATGTTAAAAAATAAAAACATCAAAAATCTGAAAAATAAATGTTCATAGCTGCCTTACTTATAATAGCCAAGATATGGGAACAACCTTGATGTCCATTAATAGATGAATGGATAAAGAAGTGGTATATGTATATACAATGGAGCAACTCAGCCATATAAAGGAATGAAATTTTGCCCTTTGCAGGAACATGAATGGACTTGGAGGGCATTATAGTAAGTGAACTAAGTCAAACAGAGAAAGACAAATGCTGTATGATATCACTTACATGTGGACTCTAAAAAATATAAAAAACTAATGAATATAACAAAAAAGAAATAAACTCAGATATAGAGACACAAACTAGTGGTTACCAATGGGGAGAGGGAAGAGGAAAGGGGCAATATAGGAGTAGGAGACTAAGAGGTATAAACTGTTATGTATAAAATAAGCTGCAAGAATATACTGTACAATACAGAGACCATAACCAATATGTTGTAATGACTATAAATGGAGAATAATCTTTAAAAATTATGAATATCTTGTACACATGTAATGGGGAAGGCAATGGCACCCCACCCCAGTACTTTTGCCTGGAAAATCCCATGGACTGAGGATCCTGGTAGGCTCCAGTCCATGGGGTCGCTAAGAGTCGGACACGACTGAGCGACTTCACTTTCACTTTTCACTTTCATGCATTGGAGAAGGAAATGGCAACCCACTCCAGTGTTCTTGCCTGGAGAATCCCAGGGACGGGGGAGCCTGGTGAGCTTCCGTCTATGGGGTTGCATAGAGTCGGACACGACTGAAGCGACTTAGCAGTACACATGTAATGTATATAATATTGTACATAAATTATACTTCATTAATAAAAGGGAAAGTTGCCAACTAGTTATGGCAGATCATTATGAAGAGGATTTGAGAGAGAGCTGGGTGAAGAAACTAAGGCTAGAGAAACTAAAGGTCAGTGAATCAGTCCCAATCTTAGCCCAAATATGGCTAGTTCATTTTGCAGCACTCCTACTGGTCACTCAGCCTCTGAATGAATTCCACTGGAGACAGAAAACTTATTCTTTCAGAGCTGTTGATAGCAGCCTGGGTATTTTTAGGAAGCTCTTCATTTTACTTAGCTAAGATCAACTCTCCTACTTAAATCAACCTTGGCCCATTTTCTTCCCTCTAGAGCAAATGTGAACAGCTCTGGAAGATCTAATGCACTTACTCTACCTCCCAGCCACCTCTACCATCCTCATCCCTGGATTAAATATATCTTCATTTATTCATCACCTTTTCTCACCATCCTGAATTACACTCTCTGGTTATACTCTGATTTGTCATCCCCCTTAAAAGAGAACTCCTAGAAGTGATTGTAATAGACCAGACACTGTGGATGCACAGATGGGACAGTGGTACTTTTACTGCCCTTGTTTGGATCATCTTATTAATGTGACTTAGAATTGATTGCTTTTGTAGCTCCAGAAATGAGCTGCAACTCCAGCCAGGGGTTATCCACCTGTTGCAGTCCCCTGTGCCAACAATATCTCTTCACAAGATCTCCCTGAGTTGCTTCTTCCAAGGTTAATGGACCAGTGTTTTGAGTGGTGGATTTGGAGTGCATTTGTCACAATATTAAAAATAATTAACTCACTAAGTTAGTCAATTATTTCAGGGTATGCATACATTGTGAACATGAATTGTATTCAATCCCACTCTATATACCTGAGAGAAAAATTAAAATTTTAAAAAAATTGTTGAGTGGGGAGTTCAGTTCAGTTCAGTTGCTCAGTCATGTCCAACTCTTTGCAACCCCATGAATCACAGCACACCAGGCCTCCCTGTCCATCACCAACTCCTTGAGTTCACTGAGACTCACGTCCATCGAGTCAGTGATGCCATCCAGCCATCTCATCCTCTGTCGTCCCCTTCTCCTCCTGCCCCCAATCCCTCCCAGCATCAGAATCTTTTCCAATGAGTCAATTCTTCACATGAGGTGGCCAAAGTACTGGAGTTTCAGCTTTAGCATCATTCCTTCCAAAGAAATCCCAGGGCTGATCTCCTTCAGAATGGACTGGTTGGATCTCCTTGCAGTCAAGGGACTCTCAAGAGTCTTCTCCAGCACCACAGTTCAAAAGCATCAATTCTTCAGCGCTCAGACTTCTTCACAGTCCAACTCTTACATACATGACTACAGGAAAAACCATAGCCTTGACTAGACGGACTTTTGTTGGCAAAGTAATATCTCTGCTTTTGAATATGCTATCTAGGTCGGACATAACTTTCCTTCCAAGGAGTAAGCATCTTTTAATTTCATGGCTGCAGTCACCATCTGCAGTGATTTTGGAGCCCATAAAAATAAAGTCTCACACTGTTTCCACTGTTTCCCCATCTATTTCCCATGAAATGATGGGACCGGATGTCATGATGTTTGTTTTCTGAATGTTGAGCTTTAAGCCAACTTTTTCCACTCTCCTCTTTCACTTTCATGAAGAGGCTTTTTAGTTCCTCTTCACTTTCTGCCATAAGAGTAATGTCATCTGCATATCTGAGGTTACTAATATTTCTCCCGGCAATCTTGATTCCAACTTCTGTTTCTTCCAGTCCAGCGTTTCTCATGATGTACTCTGCATGGAAGTTAAATAAGCAGGGTGACAATATACAGCCTTGACGTACTCCTTTTCCTATTTGGGACCAGTCTGTTGTTCCATGTCTAGTTCTAACTGGTGCTTCCTGACCATGAAACTAAGCCATGCCTGTGGGGCAACCCAAGATGGGCAGGTCATGGTGGAGAGATCTGACAGAATGTGGTCCACTGGAGAAGCGAATGGCAAACCACCTCAGTATTCTTGCCTTGAGAACCCCATAAACAGTATGAAAATGCAAAATGATAGGATACTGAAAGAGGAACTCCCCAGGTCAGTAGGGGCCCAATATGCTACTGGAGATCAGTGGAGAAATAACTCCAGAAAGAATCAAGGGATGGAGCCAAAGCAAAAACAATACCCAGCTGTGGATGTGACTAGTGATAGAAGCAAGGTCCGATGCTGTAAAGAGCAATATTGCATAGGAACCTGGAATGTCAGGTCCATGAATCAAGGCAAATTATGCTATGCTATGCTATGCTAAGTCACTTCAGTCGTGTCTGACTCTGTGTGACCCCATAGACGGCAGCCCACCAGGCCTCCCCCGTCCCTGGGATTCTCCAGGCAAGAACACTGGAGTGGGTTGCCATTTCCTTCTTCAATGCATGAAAGTGAAAAGAGAAAGTGAAGTCGCTTAGTCATGTCTGATGCTTAGCAACCCCATGGACTGCAGCCTACCAGGCTCCTCCATCCGTGGGATTATCCAGGCAAGAGTACTGGAGTGGGGTGCCATTGCCTTCTCTGCAAGGCAAATTGGAAGTGGTCAAACAAGAGATGGCAAGAATGAATGTCAACCTTCTAGGAATCATCCAACTAAAATGGACTGGAATGAGTGAATTTAACTCAGAGGACCATTATATCTATTACTGTGGGGAGGAATCCCTCAGAAGAAATGAAGTAGTCATCATGGTCAACAAAAGAGTCCGAAATGCAGTACCTGGATGCAATCTCAAAACGACAGAATGATCTCTGTTCGTTTCCAAGGCAAACCAACCATTCAATATCACGGTAATCCAAGTCTATGCCCCTACCAGTAACGTTGAAGAACCTGAAGTTGAACGGTTCTATGAAGACCTACAAGGCCTTTTAGAACTAACACCCAAAAAAGATGTCCTTTTCATTATAGGGGACTGGAATGCAAAAGTAGGAAGTCAAGAAACACCTGGAGTAAGAGACAAATTTGGCCTTGGAATACGGAATGAAGCAGGGCAAAGGCTAATAGAGTTTTGCCAGGAAAATGCACTGGTCATAGCAAACACCCTCTTCCAACAATACAAGAGAAGACTCTACACATGGACATCACCAGATGGTCACCACCGAAATCAGATCGATTATATTCTTTGCAGCCAAAGATGGAGAAGCTGTATATAGTCAGCAAAAACAAGACCAGGAGCTGACTGTGGCTCAGATCATGAACTCCTTATTGCCAAATTCAGACTTGAAGAAAGTAGGGAAAACCACTAGACCATTCAGGTATGACCTAAATGAAATCCCTTATGATTATGCAGTGGAAGTGAGAAATAGATTTAAGGGCCTAGATCTGATAGATAGAGTGCCTGATGAACTATGGACTGAGGTTCGTGACATTGTACAGGAGACAGAGATCAAGACCATCCCCATGGAAAAGAAATGCAAAAAAGCAAAATGGCTGTCTGGCGAGGCCTTACAAATAGCTGTGAAAAAAAGAGAAGTGAAAAGCAAAGGAGAATAGGAAAGATATAAGCATCTAAATGCAGAGTTCCAAAGAATAGCAAGAAGAGATAAGAAAGCCTTCCTAAGCAATCAATGCAAAGAAATAGAGGAAAACAACAGAATGGGAAAGTCTAGAGATCTCTTCAAGAAAATCAGAGATACCAAAGGAACATTTCATTCAAAGATGGGCTCGATAAAGGACAGAAATGGTATGGACCTAACAGAAGCAGAAGATATCAAGAAGGAAGAGGTGGCAAAAATACACAGAAGAACTGTACAAAAAAGATCTTCATGACCAAGATAATCACGATGGTGTGATCACTGACCTAGAGCCAGACATTCTGGAATGTGAAGTCAAGTGGGCCTTAGAAAGCATCACTACGAACAAAGCTAGTGGAGGTGATGGAATTCCAGTTGAGCTCTTTCAAATCCTGAAAGATGATGCTGTGAAAGTGCTGCACTCAATATGCCAGCAAATTAGGAAAACTCAGCAGTGGCCACAGGACTGGAAAAGGTCAGTTTTCATTTCAATCCCAAAGAAAGGCAATGCCAAAGAATGCTCAAACTACCACACAATTGCAGTCATCTCACACGCTAGTAAAGTAATGCTCAAAATTCTCCAAGCCAGGCTTCAACAATATATGAACCATGAACTTCCTAATGTTCAAGCTGGTTTTAGAAAAGGCAGAGGAACCAGAGATCAAATTGCCAACATCTGCTGGATCATGGAAAAAGCAAGAGAGTTCCAGAAAAACATCTATTTCTGCTTGATTGACTATGCCAAAGCCTTTGACTGTGGATCACAATAAACTGAATGGGGAGAAAGGGTTTCAATTGTAAACTAGCATTCCCTCCACCTTCCAGAATTCCGTTCTTCTCCTCAAATAGTGCTGGACTCGAAATAAATCTGAAAATTTCCTCATATTTAGCCAGTGACCAGTCATCTCTTGAATGTTTATTATATTTATAGAGTGCTTGCTCAGAGGCTGCTTTTCATTATTCTATCTCTGTTTGCTCTTTAGGAAGATCTCTAAAAGGAAAAGTTTGGGATTTTATTGAATATCCCAAGTGACATTCTTTTCTCAAGCTCATTTTTGTCTATGCAGTCAAGGTCAACAAGACTTTTATGACATCATAAATGTCGTACATTTTATTATGTATGTACATTTTGTCATGGCCTCCTTTGGCTTCTGGGTTACTGACCTCTCCTGGTTTTCCTCTTTTCTAACTGCATCCCCTTATTGGTCTCCTTCACATCTCTCCCCACTTGCAGTGTGCTCTCCCTGGGTTATCACTTCCATTCCCATGCTGATGACTTCCATGTGTGTATCTACCATTTGCATGTCTTCTGTGAGGTCTAGACTTAAACATCAACAGCCTATTTGACATCACAATTTAAGTAGTATTAAGTGTTGCAAACTGGACTTATTTACAACAAAGTTCTTGCTCTTCCAGTATTCCTCAAACTGCTCATCTTATAGGTTTTATCATCTCAATAAATGGTATTATCATCTAACCTGTTTCTCAGTCCTGAAACCTGGAAGTATATATTGAGACAGCAGTAATGGAATCCTGATCAAGCACTGGAAAGCCTGATTCAGGTATGAGCTCTATTGCTTACTAGTTGTTGACTTGAGTATATTTCTCATCTCATTGAGCCTCAGTTTGTCATCTATGAAAATAGGCAAGATGAAAACACCTCATAAGATTATTGTGAGAATTAAGGAATGGAGGTTGGTTACATTGTACAGGAGTACAAATGATCAAAACCATCCCCAAGAAAAAGAAATGCAGAAAGGCAAAATAGTTGTCTGAGAAAAGAAGACAAGTAAGAGGCAAAGGAAAAAAGGAAAGATATACCCATCTGAATGCAGAGTAAAAGAATAGCAAGGCGAGAAAAGAAAGCTTTCTTAAATGAACAATCCAAAGAAATAGAGGAAAGCAGTAGAATGGGAAAGACTAGAGATCTCTTCAAGAAAATTAACAGATACCAAGAGAACATTTCATGCAAAGATGGGCACAATAAAGGACAGAAATCGTATGGATCTAACAGAAGCAGAAGTTATTGAGGTGGCAAGAATACACAGAAGAACTATACAAAAAGATCTTCATGACCTAGATAATCACAATAGTGTGATTACTCACCTAGAGCCAGACATCCTGGAGGGTGAAGTCAAGTGGTCCTTGGAAAGCATCACTACGAACAAAGCTAATGGAGATGATGCAATTCCAGCTGACCTATTTTAAGTCCTAAAAGGTGATGCTGTGAAAGTGCGGCACTCAATATGCTAGCAAATCTGGAAAACTCAGCAGTGGCCACAGGACTGGAAAAGGTCAATTTTCATTCCAATCCCAAAGAAAGGTAATGCCAAAGAATATTCAAAGTGCTGCACAATTGCATTCATTTCACATGTTAGCAAAGTAATGTTCAAAATCCTTCAAGTTAAGCTTCAGCAGTACATGAACTGAGAACTTCCAGATGTATAAGCTGGATATAGAAAAGGTGGAAGAACCAGAGATCAAATTGCCAACATCCATTGGATCACTGAAAAAGCACAAGAATTCCAGAAAAACATCTACTTCTGCTTCAATGACTACACTAAAGCCTTTGATTGTGTGGATCACAATAAACTGTGGAAAATTCTGAAAGAGATGGAAATATCAGATCACCATATCTCCCTGCTGAGAAACCTGTATCCAGGACAAGAAGCAGCAGTTAGAACTGGACACAGAACAACAGATTGGTTCAAAATTGGGATTGGAGTATGTCAAGGCTGTATATTGTCACCTTGCTTATTTAACTTATATGTAGAGTACAACATGCAAATGCTGGGCTGGATGAATCACAAGCTGGAATCAAGATTACCAAGAGAAATATCAATAACCTCAGATATGCAGATGACAGCATCCTCATGACAGAATGTGAAGAGGAACTAAAGAGCCTTCTGATGAAGGTGAAAGAGGAGAGTCAAAAAGCTGGCCTAAAACTCAACATTCAAAAAACTAAGATCGTGGCATCCAGTCCCATCACTTCATGGCAAATGGATGGAGAAACAATGGAAACAGTGAAAGACTATTTTCTTGGGCTCCAAAATCATTGCAGATGGTGGCTGTAGCCCTGAAAATAAAAGATGCCTGCTCCTTGGAAGAAAACTTATGACCAACTTAGATAGCGTATTAAAAAGCAGAGACATCACTTTGCCAACAAAGGTCCATATAGTCAAAGCTGTGATTTTTCCAGTAGTCACGTATGGATGTGAGAATTAGAGCATAAAGAAGGCTTTCATTGAAGAATTGATGCTTTTAAACTGTGGTACTGGAGAAGACTTTTGAGAGTCCCTTGAACTGCAAGGAGATCAAATCAATCTATCCTAAAGGAAATCAGTCCTGAATATCCATTGAAAGGAGTGATGCTCCAATACTTTGTCCACCTGATGCGAAGAACTGACTCATTGGAAAAGACTCTGATACTGGCAAAGGCAAGAGGAGAAGGGGACAGCAGAGGATGAGATGGTTGGATGGCATCATTGACTCAAGTCAATAATGAGTTCGAGCAGGCTCCAGGAGCTAGTGAAGGATAGGGAAACCTGGCATGCTGCAGTTCATTGGGTTGCAAAGAGTTGGACACGACTGAGCAACTGAACAACAACAAAAAGTAAACAAACCAGTATCTGATAATAGTAAATAATCCACAAATGTCAGCTTTTGGTGGGATTTCTAGCCTTCTTCCTATAGCCAGAGGCAGATTTACTGTGACACAAGTGAAATTCAAGCTTGTCCAGGACCCATTCAAGAGTCTGTCCCTTTTAATTGTATTTTTGGTATTTGTGATTTTGTAATTTTTTAAAACCGTTTTCACAACTGTATAAATTTCAGGGCTATAGAATTTGGATGAGCTCTTGCCTATCAGATCAGATCAGTCGCTCAGTCGTGTCTGACTCTTTGTGACCCCATGAACTGCAGCCCTTGCCTCGACCATTATAATAACTTCCTAACTCATCTCTTTACCTCTGATGTTGTTCTAATTTATTCTTGAGCCAGAGAAATCTCTCCAAAAAGCAAATTCTTCTTAAAACCTTTCAATGGAATACTATACAAATATCTGAAAAAAAATACACCCCAGTAGACTTAACTGTATGTATGTTAAACTTCAATAAAACGTTTTCTTTAAAGACACACCTCACTAATTTCTGTTGTGGATGTGTATGGATATGAAATTCATACCTCTTGATATGGCTACTTTTAGTTGCCCAACATAATCTCTCCTTGTACCCTACTCGAGCCTTTGATCTTTCTGGAAGATTCAAGGTGGACCTATTGACAGGCTAGTATAACTTTTAAGACCCTTTTCAGAATAATCTTTAATATATAAAATATGTCAGGTTATAAAGAAAATAAATTATTTTGAAATATAGTTATGAAAAACAAATTTGTAGAATAGTAATATGTGTATCCCTCTACTAGTACATCAAACAAAAGGATAAAACATAGGCATTAAAATTAAGTCTACATTTTTAACACATCTATCAGTGTGAAAGCATTTGCTGTTTAGCGTACATAGTAACGTTAAATTTAGGGTCATCTTTGGCTTACCTCCTTCCATGTATTGATCCCAAAACAGGTGAAATAGGGAATGCAGGAAAGTGATATAACCATAACTGTATTGTGATATGAAAATATCTGTGACTTCCTACTGTGATAAAGTCAAGACACTACCATTACTACTGCGCTTTTGTCTTTTTGCTTACCTTCATAATTAAAAGAAGATTTCAGCTAGAGATTATTAAAAAAATAAATGTAATGTTTCCCAATCCCAGTTTACACATCTCCTGAATACTATCTTACCCAAGGTGTTCATGAGCTTCTGGTTAAGAAACTTTCATTTAGGTATCAGTGTTCCTGAAGCACGTGGTCAGGCCCCAGTAGGTGAGTTACGGTAGAAGAGTCATGGTAATTGCACTCCTTTAACCAGGTAGTTTATGGCGTTTGCACAACACAAATTTGACTAAGGAGACATGGTTACAAACTTTCTGGGGGAGGAAGGGGTGGGAAGGGATAAGATGCTTCTGGGAAGAGTTGATTTGCTTTTAAAAAATGAACTTCAGCAGCCATCTAAGCATCATAAGAGGATCCAGCCCTGACATATAGGGGTCAACATGGAAAGAATCTTCATCCTTGGTGCTATGGTTGAGCAGCTGACATATCCAGTCCCGTAACCATGTGCCTTTGCTCCTCTGTTGGGTTGGATAATAAATTTCTTCGTATTTGAAGTTTTTGAAATTAATCTTTCTATTACTAACAGCAGACAGCATCCAAACCTCTATAAACTGAACCTTGCCTGTCTTTCTCACTTCGTCTCCTGCCATTCTTCTCCTAGCTCCCTGGTTTTTGGTTTCCAGCTCTTTGCAATTTGCTGTTCATACCTCTTTGTCTGAGGTTGAATATTATTTCTTTAGACAGACTTGCCTGACCCTCTTTCTAAATTTTATACCGTCTCCTACTTCCTCACCTCCCACCACCTTGTCTGTTATTCCTCTATAAACCTTGCAGTTAAAACATGCTTTCTTGAGTTTATTTAATTTTTCTTTTTCTCATGAGACTGAAAACTTCACAAGAGCAAGAGCCATATCACTGCCATTCCCGGCACCAACACAATGTCTGGCATAGATACTCAGGAAGTATTTGTTGAATTAATGAGAGCCTCACTTCCTCCTGGTTCTCTTCTGGTTAGACATTGTCTAGCATTGTAATCTGCAATGTGATAAATGTATTCACTCTTCCAATTGTTATATCTCATTTCTGTTTCATATCTTATTATGTTGTCCAGAACTTTCAGAGCAATTTTAAATAATGATAATGTTATTAGGTGCTTTTGATTTTTGCCTGTTTTAATAGGAATGTCTCTATTGGCTGTTGATGTGGCTCTGTGTATGATATTTTTAAAAAATCATATTAAGAAAGTATTTTTCTCTTCCTGAGAGATGCTTAAATATGGAGCAAGTTGGAAACATGAGGAGGCATAATTTTTTTTATATATTCTATAAGACTGTGGTCTATTTTTATATAGAAAATTACACTGATAGAATTAAACTTATTTCTTTGATCTCATTTTTCTATGTAAGTCAATTTGCAAAACAACTGAGTGGTAAATCCTAGGTTGTAGAAATAATATGATGGATTTATTAAGTGACCTACACAAATATTCTTATGGCTGAAAAATATTGACTATGTATCTATTATCTACCTTTACTTTCCTTGCTCCTTCCTAACATAAGGTATGTATTAAATATATATTAACACGTATATACTCCTTATAGCTACTACTTAAAGAGTGCTTACTATTTGCCAGTCCAATGCAAAACACTTGATATGGCTGATCTCATTTAATCCTCACAAAATGCTATCAGGTGGGTACCATCACTCTTATTCCTATTTTACAGATGACAGAATTGAGTCTTAAGTTCAGTTTATTTCCCTTAACACAGCTGATAAGTAGTAGGGCAGGGATCTGAACCTTTGCAGCCAGCTCCTTGTCCTGCATTGTTTCTACCTCCAGTGGTACCAATTGTTGTGGTTGTTCATTCACTAAGCCATATCTGACTCTTTGCAACCCCATGGACTGCAGCATGCCAGGCTTCCCTCTCCTCCACTGTCTCCCAGAGTTTGTTCAAGTTCATATCCATTGAGTCAGTGATGCTATCTAACCATCTCATCCTCTGCTGCCCTCTTCTCCAATTGCCTTCAATCTTTTCCAGCCTCAGAGTCTCGCCAGGTATCATAAAACCATTGTTAATTTTGAAATCTATTGGAAATTAGTTACCATAATTTCAAGAATACACAGCGCAAAATCAATACCTTGGAGCCAGTTTTGAAACGCTGCTGCTGCTGCTCCTACGTCATTTCAGTCGTGTCTGACTCTGTGCAACCCCATAGACGGCAGCCCACCAGGCTCTCCCATCCCTGGGATTCTCCAGGCAAGAACACTGGAGTGGGTTGCCATTTCCTTCTCCAATGCATGAAAGGAAAAGTGAAAGTGAAGTCACTCAGTCATGTTGGACTCTTAGCGACCCCATGGACTGCAGCCTACCAGGCTCCTCCATCCATTGGATTTTCCAGGCGAGAGTACTGGAGTGGGTTGCCATTGCCTTCTCCAATTTTGAAATGAAATGACAGTAAATGTGCAAAACTGTATATCATAGAATATTGGTCTTTTAAGGTATTTTATAAAGTGAATCACACATTCAAATGGAAGGCTTTCATGAAAATTTCTATTTTGTTTTAACATTTTTAACAGATACTTGACCTGAAAAATTCCTGTGTTGCTAAGAAGCTAATTATTACCAATATTTTCTTAGTAATGAGTTTGAATATTGTTTCAAGCCTACATTCATCCCAAAAAAGATTATTTGAAATTTCTAATGTAATGTTATTTCCTGAATTATGATATTGAATCCAGATTTGTTTATTATCATTTATACTCACTGCTAGCACATTATCAAAATGAAGTGAGGGTGTTTATATTTCCATTAAAATGCTAAGGTGTTTTGTTTTTTTAAAAAAAATTTTAAGAAAATGACAACCTACAGAAAACAGCAAACTAAAAGCACCATAGCCATTACCCAGATTTAGATTCTAAAGGAACAAAATGATCTCATGAAGAGTGCAACTTAAAACAATGATAAAGTTTCAATCAACATAATAAATGATGAAATCTTCTGAAATGCAATAATGTCATAAAACATTTCACCCTTCAGAACCACAGAATCATGTTTGAATTAATATCTGGGATTAGGGCCTTAGGAAATTGATTGTGTTTTTTCCAGGTGCTTACTAAACCTCATGGCCTCACAGGATACTTTTATGGTGTATATGCTACATGCAGGTCAACACTTCACTCTTGTAGACACACAGAACCACAACACTGCATATGGTCCCAGCAAGGGATGCCATCAATGCTGTGAGGCTTCCAGACCATCTAAAGAGAGAAAGTGCTTGTGTCTTTACTGAAGGTTAAACATACTCTAATACACTGATTTTATGGAAATCAGTATCATTACAAGAGATTAAATGAAGTGGATTTAATGCTCTGCAGTATTAGAGTACAGGAGTCTTCCCACATCTTCAATAAATTTCCTTTTAAAACTTAGTTTCCTTAGTGTTTTGAAAGCATAATTTACAAATTTTTCAAAAACAAAACTGTTATATAAAATACCATGTCAAAAATGAAAAACATTCAATAAATATTAAGTGCCTCCTAGTTATGAATTCAATGCTTATAACTTGTTTCCTTAGTTAATCCTCACAACAACCACGTGAAATAGGTATTATTCCTAATATAAATAAACATGTGAAAGTGTATAGGAACTGAGTAGAAGCCAAAGACTGACTTTGATTCATCTTCTTAGTCTGCTTATTCATAGATGGTTTAAATTTTTTGTTTGGTAAATTTTATTTATTTATTTATTTATATTTGGCTGTGTTGGGTCTTTGTCACTGTGCCAACTTTTCCCTAGCAAGCAAGCAAGCAGAGGCTACTCTCTAGTTGCGGTGTACAGGCTTCTCATTGTGATGGCTTCTTTTGTTGCAGAGCTTCCCACGTGGCTCAGATGGTAAAGAAACTGCCTGCAATGCAGAAGACCTGTGTTCAATCCCTGCATCAGGAAGATCCCCTGGAGAAGGAAATGGCCACCCACTCCAGTGTTATTGCCTGGAGAATCCCATGGACAAAGAAGCCTGGTGAGCTACAGTCCATGGGGTCACAAAGACGGACATGACTGAGCAGCTAACACTTTCTCTTGTTGCAGAGCACTGGGCTCTGGGGAGTGTGGGCTTCGTAGTTGCAGTCCGTGGACTCTGGAGCACAGGCTCAGTGGTTGTGGTGCATGAGCCCAGCTGCTCTGAGGCATATGGGATTATTTCAGACTGGGGATTGAAGCCGAGTCTCCTGCACTGGCAGGCGGGGTTCTTACCACTGAGTCATCAGGGAAGCTCCACAGAGAGTTCAGTGTGAGTGAGACTGTGGAACAAAGGCAGTAAACTCATGATAGAAACAGATTCAAATCCAGGTTTTCTAACTCCAGTTTCAGTGTTCTTTCCACTGCACCATCCTGACTAATACCATTTTCTGTAGCAGTAACAACTGGGGAAGTGTTACCAAGTAAAGCCAACTGAAACGAAACTCAGAGACTCTTATCTAAAGTAAGGTGGGCTGAATATAGACATACAGCAACAATATTGAAATTAGTACACCTTTATAATACTGTTGGCTCGTTATAGTTGTGCTGGCAAGGGAAAGGTCCTTGATTCAGAGATGAGCCTGAAAAAAAAAAAAAAAAAGATGAGCCTGACTGCTGACATTTGGCTATAGAAATTACTAGCATGAACCATGTATAAGTAAAAGTTCTGGAGACTTCTGTTTCTAGTAATGGCAGACTGGGTAATTTCAATGAAACTTCTGTAAAGGACAGAAAGTTCTGGATAAACACATTTTAAAACTGTTTGAAAACATCAGACAACTAACAAGATAATAAAGAATTATTGTCTAGGATATGAAGAAAACAGATACACAGCAAGATGAGCCTAGCACCTAGGGACACTTTTCCTTTGGGGCATTTTCCAAATTTGGAGGAAATATTGAGAAGCTAAGAAGAGTTTGTTTTTTTTTAAATGCTTATTTATTTTTCCAGTCTTATTGTGATATAATTGACTTATAACACTATGCAAACTTACGTTGTACAGTATAATGATTTGACTTACATATATTGTGAAGTGATTACCACAATAAGTTCAGGTTAATATCTGTCATCTCATGTAGATCAAAAGAAAGAAATTTTTTTCTTTGTGATAACAGTTTGAGCAGAGAACTTGGGATAGCTTCATGGGGCTGTGGTAGGGATTAGAGTCCAGGACAGGCCAACTTGTTGGGAATCCTAGTGAAGTTGCATCAGTTAGATTGTACCTGGAAAGTTCATACTCAAAATATAAGAGTAAACCCAAAGTAAATGGGAATTCTTAAAGTTCAGCTTAGTTTTAAATCATCTCAATCCCTGAAATTGGATTGAAGTTATTTCAAACTGTTCATACCTTTAGCTACTTGACAGAAACATACATAAAACCTCTTTGGAGAAAGAAAGCATCTTTGGATGGTAATTAGTTCTATAAACAGTTCTGTATAAACATTGTGCAGCATCAAAATAAAAAAAAAATGCCAGACATACAATGTGCTGAAGATCAGTGGAGAAATAACTCCAGAAAGAATGAAAAGATGGAGCCAAAGCAAAAACAACACCCAATTGTGGATGTGACTGGTGATGGAAATAAAGTCTGATGCTGTAAAGAACAATATTGCATAGGAACCTAGAATGTTAGGTCCATGAATCAAGGCAAATTGGAAGTGGTTCAACTCCAGGAAATGGCAAGAGTGAACATCGACATTTTAGGAGTCAATGAAATAAAATGGACTGAAATGGGTGAATTTAACTCAGATGACCATTCTATCTACTACTGTGGGCAAGAATCCCTTAGAAGAAATGGAGTAGCCATCATAGTCAACAAAAGAGTCCAAAATGAGATTGGATGCAATCTCAAAAATGAGAGAATGAGGGTCTGTTCATTTCCAAGGCAAATCATTCAGTATCACAGTAATCCAACTCTATGCTCTGACCAGCAATGCTGAAAAAGCTGAATTTGAAAGTTCTATGAAGACCTAAAAGACCTTCTAGAACTAACACCCCCAAAAGATGTCCTTTTCATTATAGGGGACTGAAATGCAAAAGTAGGAAGTCAAGAAATACTTGAAGTAACAGGCAAATTTGGCCTTGGAGTACAGAATGAAGCAGGGCAAAGGCTAATAGAGTTTTGCCAAGAGAATGCACTGGTCATAGCAAACACCTTCTTCCAACAACACAAGAGAAGACTCTACACATGGACATCACCAGATGGTGAATACCAAAATTAGATTGATTATATTTTTTGCAGCAAAAGATGGAGAAGCTCTATACAGTAAGCAAAAACAAGACCGGGAGCTGATTGTGGCTCAAATCATGAACTCCTTATTGCCAAATTCGGACTTCGATTAAAGAGAGTCAGGAAAACCTCTAGACCATGGAGGTATGACCTAAATCAAATCACTTACAATTATACAGTAGAAGTGACAAATAGATTCAAAGGATTATATCTTATAGACAGAGTGCCTGAAGAACTATGGATGGAGGTTGAAAAGACGCTGTTGCTGGGAAAAATTGAAGCGGGGAGAAGAAGGAGACGACAGAGGATGTGATGGTTGGATGGCTTCACCGACTCAATGGACTTGAGTCTGAGTCAACTCTGGGAGTTGGTGATGGACAGGGAGGCCTGGTGTTTGCAGTCCATGGGGTCACAAGGAATCGGACACGACTGAGCCACTGGACTGAACTGAACAATTTGATAAAACTTTATGAACAAAATACAGCAGAAACAACAGACAATAGGAAAAGGTCTAAAGGTGTTTTAAATTTTGTAGTTATTAGATATAGTCTTTAGATAAATATGTGTACTATGTTCAAGAAAATATAGTGAAATAGAGAATTAAGAATACAATTGGAAGCTCTATGACACAATAGAAGAATAACACAGAATTAAAATTTAATACTTCAATAAATGTATTTGTATGTTAGACACAGAGAATTAGAAGACTAGAAGAAAGGTCAGAAGAAAATATAGAGAATGAACATGGAGAAAAATTGTTGTTCAGTTGCTAAGTTGTGTCCAACTCTGCAACCTCAAGGACTGCAGCATGCCAGGCTTCCTCGTCCTTCACTATGTCCCAGGGTTTGCTCAAACTCATGTCCATTGAGTTGATAATGCCATCCAACCATCTTAGCCTCTGTTGCCCCCTTCTCCTCATGCCCTCAATCTTTCCCAGCATCAGGGACTTTTTTAGTGAATTGGCTTTTCGTATCAGGTGGCCAAGGTATTGGAGCTTCAGCTCCAGCATCAGTGTTCCAATGAACATTCAGGACTAATTTCCTTTAGAATTGACTGGTTTGATCTCCTGCCGTCCAAGGGACTCTCAAGAGTCTTCTATGACTGTAAGGTTCAGAGGGTAAAGGGAGAAGAGGTAATATATGTATTACGGGGAACTCTAAAGGAATGAGGAGAAGAAAGAGATAATGGGCTAGAAATAGCATTTGAAAAGATAATGGCTGTGAACTCTGAAAAACTAATGAAAGAAATCAAGAAACAGATTTAAGGAGGTCCAGGAAACACAAGCAGTACAAATACAAAGGAATTTTAATCTCCATACAAAAAAGACCAATGAAAACCAAAGATTATGTATTATTAAAAGTATAAATCCTTTACACGCATTTACACACATGCAAATATTGTTAGACTTTTAGCCATTGTCACTATTTATAAAGCTTCTGTTCTTTTGTGGTTTTATGTTGATCTATTTTTTCGTTGTCCTTTATTGTTGGCAGGTAAATTTCTTTTCTTTTATTAAGGCATGATAGCATTTTTTAATTCTGACAGGAATGGCAGAACTGATTCCTGGGGTAACCAAAGCAGCTGCTTGAGGATTAAGAGAGCAGTAATGGCAACCTACTCCAGTATTCTTGCCTGGAGAATCCCAGGGACAGAGGAGCCTGGCAGGCAACAGTCTATGGGGTTACAAAGAGTCAGATATGACTCAGCGACTAACACTTTCACTTTTTCACTTTTAAATATGTACTAAACCTCATGCAGAGAGTTGACTCATTGGAAAAGACTGATGCTGGGAGGGATTAAGGGCAGAAGAAGAAGGGGATGACAGAGGATGAGATGGCTGGATGGCATCACTGACTCGGATGGACTTGAGTTTGAGTGAACTCCGGGAGTTGGTGATGGACAGGGAGGCCTGGTGTGCTGCGATTCATGGGGTTGCAAAGAGTCGGACACGACTGAGTGACTGAACTTAAATGACTGAAACTATGAATAAAATTTCTCTCTGGGAGTATAGAAATGAAGGAGCTGATAATGGAGATGCTGTTTTAGGAGCTGTAATGAGGTTTTCTGAGGAAAAAAGCCAATCTAAAGGAATTATTTAATTTGTTTAGGGACTATTTTTTTTTTAAAGATTGAAACACATGTTAAGTAAGATATTTAAAAGTAAAACAGAAAAGAAACAAATAATTGATAATTTTCTGGGTCACAGCTTAGGGACCAGACATTAAATTTGGATCCAAATGTTCTAGCTTAAAAACTAAGAGAGTTAAACTTCAGGTTACATACCTTTGATTTTTAATTTTTCCTGAAACACAAAACATACAGATTAACTTACAAAGGCAATATTTTGCTTGGCAGTTAAGAAAAGGAGAAAACAAATATAAGTTTAAAAGCCCTGGACTTGGAGGTGAGTACTCTTGGGTTCATTCCTAACTTTGCTCCTCAGTAACTGCTCAATCTCTTTGAGTCTCAGTGACTTCTAAAGCAGGAAGATAAAAATAATCAACTCACCTACCTCTTGCATTGTTGTGAAAGTACTCACATTCAAATAAGAAATCATATCAAAAAAGATTCAAGTTCCTTGAGAGTATGAAAAAAGTAACTGGCTGCTTTAAATGAATTTAGGGAAACAGATAATGCTGGATTCCATGCCTGTGGACAGATAAGAATCCAACACCAACGTCAGTAATCTGAGGGTGAAAGAGAGGTATTAAGAATGAAGATGAGCAAATATTGTCCCAGTATTTACAAAGCATGTATGGATAAGAGAGGGGAAGAATATGAATTCCAGGAACAGAATCCTAAATTAAAAAGATCTTTGGCAAGATTCTGTGGTGAATTTTGAAATAGATTATTTGTTAGGTCAGGAAAGAAAATTGTAATCAGTGTGGATTCACTAAGAACAACTTACAGTAACTATTCTTTCTGTTTGCATATTACCAAACTGCCAGTGGGCTACGGTCCATGGGGTCACCAAGAGTTGTTCACGACTGAATGACTGAGCGCCGCACAGACATACTGAAGGAATGCATCGTAATTCTAGCAAAGCAACGGACACTGGCTATCACTGAGAACAAGATGAAGAAAAGGATCCAGAAGATAAATATAATAGGTAGATTAATGATTGGTTAATCTAGAATCTCCCACTAACGGACTGATTATCAACCAGGTGGAAGAATTTTAGCTGGCATGCCGCATGGGGCCATTCAACATGTGCAGTTATCAGCTTAGATGAAGACATAGAAGACATGCTTACTTCATTTTCAGATGCTATAGTAAACTAGGGTTTTAAGAGGTCTTGATAGCCTGGAAAGAACAGTGAATTGAAGAGAATCAATTTAATAAAGATAAATGCAGACTGTAAACATTTCCCTTATATTAAAAATCAACTGCACAGGGTGGTAGAGACCGGACTTAAATGCAGTTTCTACAAAGATTTCAGGGTTTTAGCTAACAACAAGGTCAACATGAGCAAGTCATGTGATTTGCCATAAAAACATCCCCCAAAACAAATAAATTAAAACCCCCTTTCTTCTTAGGCCAGACTAAGAGAAATAGCCTTTCCAGACCAAGGAAGTAAGAGCCCTCTGTATTGGAACTGGTTAACTCACATCTGAAAGATTGGACTAGATAGGGTGCCACAGTTGAAGAGGGACATTGACAAAAGAGAGCTGACCAGAGGAAGGTAATCAAAATGTTAGAAGGTCTGGAAACAATCATATGAAAAGCAGCTGTAAGATCTTGGTTTATTTTGTGTGGAAAAGGGGATGGTGGGGGTCTGTGTTTACACAGGGAGATAACATAATGTCTATAAAGAATTTTGCACAAGGCGCTATACATAGTAAACACCCAATAAATGCCAACTGTAATTGTGATTCCAACTGTAGAAGATGACTGTTCTATGTAGTCTCAAATAGCAACCCTGGGGAAGGCAATGGCACCCCACCCCAGTACTTTTGCCTGGAAAATCCCATGGACGGAGGAGCCTGGTAGGCTCCAGTTCATGGGGTCCTGAGCGGCTTCACTTTCACTTTTCGCTTTCATGCATTGGAGAAGGAAATGGCAACCCACTCCAGTGTTCTTGCCTGGAGAATCCCAGGGACAGGGGAGCCTGGTGAGCTTCCGTCTATGGGGTCGCACAGAGTCGGACACGACTGAAGCGACTTAGCAGCAGCAGCAGCAGGAACAATGCAATAGCAATTAAGGGAAAAGTGAGTTATTTTGATATAGTGAAGGAAGAACTTTTTCTCAGAACTATACAAAGATTTAACCCATTGTTTCATTGTTTCAGGAAATAGCGTAGAAATTTCTGTTTTTATAATAACCTAAAGAGGCAAAATCCCATGGACGGAGGAGCCTGGTAGGCTCCAGTCCGTGGGGTCGCTAGGAGTCGGACATGACTGAGCGACTTCGCTTTGACTTTTCACTTTCATGCATTGGAGAAGGAAATGGCAACCCACTCCAGTGTTCTTGCCTGGAGAATCCCAGGGACGGGGGAGCCTGGTGAGCTTCCGTCTATGGGGTCGCAGAGTCGGACACGACTGAAGCAACTTAGCAGCAGCAGCAGCAGCAAAGAGGCAAAACTAGTTGATATTATAAATCACCTCGTGGCTTCGAATCAGACCATATTCTATCAGTTGGCCGTTTCTGAATGACAAGCTTGTATACTAATAAGACCCTTCACTAGTAAGGAATATGTTTGTTGGCTGAGTGGGAGACATTTTTGCAGAAGGCATGACATTCTTTTCTATTTTTTTGGCCTCACCACACGGCTGGCATGATCTTGGTTCCCTGACCTGGGATTGAATGTAGGCCCACAGCAGTGAAAGTGCTGACCACAAGGGAACTAGACCATAAGTGAACTCCCACGACATTCTTTCCTTTCCTTTTTTTTTTTTTTTTTTTTAAGGAGGAAAATATTTCACAGGAGAATGTTAGGATCATTAACACCTGCATGTGTGTGTTCAGTCACTTAAGTTTTGTCCGACTGCAATCCTATGGATTGTAGCCAACCAGGCTTCTCTGTCCATGGGATTCTTCAGGCAAGAATACTGGAGTGGGAAGCCATTCTCTTCTCCAGGGGTTTTCCTGACCCAGAGATCAAACCTGGGTCTCTTGCATTGCAGGCAGATTCTTTACTCATCAAACCAGTCAATCCTAAAGGAAATCAATCCTGAATACTCATTGGAAGGACTAATGCTGAAGCTGAAGCTCCAATACCTTGGCTACCTGATACAAAAATCCAATTCATTGAAAAAGCCACTGATGCTGGGAAAGATTACAGGCATGAGGAGAAGGGGGTGGCAGAAGATTAGATGGTTAGATAACATCATGGACTTAATGGATGTGAATTTTAGCAAACTCGGGGAAATAGTGAAGGACAGGGAAACCTGGCATGCTGCAGTCCCTGGGGTCTCAAAGATTCTGACACGTCATAGCGACTGAACAACAACAGCAACAAAGCCCATAAGGACCAAGACAGCAGAGTGAGTGAGTGAAGTTGCTCAGTCGTGTCCGACTCTTTGCAACCCCATGGACTGAAGCCTAACCAGGTTCCTTCGTCCATGGGATTTTCCAGGCAAGAATACTGGAGTGGGGTGCCACTGCCTTCTCCAGGCGATCTTCCCGACCCAGGGATCGAACCCAGGTCTCCTGCATTGTAGGCAGACGCTTTACCCTCTAAGCCACTAGGTAAGATCCAAGACAACAGAAGAGAAGAACAGATAAGTGATTCAGTAAAAGCCTAGAAGATAAAAATTAAGTGGAAAATTTTAAATTAACAGAAGACGGACAACTGAAAATGAAATTTTTATGGAGGGAGATAACCAAAAGGAACCATGGAACAAGAGCAGGGCTTAGACTGAGAGGCACCCTGGTACCAATGGAGTAGTGGTGATGGGCAGAGCTGGCAAGGAAGATTAGTGAATGTTTATATGAGAAGTATTTAGACCCGGGTTCCCTTCCACCTGGTATAGCTGGCTGGCTACCTCTTCCACACTCTGACAGATAACTGAAGGTTTATTCTCTCAAGAAATTGGCCTAGCACAAATAGTAGGGAGATGCTAGAAGGAATACAGAGAGATTAAGTCATACTGGGAAGGCAGCAGGCAGGAGAAAACTGTGTGGATCTGTTGAAATGTTTACCAGCTAAAGACAACTGAACTAACATGAAGAAGCACCTTTCAGAAACCCCAGAGCATCTCAGAAGCATTTAAGAAGACTGTTCCTAGAAAAACCAGCAGCAATGGTCCTTGGAGAATCTCTGATAAGGGTTAAGAACCTTCAAGCTGAGTAGAAATGGAGAAAAAAAATTTTTTATTTAACCTCTACAAGTATAACTAGGTTTGGAAAGAATGAATATCCTTATCTACAGATAGTTCACAAAAGTAGAAATGTTCATGCAAAGATGGTCTCGATAAAGGACAGAAATGGTATGGACCTAACAGAAGCAGAAGATATTAAGAAGAGGTGGCAAGAATACACAGAAGAACTGTACAAAAAAAGAGCTTCACGACCCAGATAATCATGATGGTGTGATCACTGACCTAGAGCCAGACATCCTGGAATGTGAAGTCAAGTGGGCCTCAGAAAGCATCACTACGAACAAAGCTAGTGGAGGTGATGGAATTCCAGTGGAGCTCTTTCAAATCCTGAAAGATGATTCTGTAAAAGTGCTGCACTCAATATGCCAGCAAATCTGGAAAACTCAGCAGTGGCCACAAGATTGGAAAAGGTCAGTTTTCATCCCAATCCCAAAGAAAGGCAAGGCCAAAGAATGCTCAAACTACTGCACAATTGCACTCATCTCACACGCTAGTAAAGTAATGCTCAAAATTCTCCAAGCCAGGCTTCAGCAATATGTGAACCGTGAACTTTCTGATGTTCAAGCTGGTTTTAGGAAAGGCAGAGGAACCAGAGATCAAATTGCCAACATCCGCTGGATCATGGAAAAAGCAAGAGAGTTCCAGAAAAACATCTATTTCTGCTTTATTGACTATGCCAAAGCCTTTGACTGTGTAAATCACAATAAACTGTGGAAAATTCTGAAAGAGATGGGAATACCAGACCACCTGATCTGCCTCTTGAGAAATCTGTATACAGGTCAGGAAGCAACAGTAAGAACTGGTCATGGAACAACAGACTGGTTCCAAATAGGAAAAGGAGTACATCAAGGCTGTATATTGTCACCATGTTTATTTAACTTATATGCAGAGTACATCATGAGAAATGCTGGACTGGAAGAAACACAAGTTGGAATCAAGATTGCTGGGAGAAATCTCAATAACCTCAGATATGCAGATGACACCACCCTTATGGCAGAAAGTGAAGAGGAACTAAAAAGCCTCTTGATGAAAGTGAAAGTGGAGAGTGAAAAGGTTGGCTTAAAGCTCAACATTCAGAAAACGAAGATCATGGCATCTGGTCCCATCACTACATGGGAAATAGATGGAGAAACAGTGGATCAGTGTCAGACTTTATTTTTCTGGGCTCCAAAATCACTGCAGATTGTGATTGCAGCCATGAAATTAAAAGACGCTTACTCCTTGGAAGGAAAATTATGACCAACCTAGATAGTATATTCAAAAGCAGAGACATCATTTTGCCAACAAAGGTTCGCCTAGTCAAGGCTATGGTCTTTCCTGTGGTCATGTATGGATGTGAGGGCTAGACTGTGAAGAAGGCTGAGTGCCGAAGAATTGCTGCTTTTGAACTGTGGTGTTGGAGAAGACTCTTGAGAGTCCCTTGGACTCCAAGGAGATCCAACCAGTCCATTCTGAAGCAGATCAGCCCTGGGATTTCTTTGGAAGGGATGATACTAAAGCTGAAAGTCCAGTACTTTGGCCACCTCATGTGAAGAATTGACTCATTGGAGAAGACTCTGATGCTGGGAGGGATTGGGGGCAGGAGGAGAAGGGGACGACAGAGGATGAGATTGCTGGATGGCATCACTGACTCGATGGATGTGAGTCTGAGTGAACTCTGGGAGTTGGTGATGGACAGGGAGGCCTGGCGTGCTGCAGTTCATGGGTCGCAAAGAGTCGGACACGACTGAGCGACTGATCTGATCTGATCTGAGGTAAACATAAGAAAAAATTTTCAGACCCACACATAGGCAAAGGAGATGCACATATAAACAAGGAGATGTCAGTTTCAACTGAAAATTAGCAAAAGAATAAGAAGAATGAGACTATCCAGTGCTGGCCCGAGCATGTTGAAATAGTCTCTGACATACTCCTAGAGGGAGTATAATAGACCTTTATTTGAAGATAACAGTTGCTGCTGCTGCTGCTAAGTCGCTTCAGTCGTGTCCGACTCCTAGCGACCCCACGGACTGGAGCCCACCAGGCTCCTCCGTCCATGGGATTCTCCAGGCAAAAGTACTGGGGTGGGGTGCCATTGCCTTCCCCGGAAGATAACAGTATGAATCAACATATTTATATTGAATATGTTTTGAATATATTTATTCCCTTTGGTCCATAAATTCTGGGAATCTTATCAAAGGAAGTAATTACAAATACAAATAAACATGAATGATAGAAGATGTTTAATATCCATTAATTTTAACAATTAGAAATTTTAAATAAATGAAAAGATCAACAATAGTATTCAAAAATTGTGTTACCTTGCTGCAATGAAATCCAATGCAACCATTAAAGTTTATGTTTACAGACTTTGTAAATTTGAAATATTGATGGAATCATTTTAAACAGCATAAGCATTGTATATATTGTACATTCTCAACTATGTGAAAAAACATTTGAAGGAAACATTCCAAAATGTAACAATTTCCATGAGCATTTGGATAATAGATGTTGTCTTTGTTTTTTAAAAAATTGTTAGTTGAATTTTTAGATATTCTAAGTAAATTTTTTTAAGGAAGATCTTTTGGAGAAGATCTGAAAAATGACTATTTTTTAAAATTAATCAATGTAAAATTCATCAGGGAAAGCAGATATAATGAATCTGTAGAGGTATTCTATTTTAAAATCTGGATTTTTCTTGGGGAATGAGTATACAAATTGAAGTAAGCAGAATGATGGCCCACTCCTCCCCGCTGCCCCGCCCCCCCCCACCCCCCCCCCCCCCCGCAAAAAAAGGTGTTCACCTTCTAATCCCCAGATCCTGTGAATGTTGGTTACATGGCAAAGGAGAATTCAAGTTGCAGACGGAATCAAAGTTCCTAATCAGGGACTTTCAGATGGGAACATTATCCTAGATTTTCCTGGTGGGTCCAATATAATCACAATATAATCTCTTAAGTGGTAGAGGGAGGCAGAAGGGAGATGAATGAGAGGAATGGCACCATGAGAAGGATTTGACAAGACCATGCTTGTTTAAAGATGGAGAAATGGGTCCATGAGCCAAAGAATGCAGGTGACCTATGGAAGCTAAAACAGGCAAGCAAAAAGCTTCTCCCCTAAACTCTTCTCTAGGGGAGGAACTATCGTATCACCAAGTTGATTTAGCCCAGTGAGAACCATTTTGGATTTTTGACCTCCAGAATTATAAGACTACATTTGTGTTGTTTTAAACCACTGTTTGTAGTAATTTGTTACAGCAGCAACAAGAAACTCATACACCAACCATTACACCATCACTATGACAGAAGCCAAAAACATTACTAAAATAATGTTTGTAGGCAATATTTATATAATGACTTAAAGTATACAAAATGCTTTCAACATGTGTTAGTTCATTTGCTGCTCAAAATAATGTCACAAAGGAGGAAATGCATCCCCTTCCTGATTTTACAAATGAGAAAACCAAGAGTTGAAATGGCAAAATAATTTGTTAGAGGTTGTGTGGAGCCGGAGTTGGGATCCAGAGCCCCGTCCCTGACCCCAAATTCCGTGCTGTGGTCTACTTCTCACTATGTTCCCCAAATGAGGTTAAGCAAAAAGCAGCAGAATGTTTTGTAAAATGTGGGTCTCTACTTCAGCCTCAAGAATAGCAGAGAAAAAGAATCCTGTGAATATCTGGTGGGTTAAATTTATGGGATTTATTGTCTACGAAATTTTTGAACAGAAAAAATATAACCAAATCCTAAAGTAATAGATAAATTTCAATCATTTCAAGCCTGTGATCCAAGTATTTTTTTCTTATTTAAATGGAGAAGGAAATGGCAACCCACTCCAGTGTTCTTGCCTGGAGAATCCCATGGACGGAGAATCCTGGTAGGCTGCAGTCCATGGGGTCGCACAGAGTCGGACACGACTGAAGAGACTTAGCAGCAGCAGCAGCAAATGGATAAATGGGAGAAATTCTTGGTGTCTAGGTGGAGGATGTCCATCTGTAGCTTGGTTCACCTGTCCCCTTACTGACATCACTTTGCCCCTTTCCACTTCATGAGTTCCCCATCTTCTACCATCAGATGATGGCAGAAGAAATAAAAGAAGATGAAATTCCAAAGCCAGACACATAGATCAATGAAATAGGATGGACAGCCCAGAAATAAACCCATGCACTCATGGTCAATTACTCTACGACGAAGGAAGCAAAATAAGGTGAAATTTAAGCCCTTTGTGGTGGTTAATTTCATGTATCAACTTGACTGGGTCATGGGCGCCCAGACATTTGGATGTGTCTGTTGGGCTGTTTCTGGAGGTGATTAACATTTGATTTGGCAGAATCAGTAAAGCAGATTATTCCTCCCAATGTGGACTGTTCTCATCCAGTCAATTGAATAGAAAATAAGGCTCAGTAAGAGAGGACTTAACCTGCCTGATGCTTGAGCTGGGACATCAGTCTTCTCCTGCTCTTGAACTAGAACTTATGACTCTCCTGATTCTCAGGTCTCTGGACTTGGGAACACCACCACCAGCTCTTTGGGGTCTCCAGCTAAGCACTGGATCTTGGGGCTTAGTCTCCATAAGTGGGCCAATTCCTTATCATAAATCTCTCTCTCTCTCTTTCTTTCTTTATTTCTCTGGTGATCCCTGACTAGCACATCTGGGAGTAACTGAACATTTGTAAGAAGTCTAAGTGAGGAAAATAGGTTCAAATCCCAAGTAAGCTAATTTGATCTTCCTGGTTCCCTCTCGACTACTCCAGAGGGGCTGTGCTCCTGACATTGAATAAATCAAGGATATGCACCAAAAAATGGAACAGCTGATGCTTTTTTGGAAAGCAAGAACAGACTGCCAGGACTGAGTTTACTCTACGAGGGCTTAGCCAAAACCTCCACTGCAGTTGTAGTCAGATCCCAAGGGCAGGAGTCTGGACCTGAGGCAGGGGCAGGAAAGAGTGTCTGGCGCAGGGTGCCCCTCCACTGGGTAGTGGGGACTTGAGCCCAGAGTGTCTGCTGACTGATGTGTTACTGCATGTTTTTCACTCTTTCTTCTAATATTTTCTAATTATAGTCTCAACAACCATCATGGCCACAAATTACCTTTTAATAAAAGGTTGCAGATTCACGTGAAGAAAATGGATCTAAAAGACAGGCTGCTCCCTCTACTGTTTCCCTGCCTCCCCTTGCCCTCAGTCTCCAGCTGTCTCTCTGCCCTCCTGACTCTGCAGGCTTAGATGGTATAAAACTTGCCCTTCTTTTCCCCTCACATCTGGGGTGTGTGTGTGTGTGTGTGTGCGGTGGGTAGAGTAGGACCCTCCTTCCCTGTTGTGTGGAATCTAGATGTGACTTTCCACCGAGGATCTCTGGGTTCAGCCATCTTGCTCTGCAGGGTTCTGAGGAGCACACTGCCTCACTGAGCTTCACTCCATAAGCCCTGAAATGCTTCTGACCCATTCTGTAGGCCTCTGACCTGCGTTCTCCATCCTGCCCCATCTTTGGAGGGCCAGGCTTCGATGTAATGTCCAGTGTCCCAGTGCCCAGTGAGGACCCAAGCCATCCATCCCTGCAGTTCTCCTTGAACCACCATCCTAGGGCAGGACTTCCGGTGCCTTTGCCTAGACCTCAGAGACATAGGGTACTTGCTGATCTAGCCTGATGGATTCCCAGTCTCTGCATATTTCTGCAATTGTGGAGATGGCCCAGGATGGCTACCATGGCAACCGTTTGCCTGCACTGAAGCCTTCAGACCTTAAGCTTTTCCAGCTGATCAAACCTCTCGCATAAACCTGGCTTGTTCCTGGTACCATCCTGCCTTCTGGTGTGGTGTACTGGTGGTACCTTTTCCTTCTCCTGTTTTGCGTCAAGCGTGGAGGTGAGTTAGAAATAATTGCTGAAAGGTTCCAGGAACATCATACAGGTTTAGAAAAAACTATCTCAGGGGAGAATTGGGCCACAGTGTGTCTCTTCCTGGCACACTTCTGAAGAACTACGAATTTGTCATTCCTGGAAACAGGATTTCAAAGGCTGCTATGAGGAGTGAGGTGGCTGTGAGGGTGAGGAGAAGGACCGACAAGTACTGATCAGCTACATTTGCTGGGAGCTTTATATGTTTTGATTTGAACATTTTTCAGGGTACCCAAACAAGGCAATGGATATCATTTTATTTTACAGATGATGAACGTGAAACTCAGAAAGATTGAGTAAACCAGCATGCTATGGTATCAGGATTCAGACCTGCATATTCTCTCTCCTGCACGTGTCCTTCAATTGTGTATTTCTTGAAATGCAGGCTCTTACTTTTCTGGCCATAGGAGATGATGTATTGAATATCTTTCTCTGGAAGTGGTAGAAAAGTGTTTTTCCTGATGTTTTGAGTTGGGTGAAAAAGAAAAAGCTCTGACCACACGCTGGGAAGGTACCTTTTAGATGCACCAGGAGATTTTAGTAGTACAAAGAGCTAGCATTTGAGTTTGACACAAAGGAGAGGAGAAGGCATTTTGTCTCCGAATCATTATGAAGTATAAGAAAACGATTGTACCATCTCTCCTTTCCTGGGAGGAGGGAGTGCCTAGTGTAAACTTTCTATGGGCCTGTCTTGCGAAACAACTCAGCACATGATCTTAAATCACAAAGGCAGCTTTGTGGCTTTCTCGCGTGCCCTGCTGCCCCCTGTCGGGCCTGCCATGATGTGTGGAGCATGTTCTCATAGGTGGCTGCGCAGGGGCTCGCTGCCAGCACTAGCAGGTGTAACCCACTCCGAGGCCTCCCGGGGCTGGCCGTATGTCATCGCAGGTTGTCTGCTCTGAATTGATGAACCTTCAGTGAAGGCAGATGTGTGGCTTTTTCCAGGCCTTTCCAGAAGAGAAAAAACAAAGCCTCCTATTGATTACGGTAAAGTCAAATTGTGTTTCACCTGGAGACAGTGGTTTGTACTGAGCTTGTAATGAACATGATCTTCTAATCCAGTGTTTTTTTTAAACCTTTCTCAGATTCCATATATTTTTGAAAAGCTGATAAAAGTGATTGAGCTTTTACCCTAGGAAAAAAATAAACATGTGTCCCTCCAAACAAAATTTTATGTACTTTCAAAGCATATATGAAGTCCCAGGGGTATGAGGACCCAAATTACTCCCTCCCTCTGCTGCTGCTGGTGCTGCTACTAAGTTGCTTCAGTCATGCCCGACTCTGTGCAACCCCATAGATGGCAGCCCAGTAGGCTCCTCTGTCCCTGGAATTCTTTAGGCAAGAATACTGGAGTGGGTCGCCATTTCCTTCTCCAGTGCATGAAAGTGAAAAGTGAAGGTGAAGTCGCTCAGTCGTGCCCAACTCTTAGTGACCCCATGGACTGCATCCCACCAGGCTCCTCCGTCCATGGGATTTTCCAGGCAAGAGTACTGGAGTGGGGGTGCCACTGCCTTCTCCACCCTCTCCCTCTAGTATATATCTATTCTAGTTTTCTTTCATTTGTGAGAACACGATGCCTTCCTGAGTTTGTGGTTATATAAAACTCTATATTTATTTTGGCATTCATAAAGATGAAGCCTATCTGGGATACCTCTTATCAGTTTAGGACTCTACTGCATAAAATTCACTAATTAGGTTGAACAACTGATCATCTGTTTCAACAATTGAGGCTTAGTTATTTAGGTTCCTCCCAGATGCATTTTGCTATTGTCACCACCAACTCTTGGTCCAGTGGTTCAGGAGTGGTAGGAGAGGGAAAGAGGGGTCTGTATCCGAATCAGTTGAGAGAGGGATCTGTATCCGAATCAGTTGGAGAGATTTTAAAACGATGACCTTGTTCATCCTCCCAACACAGGACTCAGAGTTGCAGGCCAACTAGCCATCTTTGTGATGCCTAGTGGAAAGAGGAAGATTTTCTAGCAGGAGGTACAAGCTCTATTATAAGTTGTGCTCCTTACTACAATTTTGTGCCCTAAGAGAGGGCAAGTGGTTCAGAAGAATCACAAAACCAGAGAACATTACACTTGGAGAGAACAAGATAAAAGTTGTGATTGGGACTGGTAGCAAAAGACACATTGTCCATCGTCTTTTTTTTAAGGGGTGATGTTTTTATTCAACAAAAGCATTTTTATTCACTACAAAATGACCAGGATACATTTGGCAGCAGAGTCTGGAAATACCTCCACCTAGCTTCTGTGTGAGCCAGCAGTCCCTCCCACACAGCCCTTGTCACTTAGGGTAAGGTAGCAGGCACAGTTCCGCATAAGATGTCTGACCCAAGGGTGGGAGTGTGGATTCCGCTAGCCCTGACCACACTGAATCTCCCCCTCCTCCCTTTAAACAGTGTGCTCAGGTCAGGTTTTCCAACATCCAGCATCTCTACCCCTGCCCCACCATAGAGGTCCTCAGCAGGACCAAATGTTCTGGCAACTTCTAGGAGAAAGTTGGCCTGGAAGACAATGAAAACACATACACACACTATGTAAATATGAGTTGTGCAAAATAATGCAACAGATTGCATTCTATTTATTCTCTTTTCCTGTATTCTAGTACCATTAATTTAATGAGTTATGACCATAATTCAAAAAACAATTATGCAGGCTAAAAGTCTTCAGAATAAATTCTTGCAGTTCCTTGATGAAATGTCTCAGGGCTGCCTGTGGTGGGGGTGAGGGTGAGGAGGTGGAGGAAAATGGTAAGAGACGATAGTGTGTTAGACTCCCAGTACCTCATCCACTCCCAATCAGAGGAACTCCATTAAGCTTCTAAAAAGTTGTACTGGGATTCTGTATAATATTTTATTCTAAAAACACTGAAAATCACTGACTTAGCCCATTTTACAAATGAGAAATTTAAATCCAAGATGAGGTCATGTATTCAAGTCAGGCCAGTACATAGTGACAGAGCCATACTGTGATTATTTTTCAATTTTTTGTCCCATAAGTCTTTTAATCTGTGTATGTATTTGGTAAAATATCATGGTTTAGCAGAACTTATGAAGAAAATTAAGACTCTCCCACCCCTCTGTCTGCTTCCATTTTTAGACTTTCCTTGCTATTTCCGTAGCTCACATATCATGTTTGTCTCTCTCCTCCTTTCTTTATCACTTTTTGATGACCCTATTGACTGCCCACTTTGAAAGGATGCTGGTTTAGCTCAATTTTCCTATCACCCATCTCCTCAATTCTTCTCCCTTCACTTGCGTTTTTTAGTTATGTTATTATTTTTAGTTCTATAGTTGATTACCTCTGTTGTTTTAAGTAAAAACTATAGCCCTCAATTTTTTAAAAAAATTTTAATTGGAGGATAATTATTTTACAATATTATAAAGTAGTGTTTATGTGGTTTTTGCCATGCATCACCATGAATCGGCCATAGACATACATGTGTCCCCTCCCTCCTGAACCCCCCAACCCTCTATTTCTTATCATACCCTGATCTTCTCACCCCTGTTCTATTGCTTTTTCTAATGCACCACTTGCAGTACCACTAAAAACAACACCAATACTGAGACGTTTTCGTTGACAGTAAGATGAATTAAAGTGTGATGTGCCTTCTTCCAGAAGCTAGAGAAAATTTACACTGTACTATTGGAGAAGGAAATGGCAACCCACTCCAGTGTTCTTGTCTGGAGAATCCCAGGGATGGGGGAGCTTGGTGGGCTTCCATCTGTGGGGTTGCACAGAGTTGGACACGACTGAAGCGACTTAGCAGCAGCATTAGAGATAAAGTCAATGAGCATAAAGTTTGAAATAGGTGAATCCACAGAAGAATTTCTATAACTCTTTCATACACAATTAGTATCTGTTCCCTAGGAATGAAGAACAGATATTCTGCCTCTTTCTACCCTCTGTCACGTCTGGCTTTGTGCCTTCTGTTCAGCCACAAGGGTAAAACTCAAACTAGTGAATGAAAATTTGGACATACCAGGTCTAGGTTCAAAATAAGTAAAAGCTTTCTAATAAACAGCCCTTCAAATATGGTTGGCGCTGCCATGTAAGCCAGTGAGCTCCTTGTCACCGTAAGAATTGAAGCACAAGAGAGAGGATCGCTTGTCAACGCTTTTGCAGAAAGGGAAATGACCTTTAGGTTATGTTCATCCCTGAGATTTTGTGATTCTGTGAAATTAATAATACATCTCACAAAGTGAGTGAAGTTACCCTGGATCATACATTCTCAGGCAGGCAATACCGTCACCAATAGGACAAACGTTGGTTTGGGGGATGTGTGAAAATAGCTTCAATATTACAGTGATTTGTGGCCACATAAACAGGTATACATAAGAAGAGGTGGCAAGAATACACAGAAGAACTGTACAAAAAAGATCTTCATGACCCAGATAATCACAATGGTGTGATCACTGACCTAGAGCCAGACATCCTGGAATGTGAAGTCAGCTGGGCCTTAGACAGCATCACTATGAACAAAGCTAGTGGAGGTGATGGAATTCCAGTTGAGCTCTTTCACATCCTGAAAGATGATGCTGTGAAAGTGCTGCACTCAGTATGCCAGCAAATTTGGAAAACTCAGCAGTGGCCACAGGACTGGAAAAGGTCAGTTTTCATTCCAATCCCAAAGAAAGGTAACGCCAAAGAATGCTCAAGCTACTGCACAATTGCACTCACCTCACATGCTAGTAAAGTAATGCTCAAAATTCTCCAAACCAGGCTTCTGTAATACGTGAACCGTGAACTTCCTGATGTTCAAGCTGCTTTTAGAAAAGGCAGAGGAGCCAGAGATCAAATTGCCAATATCTGTTGGATCATGGAAAAAGCATGAGAGTTCCAGAAAAACATCTATTTCTGCTTGATTGACTATGCCAAAGCCTTTGACTATGTGGACCACAATAAACTGTGGAAAATTCTGAAAGAGATAGGAATACCAGACCACCTGACCTGCGTGTTGAGAAATCTGTATGCAGGTCAGGAAGCAACCGTTAGAACTGGTCATGGAACAACAGATTGGTTCCAAACAGGAAAAGGAGTAGATCAAGGCTGTATCTTATCACCCTGCTTATTTAACTTCTATGCAGAGTACATCATGAGAAACGCTGAACTGGAAGAAACACAAGCTGGAATCAAGATTGCCGGGAGAAATATCAATAACCTCAGATATGCAGATGACACCACCCTTATGGCAGAAAGTGAAGAGGGGCTAAAAAGCCTCTTGATGAAAGTGAAAGTGGAGAGTGAAAAAGTTGGCTTAAAACTCAACATTCAGAAAACGAAGATCATGGCATCTGGTCCCATCACTTCATGGGAAATAGATGGGGAAACAGTGGAAACAGTATCAGACTTTATTTTTCTGGGCTCCAAAATCACTGCAGATGGTGACTGTGCAGCCATGAAATTAAAAGACACTTACTCCTTGGAAGGAAAGTTATGACCAACCTAGATAGCATATTTGAAAGCAGAGACATTACTTTGCCAACAAAGGTCCATCTAGTCAAGGCTATGGTTTTTCCTATGGTCATGTATGGATATGAGAGTTGGATTGTGAAGAAGGCTGAGCACCGAAGAATTGATGCTTTTGAACTGTGGTGTTGGAGAAGACTCTTGAGAGTCCCTTGGACTGCAAGGAGATCCAACCAGTCCATTCTGAAGGAGATCAGCCCTGGGATTTCTTTGGAGGGAATGATGCTGAAGCTAAACTCCAGTACTTTGGCCACCTCATGCGAAGAGTTGACTCATTGGAGAAGACTTTGATGCTGGGAGGGATTAGGGGCAGGAGGAGAAGGGGATGATAGAAGATGAGATGGCTGGATGGCATCACTGACTCGATGGACATGAGTCTGAGTGAACTCCTGGAGTTGGTGATGGACAGGGAGGCCTGGCGAGCTGTGATTCATGGGGTCACAAAGAGTCGGACACAACTGAGCAACTGAACTGAACTGAAAACACGTATATACTGTATCTGTGGTATTAAAAGTTTATGAAAGGTGGGAATCAGCAATAAGAAGTCTATAAAATCTTGTGGATAGGGACAGATAGTGGCTGAGCTGAAAATACTGAAAAATAGGTTAAGGAACACTGCTAGGCTCCACATTCCATTGGTAAGACAATGTTGGTTATGTCCCCTCCCTTGGGACGTCTTCTCTGAACCTCATGCCCTTTTGTCACTGTGTATAAGAAGTAGCCCTCCTGGTGCCATAGCCTGTCCTGCAAATTGTCTTAAGAGAGGCAGTTTAGGGAGGATTGGTTAAGAAACCAGGCATTGCCTAGTTCGTATGACCACTGATGAATTTTTGTAATTTCACCAAGTCTGAGTTTCCTTCTCTTTAATTAACGTAATGATAGTTCTTTGCATATGGGGTTGCTGGAATGTTTAAATTCTTAAAACGCAGAAGTGTGGTTCTAGAACCATTGGTTTAGCATCACCTGGAAACTTGTTTGAAATGCAGACTCTCAGGTTCTACCCCAGGTTTACTGAATCAGGGTCTGTATTTTAACAAAATTCCCAGATGATGGCAGGTACATTAACATTTGAGAAGGAATTAGTTTAAATAAAGTAATGCGTGTAGAAGAGTTTATCCAGATACCTGGTGTTGAATGTTATTCCCACAAATCTCTCCCTCCCGCACTACACTATCAGCTCCAGGTCAGGACTTTGTCCTATTCATCTTTAGGTCCCTAGCACTCAAAGCAATGCATGGCAAGTTTATGCAATGATTGAAAGTCTGTTAGATGAATAGATGAATGAGAAGCAGAGTGGGAGAAAAGCAATGCTTTCTTCCTGAATCTGGCTGGAGATGGTTTTCCTGCTCGTGTGTCCTGTTATCTGACTCACAGCTACTTCCTCCTTCGTCTGTAAAGAAAGACCTTCTCTGCTGGAGACTTTCTTCTTTTTGGTTTCCAGGGCATGCACATTTAATTAAGAAACTTTTACTGAGTGCCTTCTTTGTGTAAGTCTTGTGCTGTGTTGAAGAAAACAAAGATGAGTAAGACACATCCCCGCCCTCTGCCACTGTGTGTATATTTGTGTATTCTATCACAAATCTCTTGCAATATACTCATTTCAACCTTATCTTGGCTTGAAAGATAAGGAGAGAACCGAAACATATGGGGTTTGTTGGCACACTGGGGCTGAATTATGAATACTGTCACAGACACAGGAACCAAAAGATTCAGACGAGAAAAACAAGCTTTAATAAAAGGTTCTGGAATTGAGACACCTTTTTCTGCGCCCCTCCCCCCAACCCTTGATGAACCCCTCTGCCTCCAAAATAAGCTTTCCTGCTGCAAATAGCCTTCAAGTTGTGGGAAACATCCTCCAAGTCACATTTCTTTTTTGTCGGTTTGGATGATTCAACACATTTGCTTCTTTTGTATTTGCTGTTTGCAGATAATTCTTTCTTAGAATAGGTAAGCCATCTGTTAACAAGCTATCCTTAGCCCTCTGTGCAAACCACACACCCCCTTCGTAACAGTATCCACTGCGATGAGAGAAAACAGGCTTTCCCGCTCTCCTTTTCACTCCCTGTTGGAAGGTTTGCATCACTGGAAACCATCCAAGTTTTGTTTTTTTCTGTATTAAAGAACTTTCTGTATTGACTAATTTATTTGAAGTGATGTTTTCTCCTCAGGTACAGAACTGTATCAAAATTTTACTGCTAATTATGTATGATTGATTCCCTTTCTGAGGGCATTTTAGATCTCACTTTAGGGAGGGGCTGGGTCAACTCATGAAGAGGAACACGGAAACAGATACCCAGATGCCCTGGTGAGAGCCACAGTAGTTCAGGGCACTGGTGATTCGGGGTGCCAGCCTTCCCTCTGAGTCAGCGAGATTCACTTTGTGGTTCTGTATCACCTTTCGTCTAGGAAGTTGAGGGCTTGCCACATATGAGATCAACTGCTAAGACATTAGTATTATGAGTGTGCACTCATAATAGTGTACACTATTCTTTGCACTTAGAGACAGGTTAGAGGATTGGGTTACTGCCCAGGTGTGCACAGTGGCTTAGCGCTCCCAGGAAGCCCTGCAACTTTGCCTCTGAGTGTGGCTCCTGCATGGTGGAGAGACGTGGATTTTGGAATCACCTCCAGCTTACGATTTGGATCTACGTCTGTATGTCCCATTAGCCCCTAGTTCAACAAGTGTCATGAGTACTCCTGTTCCTTCTCCAGATTTCCTGTCTCAGTTGCTAGCATCACCATACACCCAGTTGCTAAAGTCACCTCGATTTTTAACTCCTAATACAGTACCTGGCATGTTGTTGTTTAATAACTAAGTCGTATCTGACTATTTGCGACCACCAGGCTCCTCTGTCCATGGAATTTCTCAGGCAAGAGTATTGGAGTGAGTTGCCATTTCCTTTTCCAGGAGCTATTTTTGACCCAGGGATCAAACCTGTGTCTCCTGCATTGGCAGGAGGGGGAAGCCCCACAGTACCTGGCATATTGGGGGCCTACTCACAATATCTTGGGGCTCCCTAGTAGCTCCTGCAGTGCAGGAGACCTGAGTTTGATCCCTGGGTGGGAAATATTCCCTGGAGAAGGAAATGGCAACCCACTCCAATATTCTTGCCTGGAAAATCCCATGGACGGAGGAACCTGGCAGGTTACAGTCTATGGGGTCCCAAAGAGTCGGACATGACTGAGCGAATTCACTTTCACTTTTTTCACTATATCTTTCCTCTTCTTTCATTTATACCTAACTACAAAAATTTCTTGATGCTCAGGTTTAACAAGATTCTATAAATTCAATACCTTAGATAACCCAACTTCATTGATAAATGCACAATTATGCCTTATCAACATAATGATAAGTGCCATAAATGAGCAACATAATTTTGAAATCTATACAAATATGGACATAATATGGAATATTAAATATTTATTGTATAAAGCAAAACAAACTTCCAAATGAAATAGTAAAATGCTACCCCTGAGACAGATATTATAATTTTTGTGACCTTTCTATACTGTTGCTCAAATCTGAAGAGTTTATGAGATCAAGTCAGCATTCAAGACTGGCATTGCCCAATAGTTCTATTGCCCAAAAGGGCTTTCCGCAATTAAGAAGATGTCCTACAAATCCATGTGGTCTAAGTCATTTGTGACTATTGAGTACCTGAGCATGGGCTAGCACCACTAAGGAACTGGCTTTTATTTTAATCAATTTAAATTTAAATGACTACATGTGATTGGTGGCTGCGGTAATTGGCAGCACAGCTCTAGAAAGCCATGTAACTCTAGATAACCAAGGTGAATTCTGAGGACGAACTTTGAGAAAGTAATGGAAAACTTCCCCCTCACTTTGCCTATAAGAATCCCCAGAATATGCCCCCAAACTCTCACATTTTATAGATTGTAATGCACCATTAATTCCAAAATGCATTATTATTTCACATACTATTAAGAAAAACTTCTATGCAGAGTACATCATGAGAAACGCTGGACTGCAATAAACACAAGCTGGAATCAAGATTGCCGGGAGAAATATCAATAACCTCAGATATGCAGATGACACCACCCTTTTGGCAGAAAGTGAAGAGGAACTCAAAAGACTCTTGATGAAAGTGAAAGAGGAGAGTGAAAAAGTTGGTTTAAAACTCAACATTCAGAAAACGAAGATCATGGCATCCGGTCCCATCACTTCATGGGAAATAGATGGGAAAACAGGGGAAACAGTGTCAGACTTTATTTTTTTGGGCTCCAAAATCACTGCAGATAGTGATTGCGGCCATGAAATTAAAAGACGCTTACTCCTTGGAAGAAAGTTATGACCAACCTATGCTATGCTATGCTAAGTCACTTCAGTCGTGTCCGACTCTGTGTGACCCCATAGACGGCAGCCCACCAGGCTTCCTCATCCCTGGGATTCTCCAAGCAAGAACACTGGAGTGGGTTGCCATTTCCTTCTCCAATGCATGAAAGTGAAAAGAGAAAGTGAAGTCGCTCAGTCATGTCTGACTCCTAGCGACCCCACGGACTGCAGCCTACCAGGCTCCTTCATCCGTGGGATTTTCCAAGCAAGAGTACTGGAGTGGGATGCCATTGCCTTCTCCTGACCAATCTAGACAGCATATTGAAAAGCAGAGACATTACTTTGCCAACAAAGGTCTGTCTAGTCAAGGCTATGGTTTTTCCTGTAGTTATGTATGGATGTGAGAGTTGGACTGTGAAGAAGGTTGAGCGCCGAAGAATTGATGCTTTTGAACTGTGGTGTTGGAGAAGACTCTTGAGAGTCCCTTGGACTGCAAGGAGATCCAACCAGTCCATTCTGAAGGAGATCAGCCCTGGGATTTCTTTGGAGGGAATGATGCTGAAGCTGCAACTCCAGTACTTTGGCCACCTCATGCGAAGAGTTGACTCATTGGAGAAGACTCTGATGCTGGGAGGGATTGGGGGCAGGAGGAGAAGGGGACGACAGAGGATGAGATGGCTGGATGGCATCACTGACTCGATGGACGTGAGTCTGAGTGACCTCCGGGAGTTGGTGATGGACAGGGAGGCCTGGCGTGCTGAGATTCATGGGGTCGCAAAGAGTCGGACACGACTGAGCGACTGAACTGAACTGAAGAAAAAAATGCTGTCAGTTATCATTGTAAAATACCAATGACTGTCAGATATATCCTAATCAGAGAGTTTAAAGTCTTGGGAAAACTTAATCTTAGAATCAAGGAAAAATGGTACCTTAGTTATTTTGGTGATTTCTGGGAAATTTCTTGGATGATTTTCAAATGCCAAAAATTTTTCCTATTAACCTTGAGTGTAATCTAGATCAATATTATAGAGAGATAAAATTGGGCAGTATTATTTCTATCTCAGTTTAATTTTTAAGGTCAAAATATCTGATAATAGAAGTTGAAATAATAACCCCAAACATTAACAAATTGTTCCTAAAATGTTCATTCATTTCAAGAAAGATATATATATGTTAATATTATGGGAGGATTTGATATGTTGGCACTTATTATTTTTTCACTTATTTCTCCCTAACATTTTTTTTACTTTTACTGTTTCCTTTATTGAATATATTATACACCTTGCTAAATGGTAGAGTGTGTGGTATGGTTAATACAGAATTCAACTGACCTCAGATCTAAGTTATTATACATTATTTTACTTGTGACATTGTGGTATCATCTTTAAAGAATCCTAAGTCTTTATCTTTTAGCTCAAGGTGGTTTGAGGGCAATTTTTATATTCATCTCACCTTTTTCTCTAACCTTTGTTGAGATTCTCTGTGGTTCCACCTTCCATTTTGGTGGTGGATGTTGTTCAGTCACGCAGTTGAGTTCAACTCTTTGTGACCCCATGGACTTCAGCATGCCAGGCTTCCCTGTCCTACATTATCTCCTAGAGTTTGCTCAAACTCATGTCCATTAAGTCAGTGATGCCATCCAACCATTTTGTCCTCTGTCACTCCCTTCTCCTCCTGCCTTCAATCTTTCCCAACATCAGGGTCTTTTCCAATGAGTTGGCTCTGTGCATCGGATGGCCAGGGTATTGGAGCTTCAGCTTCAGCATCATTCCTTCCAGTGAATATTCAGGGTTAATTTCCTTTAGGATTCACCTTCCATTTTGAACACATCTTGAAAACCAAGGCAAAAATCTGGCTTCCATCATTAGAACCATCTTTGACTTTGAAGTGATTTAAATCCAAATGGCACGTCTTTTAATATTTAGAGCATTAAGCCCTAATCCATTCTGTTTAATGCTTTCACTGTATTTTTTAAAATGCAAAGAAAATCCTTCACCCAGCTGCAACAAATTAATATGTAATTTCAACCAAATAAAATCATTTTCTCCTGAAACTCACTCCAAATTCTCCAGTGCCTTGGATTTTTTAAAAAAATTGTTAAAATGTGTGTGAGGTTTAACTAATATCTGAGGTTTTGCATTCAAGATGACCCATGACATCTCTTGGTGGCATTTTAAAACTTCTGCTCAACAAAAGTATTCTTTCATCCAAGAGAAAATTAAACTTTAGAGCAAACAGCACAGTGTTTGGGAATGATTACTTAAATGCCAGAATAAGGTGCAAGTGATAGAAAGAGGCCACCGATGCGGCAAAACGGGAAACGTTTTGAAAATGAGTCATAGCGCTTTTGAAAACATAATTTGAAGAAGGGAAACAAGACAAAACAAAACAACACAGAGAGCCTGGAATGCTTTATTCTAAAGGCAGAGAGCCAGTTCTTCACCCACTCCGACAGGACTGATGACAGTGAAAACAATACCTCCATACAGACACACGCACGCCGCACAAGTTAAGTGCTGCTAATTGCATCAGTTGTCTTCATTACCGCACACCAGACGAGGCATCCTGAAACTCTCAGTGGTGCTGGTCCCTGTAAACGACCCCAGCAATCCATAGGCAGCCTATTTTACTCCCTCAGAGAGAGTGGATGCCTGGCGTATGCTAAGTCACCCTGTTTCATCCTATAATTAACAGAACCACAGTAAATATCATTTCCAAGTACCTCAGGAAGAAAGACCATTTTGCAGCAATTTCTCCCCCCATACCTTACCATTTTCTTTCAGGAAAGCACTACTGTGTTATGTCTTGCCTTTTCTTTCTAATGTAGCAAGTGCTAATTACACCCCTTGGGTACACCTTGGCTGCTGTGTTAAACACATCTAGAGTTGTTTTCTTATTACCATGAAAAATATATTTGACATGAAAGATGACCTGGGAAGGCTCTGAGGGCCATTGGGATAAACCTCCATAATTTAGAGGCTAAGAAATTCAAGGAGGTTGAAAGATGGGATTGTGCTCAGAAAGAGACACAGTAAAGTCCCTATTGTGTGAATTTGTTTAAATGAGGAGATGAAATCAATATGATGTAAAGAAAAATGCCTCTGAAAGTAAGAGCGTGTGAGTGTGTATGTGTGTGTAGGGAAGGTGGAGACCAGGGCCTTCCCAATCCACATTTCTCCAGCTCCTTTGACAAGTAACCCACATTCCTCTGTGTTACTACTTAAGTGGGCTAGATTTTCAGTCCACTCACTCAGGTGTATAGAAATAACCGCTCATCATTTTTCTATAACCCAGTCATTGAAGTGTAATCCTAACGACTCAGCCCCTTTCCCTGGGCAGACTTTGGGGTGTTGTTGTATTGGCAGCTAAGGGCCATTTGGCCTTGGTCAGCTGTCGCCCCAGGCATTCAGGCTGGTGTCCTTGTTCCTTTTGAGCTGAGCTTGTACAGGTCCGTTCGGGTCACTGCTTCCGCTCTACCGGCCATAAATGCGCTGCTCTTGGGCACCTGAGAGACATTCTCAGCCTGTCCTAGGTGCTCCCGCTTAGCTGCTCCTGCAGGCCTTTCCTCTGCCCCCATCAGGCTGGCTTACAACAATTCTGGGGTCTACCTTGGAAAAGAGTGCCTGGGGTCTCAGAACCTGTCTGGAGCTGGTAGCATTGCCATGTCCCTCATCTACCCCCACATCCCAATATCTGGGTTCAGGAAAGTGGCAGAAGATGGACCATGCATGGGCCCAGGGTTCAAGGCCTCTTTCTTAGGAACAGAATTATTTTAACTTCCCTACAGCCCCCATCTCTGTTGCTTCTCCAAACCCCCACCCACCTCAGCTTTACTTGGAGATCATTACATATTTTTCTGATCTTTTGCCTTGTGCCCTGAGTTTACTTGGGGCTTAGGTTTATAAATTTAAAAAACAAATCATCTAAAAGGCAAAAGCTTTGGCTTTTGGCTGAATCTTCTTGTCCCTCGGGGAATAATGCTGCTCACCCAATGGGTGAAAAAAAGTGAGGGGTACTAGGAAATGACAGAGAAGGAAATGGCAACCCACTCCAGTATTCTTGCCTGGGAGAGCCCATGGACAGAGGAGCCCAGAGGGCTACAATCCTTGGGGTCGCAAAAGAGTTGGACATGACTTAGCAACTAAACAACAACAATGGAGTGACACTAATCGAAAGACGTGTGTGTGGGTGTGCGCACACCTGTGCATGTGCTCAGTCATGTCTGATTCTTTGTGGCCCCATGGACTATAGGCTGCCAGGCTCTTCTGGCCATGGAATTTTCCAGGCAAGATTATTGGAGTGGGTTGCCATTTCCTTCTTCAGGGAATCTTCCTGAGCCAGGGATGGAACCTATATCTCCAGCACTGGCAGGCAGATTCTTTACCACAACCACCACCTGGGAGGCTGCGATCAAGGAACTTGTTTCAGAGATATGTTTCAAACACTAATTTCTCTTGTGTGATCTTGGGCCATTTGATATATAATTTTCTGGGAATTATGGCAGTTGAGAACTTTTACTGGTAAAAGAGGAAATTGGGTGCTAAGCTTAGTGTGAGGATATTTTAGTACATAAGGGAAAAAATGGTCTTCCCTGGTGGCTCAGTGGTAAAGAACCTGCCTGCCAATGCAGGAGACGCGAGTTTGACTCCTGGGTTGGGAAGATCCCCTGGAGTAGGAAATGGCAACCCACCCCAGTATTCTTGCCTGGGAACTCCCATGGACAGAGAGCCTGGTGAGCTACAGTCCAAGGGGTCACAAGAGTCGGATATGACTGACTAAACCAGCACCACTAGGAAATGAAGCGGATCAGTAATAGGAAGAATCAGAAAAATCTCCAAACATCATCCCATCATATTTTCCTTCTAAAACCATATCCTTTCCTCTCTACACAGAGTTAAATTCACGGAAGGCATAACGCAGCACATGCGGTCGGGACATATGTTCACTTGTGGAGAGGAAATATTTTGACTCTGTAGTTCTGGGCAGGCTCAACCGCTTGCCTCACCACTCGCAGACAGCAACTTCCCCTTTCTAAGAACATAATTACCAAGCCCTCTTTGTTCAAATCTCTGCTTGTATTTTATTCCTCATGGAGTCTTTCTGGACCCAAGTCACCCAGTTTCACCCCAGGAAGCTCAGTACTCCCGCTCCTGCTCGCCTTCCCTTCCTGGGGACAAGGTTAGTGCTGTGTCTGTGTCCTTTTGTTCTCTTCTGAGCACCAGTTTCTCTTTGGAGAACTGGGCTACTAACAAGGACATGTGCATCACACTTTACAGTTTATAAGCCTCTTGTGCCTGGATAACGATCTCACAGGACAATGGCCCTGTGAAGCAAGGATCATTATTTTAAATGTGATTCAGTGGAGGCTTTGGGGGTTATTAATGGGGTCTTTGTATTCATGGAGGCAGGGGCTGGGCCCAGGGCTTAGCACTCAGGCCTCCTGACATGGGGTCCTCCTGTTTTCACTTGTATCAACCAAGGCTGATGTGAACTTAAGTGAGATTATTCATTCATCCGACAAACATCCACTGAGTGTGTCAGACCTGTACGAAGCATGGGGTTATAAATGGTGATCAAAATAATTTCAGACTTTGCACTCATGGAGCTTATAATTAGAAAGAGACATGAAAAATAACCACATGTATGTGTGTGCGTGCTAAGTCACTTCGGTCATCTCCAACTCTTTGCAACCACAGGGACTGCAGCCTGCCAGGCTCCTCTGTCCATGAGGTTCTCCAGACAAGAATACTGGAGTGGGTAGCCATTCCCTTCTCCAGGGGATCTTCCTGACTCAGAGCTGTAACCTGCATGTCTTACATCTCCTGCATTGACAGGAAGGTTCTTTACCATTAGCACTACCTGGGAAGCCCAATCACATATACATGTCGTTTTAAAATGTATAAGGGCCTGGAAGGAAAATCACAGAGTTATAATTTTCACAAAGGGTTGCACATGACTGAGCAACTGAGCACATAACAAGTGGGCCTGATCTAGTTTGGGGTGAGAACTAGATCCCTACCTGGGGATGATGGGAGATGTTGAGAAGGGTGAAAAGAATTTTCTGAGGAAGGAATGTTTAAGATGAGGTCAGTACGCACTAGCTAGGCAAAAAGAGTTTGCAGCTTGGATTCCAGCATTTGAAAAAAGATCCTGAGGCTGGAGGAACCTGTTCCTTGAAGGATGTGGTCAGGCTGGCAAAGAAGGGTCAGTCTCTGAGACTTTGAAGAATATCTAGATTTTATTCTGAGTGCTATGGGAAGCCAAAGATGGGTTTTTAAACAGAAGGGAATGTCTTGTGGGTGGAGAATGGGTTGGGGGGGCACCGATGGGTGTGAGCCATCACTTAGGAGGCCACTGCAGGAGTCCAGGGGAGCTTGGATTCAAAAGATTAAAAAAAGATTTGGAAACTACAAAGAGCTGCTGCTTTCATTATGAATATATTTATCTGTCAGGGTCTTGGGCAGGAAAGAGATGGTGCAATCAAGTGGGGTAATGTGTTTGGTAAAGGGACTAGTTCTGAAGCTGCGGTTGGAGCTGGGAAATGCATTGGGACTCAGTGCCCAGGCCTCTGGTTGCACCACTAGGAACTGCAGGGGCTGGTGAGGGGACGGTTCCAGAAGGTCAGAGGCACCGCAGGACACAAGCTGTGGCCTTCAGCAGAGGGATGCAGCCAAGCCATGGCACCCTGCAGGGATAAACATCTTCCTGTGCACCCGTCCTCCAGCACCTGGCAGTGTTCTTCACCGGCTTTACCCAACTTGGGAGGAGGCTGTTGATACAGCGCATGAGGGCAGGCTCCAGGGGGCATAGGGTGAGGGGCAGGAGGGTAGAGAGTAGGAGCTAGGCGAAGATAAGTCTTGCAACCACCATGCAGATCATGCATTTTTTCCTCTCCTCTCACACTTCCTCCCCTGCCAACACCAACAAAATGATAGATTCTTTGTAGGTGGAGATTATTTTCTCTTTCTTAATGCATGACTGTGTCTAGTGATAGTACTCACCTTTGAAACAATAGGAAATTTTTCCTTTGATTTTTTCTTCTTTTCAAGTATATCATATTTAGTTTAATAGAATCCTGTGAAAACCTATTTTTCACAAAGCCACAAGCCCCTGGCAAGGGTTTAAAGAAAGTTCTTACAAGGCGGGAGTTGTTTTCCTCTGCCACTCGGATTTCCACTGGAGACCGTTCCACTAGAGCAGCTCTCTGTGCCCCCTTGCTCATCTCTCCTTGTGTAGAATGGACGCCTAGCCTGATACTGGACCACAGCCTCAGATCCATGACTCACGGTGGGAAGAATTAATTTATTAAAAGGCTGAGAGTGTGAGAGATTTGGTTTCTTCCTCCTCTTTGCCCTGGACCAGCCCAAGGCTGCCATCCCAAGTAAGTACATCTGTCCTGTAGTCCCAAGCCTTCCTTTGGCCTTGGGTCCTAACATCTAGGGGGTGGGAAGGGGACACTGGGTGCAGAGAGCTTGAGTGAGCCTGTTTGATTACATTCCTTGGTTCTGTCCTCTCATGGGTCCTTGTGGTAGTAGAGCTGACTTTCCTATCTTCACCAATTCCTGAGTCGGTCTTCTTGATTAGTTCTAAATCTGAGTAGGGAAGGCGGGTGTTTTTAATTGGACCCTCTAAAACCTCAGTGCTGGGCCCTGTCAGCCAGGAAGAAGAAGGAGCACTGTGGCAGGTCCAGATCTTTTGCAGGTAGCACAGAGAGAGCTTAGGGGCTGGCTGAGACCTCAGGCTCTTGGAGACTGCAGGCATCACTTGGAGATAAGTAATATCTGGGTTGTAAAACATCAGTCCCTATGGCTTGGAGAAGTGTTGGGAGTTTGGGCTTTTAAGTCAGACAGACCAGTGCTTGAGTTTTGGCTCTAACGTGCTGTGGCTGTGGATCTTCTGCAAATTCCTTAAGCTTTTTGGACCTTAATTATCTCACCTGTAAAATTGGAATAATTACTAATATCTCTGTGGGAGAGCTGTTGTTAGGATTAGCAATGACAATGTCTATGAAGTTCTGAAACGTAATAGCTCAATAAATTTTTGGTCTTTATTTTTTATTATTGTCACTATTTAAGTAGTTTTCCTAAAACAAGCATAAGGCCCCCCTCAAAAAGGCTAAAAGGGCCTAGTATTCTTTCTCACATTGCTAACAGTTCAGGGTAGGAAGTTCTCTGAAACAAGGAAAGAATATTCTGGGATACATACCTAAGATTTCTAGAACTTTTACCTCTGGTAATGAGATCTCTGACCACAGGTCAAATAATTGAAATACATCTCCTTTGTTATTAGGGGAGTTACTGGAATCGATATACTCTCTATTGTGCTGCACAACTTTTGATATATGTTATGCAAATAATAGCTTCTATGATTTCCAAATGTACGTGTCTCAAATGGAACTTCGAACAAACCTTTTATGCATTGCCTGATTTAGCTGCTCTCTCAATTATGTGTCTTGTTATGCCTAGATTCGGAGAGGCAATGGCATCCCACTCCTGTACTCTTGCCTGGAAAATTCCATGGATGGAGGAGCCTGGTAGGCTGTAGTCCATGAGGTCGCTAAGAGTCAGACATGACTGAGCAACTTCACTTTCACTTTTCACTTTCATGCATTGGAGAAGGAAATGGCAACCCACTCCAGTGTTCTTGCCTGGAGAATCCCAGGGACAGTGGAGCCTGGTGGGCTGCCATCTATGGGATCGCACAGAGTTGGACAGGACTCAAGCAACTTATGGAGAAGGCAATGGCACCCCACTCCAGTACTTTTGCCAAGAAAATCCCATGGATGGAGGAGCCTGGTAGGCTGCAGTCCATGGGGTCGCTAGAGTCGGACACGACTGAGCGACTTCCCTTTAACTTTTCACTTTCATGCATTGGAGAAGGAAATGGCAACCCACTTCAGTGTTCTTGCCTGGAGAATCCCAGGGACGGGAAAGCCTGGTGGGCTGCTGTCTATGGGGTCACACAGAGTCGGACACGACTGAAGTGACCTAGCAGCAGCAGCAGCAAGCAACTTAGCAGCAGCAGCGGCAGCATGCCTAGATGTGCACCCAGGTATAAATAAATGAGTTGACTCTACTGCAGGGTTTGATCTATTTATTTGGAAACTTAACCTTTTGTAACTTTTTACTTTTACAACAGTTACTTTTACTACATTTGGTAAAAGTTACTAAACTGTGAAATAATTAGAAGGCAGCTGTCTAGAACTAAGAGAATAAAAAGGAAGCACAAAATCATTTAAGTTGTTTAATCAGTTCTAAGCAAGATTTTATTCTATTCAGCAATTGATTGCAATTTATGATTTATATGCTGATGAAGGAAAAGTTAATGGAGAATTTAATGAAAACAAATTGGTAAATAACAGAATGGGGTGTCTAAGGAGTTAATGCTCCTCGTATTGTACTTACTGAGTTTCTGGGATTTCCAAACCAGAGGATAGTTAGAAAAAAATCTGTAAAATAAAAAAAGGCTCATAGAACATAAAATCAGAAATAAGACATATAGGAGAAATAAATGAAAGAATTGTGTGTGGGGGGAAACATAATTGGCAACTGAACCATCCCTTTTATGGGTCCTGTAAAGGCCATGTGGAAGGCCTGTCCTTACCCACTAGAATATGGATACTTTTGTCATTTGAAAAAAATTTTTTTTATCAAGCTCACAGAGCCTAGATAATTTACACAGACTAGCCGTCAAGTAAATACTTGTTAATTTGGTAGATCCAAGCATATTCTTGGGGAGGCTGATCTTTTGCTACTAGAGAAATAAGAATGGTGTTTGAAGGTAGATCAGACCTGACCTGCTCATGTTCTCTTAGCTATAGTTTCACTTTTTATGTATTTAGTCAGTTAACACAGTGATTCAATATATGTATTTGGATGTCTCGCTTGGTTCCAATTCTTTTGGAACCACACAAAATTCCAGAGAAACTTCATAGTGGTACTGGAGAATTTGCTTCACTGGCTACCTGTAGGGTCAATCGGTACGTAAAGAGGACGATTACAAAGTCATTAAAAGTGCTACCTGAAATTACGCTTGGTGAAATCTTACCAATTATCTGTGGAAGGGTTTGTTTTTGGTGGGCTGACTGCTAGCTAATCTTCAAGATTCAGTAGAAATATCTCCTTTCTGAAGGTCTACCAAACTCTCCCCAAGGTTTTTGTTTGTTTGTTTTGTTTTTAATATTGTGCCATTATTATCTGCTTAGACATTGTCATATTCTTTTGAACTTATTTATCATCTGACTCAAGCTCTTTGACATTAGCAATCATTGGTCCTCAGCCTGGTGACCAATCAGGAATCTATCAGTCCTGGGAGGTGCTCTGTAGGGACTAGCCTAATAAGTGAGTAACAAGAGACACAAACTCCGTTCTTAAAGATTCACTGTAGTTATACAATACTCCACTGTGTGCATCTGAGAAACACTTCACTGGAATGAATGACTACCTCCTGAGTTCTGTTTGGAAAACCATATCCAAGTGACTGTTCTGGTTTTACAGGCTCAGGTATGTTAATAAGCTCTAATTTCCTTAAACTGTAGGTGGACCTGAGCTGTAAGGAGGTGTGGAGTCTAGTAAACTCCCCCTGCCCTCAGATTGGGCATTTGAATTTTGGAAGTAAAAAATGGAACCATACAATTTATGCACCTCTCATTCAGTCCTGGAACTCCGTCCACCTTTTTTGGGGTAGTTTAAGATTTTAATTAGAAAATATATTTGGTCCCTTCTTGCTCTCTATACACATCTCTGTTTAAAGCAGTCACCCTGTATACAGTTAATTATTTGTCTCTGTGTCTTTAGGCCAGACGAGACTGTGAAATACTTGAATGTGAGGCCTCTGTCTCATTTATTTTGATTTTTCTATGGTCGATGCAAGGCTTGATATATAGTATATAACCAAGAAACAGTTTTTGATGGAAATGAATAAGGGCAAAGAGTTTGAGAATAACTCTCTTTCTTTGTCACTGATCTCAACTGTGTTTTCTATATTCACCTAGAATTTGAAGTTCTGGATCTCAGTTTTTCATCCAGAGTCAGGCTTTTACAAACATTTAAAATCTCACAAAAAAATCATTCAGCCTCTTGATAAATATTTATTGAGTGCTTAGTACATGCCAGGTGCTTTGAATACAAATATGGACGAGGCATGGCCCTGACCTTGATGAGTTCACCATATCATTAAAGAGCGTATAATAGCAGTTATTAGTTAATGGTCATCCAGGCTAATGGCTTACTCCAAATTCAGCTATCACTAAGCTCTTGGGCACTCTGAGAAATTACTGGGATGGAGCATATACTTGTGTAAATCATGGCTTAAGGGCAATAAAGTACCATAACCTTTTCCCATAATGGAATCATTTTCCAGAAGAATATCAAGTCTCAGAGTTATGAATATTGTAAGTTTTACCAATACAAACACTTTGGGAAACAAAAAGAAAAAGGAAAGGTATAGTTCTTAGTGTTACTCGGGCTTAAAAAGAGTTTTTTTGTGTGTAACAAATGTCAGGTTGGCAGATCAATGGCAACAAATATGAGCTTTTCAAGTTATGTTTTAAAAAGCACAACACATATGGAAAAAAGTTTATATTTAAAAATAACTTTTCAAACACTGAGGCTCTCTGGGAAGAATAATGATAACATCATATTGTAGACTCAGTTGTATTCTCAGTAGGGAGACCATAATTGCCTTAATGACAGAAGAGAGGGAAAGCATGTCCCAGCCATAATGTTGTAGCTGAAGTGCATGGCAGATTTCCCACTGATAACGTTCGTGCGTGTCACACTGATTAGTGGAGTTACATCTTAACGAGGGGTATGTCTAAAGACGGCAGGCAAGGCAAGCGTTTCATCAGCGTCCTCCTTGGAAATTCCTTAGAAGCTTAGTGTTGGAGACGATAGTGGCTTCCCAGTGTGTCAGTTCTGCTAAATTGAAACTACTTTTCCTGGAATTCCCGTCCAGGGTTGGCCATTGTGATTGCCTTGCATGTGATTTGACAGGCAGATGGGAAATGGCAGCCATGATGCTTGTGAGGGTGAGTTGAGGCCCCGGTTGCCATAGCAGATTATGCTTGCTGTTGCTATCTATGTCTGATCTTGTTGGCAGTGGGGCTGCAGCTGGGCCTGTGGCCCCTTCAACTTCACCCAGATCTCCGTTAGCTTCCCTCAGTCCTGGACCAAGTGATCCACAGTGAAAGGCACCACCTGCTTCTACGGATCCCCAGCCTCATCAAGTCTAGAGATGGTAAGAGATAGATAATAGGTTCCATCTTGTTCTTTGGGTTCCTGTTTACCCTTGTAGGTTCCAGATTATCCTTGCTCTCCCTCACTTCACATCCAGTTTTCCTTCTCCCTGCCCGTCTTCCTGACCTACAGCAACTTCAGGCCCGTTTCCCGATGCCTGGACAACAGCTTTCCATAAACCTTTTACCAACTTCCATAATTGTATAAGATCTAATGCTTATGTTCCTTATTCTGTCTTACAGATGGTGGTTCTGCTTATATGCCTGCATCCTATCCAATACAGAGACTAACATACATCTTTTATTTAATCCACTAATAGAATTTCCCTTTTTCCTCCATGTCCTTGACCTCCATCGCATTGGGCATCTGATGAAGTAGTTGGCTTGAATATAAGAACTAAGTTGTTTTAAAAAACACATATCTTTAAACCCTAGGTTCATATATTGTGCAGTCAGATGCCCACTGACTTCATTTCTTCATTTCGAAATTGCCCGCAATGAAGGAGACCCGGGTTTGATACCTGGGTTGGGAAGATCCCCTGGAGAAGGGAATGGAAAGCCACTCCAGTATTCTTGCTTGAAGAATTCCATGGACAGAGGAGCCTAGCAGGCTACGGTCCATGGGATCGCAAAAGAGTTGGACATGACTGAACGACTGACAGATGCACCCACAGTGAGACACTTACAAGCTCAGGAAAAACCAGACTCCTGTTGCCCTTCTTGGTCTCACTGCAGAGCATGGTTCATTGAGCTGGAAGAGTGTGCAAAATCAGTTGTACCTACATAAATTGTTTCTCCCTCTTTCCCTTTATCTATGCGGTTTCCTTTATTGCATGTGGTTGAACAATAAGTTAAACACGGCTATAAGGCAATTCCACTGTAAGCATACTGGCTTCTGCATCAGACATTTTCTTCATTTCATTTCTAGTTTTAGTATGGGTGACTTTTGTTTTTTTTTTGCCCTCAGTTATTTCACCCTTGGGCACACTTGCTCCACAGAAAACTGCATTCCACTCTTTTCTTCAGTCTCCTCAGTCCCCCTTTCATCTTTTTTTGCTCAACATCTACAATTTGAGATTTGTGCGATTGCTGCTTCAAAGTTGAAAACTGAGCAAATTATAGCTGTGGATTTTGTTCCTCAAGTGATATGAGCACGTCTGGGCCTTTTGCAGACTTCATGGGAAACACTGGCAATCCTAAAAGTATTATAGAAGGATCATGATTTATCCTATTGTTTAGTAAGAAGAGCAGAGTTTCTTGGGAAGAGGATGTATTTCCATATTGTCACTTAAGAATTGTGTAAATCTTAAACTGGGCTGTGAGTTTTAATTAACAAACTGCTTCCATTCAGGTTGGAATTCCTGATTTATTGAGGTTCTGTTTCACCTGCATTCCACTTAACTAAACCCATAAGCTTCAAGCTTGATTTACTGTCTCATTTCCACTGAAAACACACTTCTCTTACAATATTTATAACTTTCTTAATAGGATAGTTATTGAAAAACAAGCCTTTGTTCACTCTGATGATACTCAAAAATTGTAAAAATTCAAAATCTTCTTTTCATCTCATTTCCCTGCATGAAAGCCCACAGAGGTTCCCCATTGCCTAGAACAGAACGTCTCAAATGTTTTTCACCTGATACATGTGCCAGCAATTTCCACCTGGCAGACAAACTCCCACAGAGCCTCTGGTCCTGAGGAGGTGTACTCCCTGGATTATATTTGTAACCCATATCCCTCTGGCCTCACCAGTGCAAATGGGGTCATGGTTTAATCTAGTGCCTCCTGATTGATAGCTTCCACCTGCGTGAGGGCAGGTTGCCCTTCTCAGGTTCCTTCTAATTTCTTCCAGGGGGTCTTCGGGGTGCTTTACATGGGCTCCCAGCCCTCTGCTTGTCCTTGGCTGTCCTTCCGTTGCAACCCATTGATCCCTGTCCTGGATACGGATTGATGCCACCCTTGCCATGCTGACTTCAAGGTGAGTTACTCCTTTATTAACCAGATGAAGCACAGACACAGACCTTTACTTAATTCCTCCCAGTTACACTGAAACCAGATTTCTGCTTTTTTTTTTTTTTTTTCTTTTAATTGGAGGATAATTGTTTCACAACGTTGTGTTGGTTCCTGCTGTACGGCAATGTGAATCAGCCACAAGTGGACATATACCCCTCCCTCTTGAACGTCCCTCCCACCCCACCCAACCTACCCCTCTAGGTTGTCACAGAGCTCCTTGTGTTATCAGCTCCCCACTAGCTATCCATTTGATATATGGTTAATGTAAATGTTGCAATGCTCTTCTCTCAGTGCGTCCCACCCTCGCCTTCCCCGTTGTGTCAACAAGTCTGTTCTCCATGTCTGTACTTCCATTCCTTCCCTCAAAGTAGGTTCACCAATACCATTTTCCTAGATTCCATATATAGCTGTTAATAGATGATATTGTTTTCTCTTTCTCACTTACTTCACTCTGTATAACAGGCTCTAGTTTCATCTACCTCAGTTCAACAGACTCAAATTTGTTCCTTTTTAAGGTTGAGTAATATTCTATTGTGTATATGTACCACAACTTCTTTATTCATTCACCTATCGATGGATATTTAGGTTGCTTCCGTGTCCTGGCTATTGTTAAGTAGGACTGCAATGAACACTGGGGTACATGTGTCTTTTGAATTATGATTTTCTCAGGGTACATGTCCAGGAGTGGGATTTCTGGGAAACCAGGTTTTGATGTTAACCACAACTTTTACTAGAAGCCCAGGAAATAGGAAATGAAAGCAAATAAATTTTATTAAATATAGGGGCTCTTGGAGCCATCTATTGTAGCCCACCATCGTTTGGGGATGTCTTACTTAATGATTCCTTGGCTGTAGGGTTTCTTTTCCAACTAGCTGCCTGCCAGCTACCCTGCCAAGGGTGCCAGCTGGCCTCACTCCCATGCAGTCTGGATATTCGGGTCTCCACGCCTGAGAGTAAAGCCCTGAGAAGGAGTTTCCCCCTCATCTCCAACTCAAGGTCTGCCTTCCCTGATGTCACTCTCAGTCTCTGTATCTCCCTTTTCCCGGGGCGACTGAGTGGGAACGGCCTCTGCTAACAGGAGAGACCTCATTGCCTACCACAGCTGGAGCTCTGCCTTCAAGGAAACCTTAGCAGAACCCAACTGTCCCGCTTTGTGCAACACACACAAAGAGGGTCCCTTCCTTATGTTTCTATCTTCTGAATCATAGAGAAAAGAACAGTTTCCTCTTTTCTAATTTCTCAAAGTTTGTGTTGAGTAGTTTTAAACATGAGGTAAGTTGAACTGCACCAAACCTCGTCAAGCTTCTCTTCATGCTTTTCCCATTATGAAGGAAAAATCAGGCCGGCATGTTTTTTTCTGGTGGTCTAGCTTCTAATGTTCTACTAGCAACTCCTCAGTCATAAGCCTACATGTCACTGTAAGTCAAACAGCTTCTTGATTTTATTTGAAAACTTGTTTTTTTTTTTTTTTTTTTTAACTGAAATATAGTCTATTTACAATGCTGTGTTAGTTTCAAGTCTATAGCAAAGCGATTCAGCCATATCAGATCAGATCAGATCAGTCGCTCAGTCGTGTCCGACTCTTCGCGACCCCATGAACCGCAGCACGCCAGGCCTCCCTGTCCATCACCAGCTCCTGGAGGTCACCCAGACTCATACCCATCAAGTCAGTGATGCCATCCAGCCATCTCATCCTCTGTCGTCCCCCTTCTCCTCCTGCCCTCAATCCCTCCCAGCATCAGAGTCTTCTCCAATGAGTCAACTCTTCGCATGAGGTGGCCAAAATACTGGAGTTTCAGCTTTAGTATCATTCCTTCTAAAGAAATTCCAGGATTGATCTCCTTCAGAATGGACTGGTTGGATCTTCTTGCAGTCCAAGGGACTCTCAAGAGTCTTCTCCAACACCACAGTTCAAAAGCATCAATTCTTCGGCACTCAGCCTTCTTCACAGTCCAGCTCTCACATCCATACATGACCACAGGAAAGACCATTGCCTTGACTAGGCGAACCTTTGTTGGTAAAGTAATGTCTCTGCTTTTGAATATGCTATCTAGATTGGTCATAACTTTCCTTCCAAGGAGTAAGTGTCTTTTAATTTCATGGTTGCAGTCACCATCTGCAGTGATTTTGGAGCCCAGAAAAACAAAGTCTGACACTGTTTCCACTGTTTCCCCATCTATTTCCCATGTAGTGATAGGACCAGATGCCATGATCTTCGTTTTCTGAATGTTGAGCTTTAAGCCAACCTTTTCACTCTCCACTTTCACTTTCATCAAGAGGCTTTTTAGCCCCTCTTCACTTTCTGCCATAAGAGTTGTGTCATCTGCATATCTGAGGTTATTGATATTTCTCCCAGCAATCTTGATTCCAGCTTGTGTTTCTTCCAGTGCAGCATTTCTCATGATGTACTCTGCATATAAGTTAAATAAACATGGTGACAATATGCAGCCTTGACGTACTCCTTTTCCTATTTGGAACCAGTCTGTTGTTCCATGACCAGTTCTAACTGTTGCTTCCTGACCTGCATACAGATTTCTTAAGAGGCAGATCAGGTGGTCTGGTATTCCCATCTCTTTCAGAATTTTCCATAGTTTATTGTGATCTACACAGTCAAAGGCTTTGGCATAGTCAATAAAGCAGAAATAGATGTTTTCTGGAACTCTCTTGCTTTTTCCATGATCCAGCGTATACATACATATATATAAATACATTATTTTCAAGACTCTTTTCCATTATTGGTTCTTATAAGATATTGAATATAGTTCCTTGTGCTATATAAGAAGTCCTTGTTTATCCACTGTATATATAGTAATGTGTATATATTAGTTCTTGTTGTTTATCTATTGTATATATCAGATCAGATCAGATCAGATCAGTCGCTCAGTCGTGTCCGACTCTTTTCGACCCCATGAACCGCAGCACGCCAGGCCTCCCTGTCCATCACCAGCTCCCGGAGGTCACTCAGACTCATACCCATCGAGTCAGTGATGCCATCCAGCCATCTCATCCTCTGTCGTCCCCTTCTTCTCCTGCCCTCAATCCCTCCCAGCATCAGAGTCTTCTCCAATGAGTCAACTCTTCGCATGAGGTGGCCAAAATACTGGAGTTTCAGCTTTAGCATCATTCCTTCCAAGAAATTCCAGGATTGATCTCCTTCAGAATGGACTGGTTGGATCTTCTTGAAGTCCAAGGGACTCTCAAGAGTCTTCTCCAACACCATAGTTCAAAAGCATCAATTCTTCGGCACTCAGCCTTCTTCACAGTCCAGCTCTCACATCCATACATGACCACAGGAAAGACCATAGCCTTGACTAGGCGAACCTTTCTTGGTAAAGTAATGTCTCTGCTTTTGAATATGCTATCTAGGTTGGTCATAACTTTCCTTCCAAGGAGTAAGCATCTTTTAATTTCATGGCTACAGTCACCATCTGCAGTGATTTTGGAGCCCAGAAAAATAAAGTCTGACACTGTTTCCACTGTTTCCCCATCTATTTCCCATGACGCATATATATGGAATTTAGAAAGATGGTAACAATAACCCTGTTTACGAGACAGCAAAAGAGACACTGATGTATAGAACAGACTTTTGGACTCTGGGAACGGGAGAGGGTGGGATGATTTGGGAGAATAGCATTGAAATATGTATAATATCATATCTGAAACGAGTCGCCAGTCCAGGTACGATGCCTGATAACTGATGCCTGGGGCTGGTGCACTGGGACGACCCAGAGGGATGGTATGGGGAGGGAGGAGAGAGGAGGGTTCAGGATGGGGGGAGCACGTGTATACTTGTGGCGGATCCATCTCGATGTATGGCAAAAGCAATACAATATTGTAAAGTTAAGCAAAATAAAATTTAATTAAAAAAAAAAATCTGTGAGTCTATTTCGGTTTTGTCAATAAGTTCATTTATAACATTTTTTAATATTCCACATATAAATGATATCATATATTTGTCTGACTTCACTTAGTATAATAATCTCTATGTCCATTTATGTTGCTGCAAATGGCATTATTATATTCCTATTTAATGGCTGAATAATATTCTATTGTATATATATCACATCTTTATTCATTCATCTGTCAACAGACACTTATTTTGCTTCCACATCTTGGCTATTTTAAACAGTGCAAGCAGCAGTTTCTTTACATTGCAAAGTACAGTCTAGACCCATACGTAGAAGGAAACCCATCTCCAGAGGAAGTAATGTGCAGAATATGAATCTACTTTAAACATATAAAATCTTTTACTTAGACCCACACCTTCTCATGTTTGCATGTCATTTGCATAATAAAATAGCTCATTGATGTACCAGTCATTACAGACGAGGTTATACTGTAATAACAGACAGTCCGGAAATACTGACTTAAAGATTTATTTCTCACTTATGCTACATATCTGCCTGAGGTTGGCATGGAAGCTTTTTTGTTGTGATTATTCAGGGACCTCGGAGGGAGTCGTTTTCTTCTCAAACATTACCAGTCCCTCTATGCCCCAGGGCAAGAGGTTCTTGCACTGCCTATTTATTAATAAGTACTCCAACTCCAACATGTCCCCCACTCAAACACAAGGAAGCTCCATCCTACAATGACCCTACTCTTTTCCTGACATTTGAAGCAATACATTCAGCTGTTTAACATCTCAAAGTCACGTAATAGTTCCAAATAAAGCCCAGGTATTGTACTAAAACAGAGCTCTACATGTGCAACTAATTTTAATCTTAATTTTATCAAGGAGGTACTATCATTAGCACCATTTTATAGATGAAGAAACTGAGATCCAGAGAGGATGAATAACTTATTGTGGTCATACAGCTGTAATGATAGTGCTGGGATAGATAGTTTGACTTCATGGGCCGTATTCTTAATTACTACACATCCAATTCAACTTTCCTCAACTGCGCTTATCATCTGCCTACCACTTTCCCATAATCCTACATTCATTCTTCTTGAATTTTCCTGATTTAGGTAAATGGCACACTACCAGCTGTCTTGTAAATGTCACCAGTCTGGGACTTGTCCTTGGTTCCTTTCTTTCTGTCAACTTCCACGTCCAGTTCAAACTAGCTCTCAAGGAAGGCTGATCTTCGCCACCCTCTTCTCTCCTCCTAGTACTGCAGTCCTCTCAGGATCTCTGGCGTGCTGCCCCTACGGTCTATTCTCCACCAAGCAATCAGAATGAATTTTTAAGAATCTATATCTGAAGAATTTGATGTGTCATTCCTTTGCTAAAAATGCTACAATAATTTCCCAAGACATAAGGTATGATGTTTTATTATTCCTTCTGCTGCTGAAACACTGCCTCCTCCAATGCACACGCACACGTGCACACACACACACACACACTCTTAGCTAATTACTGCAAATTTCAGCTTAACTGTAACTTCTTTCCAAAGGCCTCCAGATAGGGTTATGTCCCTCTGCCCTCCCTTTTTAAACTGAAGTATAATTAGTTTATAATGTTGTGTTAGTTTCTGGTGTACAGAGAAGTGATTCAGTCACATATGTGCTGTGTGTGCTCTTAGTTGCTCAGTTGTGTCCAATTCTTTGTGACCCCATGGAGGACTGTAGCCTGCCAGGTTCCTCTGTCTGTGGGATTCTCCAGGAAAGAATACTGGGGTGGGCCATGCCCTTCTCTAGGTGATCTTCCCAACCCAGGGACAGAACCCCAGTATCCCACATGGCAGGCAGATTCTTTACTGTCTGAACCAGCAGGGAAGCCCAAGATTACTGGAGTGGGTACCCTATCCCTTCTCCAGGGGATCTTCCCAACCCAGGAATCAAAGCAGGGTCTCTTGCACTGCAGACAGATTCTTTACCAGCTGAGCTACCATATATACATATGTGTATATATTCTTTCTCCAATTCTTTTCCATTGTAGTTTATTAAAGGATATTGAATATAGTTCCCTGTACTACACGGTAGGTCCTTTTAAAATCTATTTTATATACAATAGTGCATATATGTTAATCCCAAACTCCTAATTTATCTCCTTGCCCCTTTGGTAATTATAAGTTTGTTTTCTCTGTCTGTGAGTCTATTTCCATTTTGTAGATAAGGTCATTTGAATCATTTTTTTAGATTCCACATAAAAGTGATATTATATGGTATTTGTGTTTATCTGACTTACTTCTTGTAAGGGAAGAGCAAATTAGCCAAGATGGTGTTGTCAAGCTCTCTCACCCCATGCTCTCTTGCTCTATGTTTTGTTTAGTTCAGTTCAGTTGCTCAGGCGTGTCCGACTCTTTGCAACCCCATAGAATGCAGTACGCCAGGCTTCCCTGTTCATCACCAACACCCAGAATTACTCAAACTCATGTCCATTGAGTGGGAGATGCCATTCAATCATCTCATTCTCTGTTGTCCCCTTCTCCTCTCACCTTCAATCTTTCCCAGCATCAGGGTCTTTTCAAATGAGTCAGTTCTTCGCATCAGGTGGCCAAAGTGTTGGAGTTTCAGCTTCAGCATCAGTCCTTCCAATGAGTATTCAGGACTGATTTCCTTTAGGATGAACTAATTGGATTTTCTTGCAGTCCAAGGGACTCTCAAGAGTCTTCTCCAACACCACAGTTCAAAAGCATCAATTCTTCAGCACTCAGCTTTCTTTATAGTTCAACTCTCGCATCCATACATGACTACTGGAAAAACCATAGCCTTGACTAGACAGACCTTTGTTGGCAAAGTAATGTCTCTGCTTTTGAATATGCTATCTAGGTTGGTCATAACTTTCTTTCCAAGGAGTAAGTGTCTTTTAATTTCATGGCTGCAATCACCATCTGCAGTGATTTTGGAGCCCAGAAAAATAAAGTCTGACACTGTTTCCCCATCTATTTCCCATGAAGTGATAGGACCAGATGCCATGATCTTCATTTTCTGAATGTTGAGCTTTAAGCCAACTTTTTCACTCTCCTCTTTCACTTTCATCAAGAGGCTTTTGAGTTCCTCTTCACTTTCTGCCATAAGGGTGGTATCATCTGCATATCTGAGGTTATTGATATATCTCCCAGCAATCTTGATTCCAGCTTGTGCTTCTTCCAGCCCAGCGTTTCTCATGATGTACTCTGCATATAAGTTAAATAAACAGGGTGACAATATACAGCCTTGACGTACTCCTTTTCCTATTTGGAACCAGTCTGTTGTTCCATGACCAGTTCTAACTGTTGCTTCCTGAACTGCATACAGATTTCTTAAGAGGCAGATCAGGTGGTCTGGTATTCCCATCTCTTTCAGAATTTTCCACAGTTTATTGTGATCCACACAGTCAAAGGCTTTGGCACAGTTAATCAAGCAGAAATAGATGTTTTTCTGGAACTCTCTTGCTTTTTCCATGATCCAGCGGATGTTGGCAATTTGATCTCTGGTTCCTCTGCCTTTTCTAAATCTAGCTTGAACATCAGGAAGTTCACAGTTCACATATTGCTGAAGCCTGGCTTGGAGAATTTTGAGCATTACTTCACTAGTGTGTGAGATGAGTGCAATTGTGTGGTAGTTTGAGCATTCTTTGGCATTGCCTTTCTTTGGGATTGGAATGAAAACGGACCTTTTCCAGTCCTGTGGCTGGAATTACACCATCGTAATTATCTGGGTCATGAAGATCTTTTTTGTACAGTTCTTCTGTGTATTCTTGCCACCTCTTCTTAATATCTTCTGCTTCTGTTAGGTCCATACCATTTCTGTCCTTTTATCGAGCCCATCTGTGCATGAAATGTTCCCTTGGTATCTCTAATTTTCTTGAAGAGATCCCTAGTCTTTCCCAGTCTGTTGTTTTCTTCTCTGGATATAGGTTAAATAAGCAAGGTGACAATATACAGTCTTGACGTACTTCTTTCCCTATTTGGAACCAGTCTGTTTTTCCATGTCCAGTTTCAGCTATTGCTTCCTGACCTGCGTACAGATTTCTCAGGAGGCAGATCAGGTAGTATGATATTCCCATCTGTAAAATTAAGAATTTTCCACAGATTGCTGTGATCCACATAGTCAAAGGCTTTGGCATAGTCAATAAAGCAAAAGTAGATGTTTTTCTGGAACTCTCTTGCTTTTTTGATGATCCAGCGGATGTTGGCAATTTGATCTCTGGTTCCTCTGCCTTTTCTAAAACCATCTTGAACACCTGGAAGTTCAAAGTTCACATACTGTTGAAGCCTGGCTTGGAGAATTTTGAGTATCACTTTGCTAGCGTGTGAGATGAGTGCAATTGTTTGGTAGTTTGAGTATTCTTGGGCATTGTCTTTCTTTGGGATTGGAATGAAAACTAATCTTTTTCAGTCCTGTGGCCACTGCTGAGTTTTCCAAATTTGCTGGCATATTGAGTGCAGTGCTTTCACAACATCATCTTTTAGGTTTTGAAATAGCTCAACTGGAATTCCATCACCTCCACTAGCTTTGTTCACAGTGATGCTTCTTAAGGTCCATTTGACTTCACATTCCAGGATGTCTGGCTCTAGACGAGTGATCACACCATTGTGATTATCTTGGTCATGAAGATCTTTTTTGTACAGTTCTTCTGTGTATTCTTGCCACCTCTTCTTAATATCTTCCGCTTTTGTTAGGTCCATACCATTTCTGTCCTTTATCGAGCCCATCTTTGCATGAAATGTTCCCCTGGCATCTCTAATTTTGTTGAAAAGATCTCTAGCCTTTCCCTTTCTATTGTTTTCCTCTATTTCTTTGCACTGATCATTGAGGAAGGCTTTCTCATCTCTCCTTGCTATTCTTCGGAACTCTGCATTCAAGTGGGTATATCTTTCCTTTTCTTCTTTGCGTTACTTTTCTTTTCTCTGCTATTTGTAAGGCCTCCTCAGACAACCATTTTGCCTTTTTGTATTTCTTTTTCTTGGGGATAGTCTTGATCACTGCCTCCTGTACAATGTCACGAGCCTCTGTCCATAGTTCTTCAGACACTCTATCAGATGTAATCCCTTGAATCTATTTGTCACTTCCACTGTATAATTGTAAGGAATTTGATTTAGGTTATACCTCAATGGTCTAGCGGCTTTTCCTACTTTCTTCAATTTAAGTCCGAATTTGGCAATAAGGAGTTCATGATCTGAGCCACAGTCAGCTCCCTGTCTTGTTTTTGCTGACTGTATAGAGCTTCTCCATCATGACTGCAAAGAATATAATCAATCTGATTTCAGTGTTGACCATCTGGTGATGTCCACATGTGGGGTCTTCTCTTATGTTGTTGAAGAGGGTGTTTCCTATGACCAGTGCATTCTCTTAGCAAAACTCTATTAGCCTCTGCCCTGCTTCATTCTGTATTCCAAGGCCAAATTTGCCTGTTACTCCAGGTATTTCTTGACTTCCTACTTTTGTATTTCAGTCCCCTATAATGAAAAGGACATCTTTTTTTGGGTATTAGTTCTAGAAAGTCTTGTAGGTTCAACTTCAACTTCTTCAGCATTACTGGTCAGGGTCTAGACTTGGATTACTGTGATAATGAATGGTTTGCCTTGGAAACAAACACAGATCATTCTGTCATTTTTGAGACTGCATCCAAGTACTTCATGTTGGACTCTTTTGTTGACTATGATGGCTACTCCATTCCTTCTAAGGGATTCTTACTCACAGTAGTAGATAGAATGGTCATCTGAGTTAAATTCATCCATTGCAATCCATTTTAGTTCTCCAATTCCTAAAATGTTAATGTTCACTCTTGCTATCTCCTGTTGACCACTTCCAATTTGCCTTGATCCATGGACCTAACATTCCAGGTTCCTATGCAATGTTTCTCTTTACAGCATCAAACTTTAGTCCATCATCAGTCACATCCACAACTGGGTGTTGTTTTTGCTTTGGCTCCATGTCTTCATTCTTTCTGGAGTTATTTCTCCACTCTTCTCCAGTAGTATATTGGGCACCGACCAACCTGGTAAGTTCATCTTTCAGTGTCCTATCTTTTATGTTTTGTAAATAATGACTATGTAACATCTGAAATCTCTTATATACTGTGCATGCATGTCACAAGGTACTTGTTTGGTTACAGTCTACTTTTATTCTGTAAGCACATATAAGCTCCACCTGAAAAAGCCTTTGGGGCTCTGTTATGGCTGCATTATTGTTGAATTTTGGTGGTGTGGTGGTATGGGTGTGCTACGGCTGTGTCTGCTGGGTCAACAAGAGAAGAGAATGCATCATGTCTGCTGTTACGGCTGTCATGCCAATCAGGAGAGAATAAATGTGTTTGCAGTTTCTAGGACTCCTTGAGTTTTCCTCCAGGTTCCCTTCTTATGCCTTGCCTACCCTGGGTTCAGTGAACAGTGAGAAACAGCAGGACTATCGGCATCAATTCAGTTCAGTTCAGTCGCTCAGTCGTGTCTGACTCTTTGCGACCCCATGTATCACAGTACGCCAGGCCTCCCTGTGCATCACCATCTCCTGGAGGTCACTCAGACTCACATCCATCAGGTCAGTGATGCCATCCAGCCATCTCATACTCTGTCATCCCCTTCTCCTCCTGCCCCCAATCCCTTCTAGCATCAGAGTCTTTTCCAATGAGTCAACTCTTCGCATGAGGTGGCCAAAATACTGGAGTTTCAGCTTTAGCATCATTCCTTCCAGAGAAATCCCAGGTCTGATCTCCTTCAGAATGGACTGGTTGGTTCTCCTCGGCATAGTTGGAAGAATTAGCACTTCTCTTAGTATAATAATCTCTAGGTCCATTCATGTTGCTGCAAATGACATTGTTTCTTTCCTTTTTTGTGGCTGGGTAATATTTCAGTACATATATATATACCACATTTTTTTCCATTTATCTACTGATGGACATTTAGGTTGCTTCAGTGTCTTGGCTATTGTGTATACTGTTGCTATGAACATGGGTGCATGTGTCTTTTTAAATTCGAGTTTTGCCTGGTTATATGCCCAGGAATGGGATTGATGGATCATATGGCATCTCTATTTTTAGTTTTTTGAGGAATCTCTATACTGTTTTCCACAGTGACTGTGCCAATTTATATTCCCACCAACAGTGTAGGAGGGGTTCTCTTTTCTCTACACTGTCTCCAACATTTGTTATTTGTACACTTTTTAATGATGGCCATCCCGCCTGGTGTGAGGTGATACCTCACTGTAACCTTGATTTGCATTCCTTTAACAATTAGACATGTTGAGCATCTTTTCATGTGCCTGTCATTATCTTTTTTGTCTTCTTTGGAGAAATGTCTTTTTAGGTTAAAAGATGTGTGTTTTGGAAAGAAAAAATTAACACTGTTTATACTCTCAGATGACATGATTGTATACATAAAAGATCCAAAAGAATCTAATAAAAAGCTGTTAGATCTTATAAGCAAATTTAATGAATTCTCAGGATACAAGAGCAATACATTTAAAAACTCAGCTGTATTCTATACACTAGGAAGGAACAATTGGAAACAGAAATTTTTTGAAAGTACATTCAATTTACATGTAAAATAAGTACATTTAAAATAACATTCAGTACAGAGAATACTTAAAGATAAACCTAACAGCAGACATAGAGAAGAGACTTGTGGATACAGTGGGGGAAGGAAAAGTGGGATGGATTGAGAGGGTAGCGTTGGCATGTATACACTACCATGTGTGAGACAGATGGCTAATGGGAAGCCGCCGTATAGCACAGGGAGCTCAGCTCGGTGCTCTGTGACGACCTAGAGGGGTGGGAGGCAGGCTCAAGAAGGAGGGGATACACGGATACACATAGCTGATTCTCATTGTTATACGGCAAAAACTAACACCACATTGTAGAGAAATCATACTCCAATCAAAAATAAACTTAAAAACCTAACAAAATATATGCAAAATTTGTACGCTAAAGCCTAAAAATCATTGATGACAAAAATAATAAAAATCTAAATAAAGTGCTGTCCTATGGATCAGAAAACTCAGTTTTGTCAAAATGTCAATTTCTCCCAAATTGTTACATAAACGAAGTATAATTCCAATCAAAATCCCAGGAGACTTTTTGTAGAAAGTAATCAACTGATCCTAAAAATTATATGGAAGGGCAAAGGATCTATAGTAGCCAAAACAATTTTGAAAAAGAAAAAAAGTTGGGGGACTAACTGTACCTGATTTTAAGACTTACTGTAAAACTACAGTAACCAGGACAGCATGGTGTTGGCAAAAGGATAGGCATGTAAAGCAACTGAATAGAGTAGACAGCACAGAAACAGACACAAATATTAACTGATTTTCAGCAAATATGCCAAGGCAATACAATAGAAAGGATGGCATTTTCAGTGAATGGTGCTGGGATATTTGAACATCCATTTGTAAAACATGTCATCCATATTATAGTGCCTCATATTATATTCAAATGTTACCTAGAAATGGATCAAAAACCTAAATTTAAGCTTAAAACTATAAAATCTCTAGAGTAAAACATAGGGGAAAATTCTTCATGACACTCACTTTGGCAAAGATTTCTTAGAAAGGACACCAAAAAATCCATTTAAAAAGCTGATAAACTAGATTTTATCAAAATTTAAAACTTCTGTTCTTAAAATGACATCATGAAGAGAGAAAAAAAAAGGACAAACCACAGGACAGGTAGAGGACTGGTAACCAGAATACACAGGACTCTCAAAACTCAAGGAAACCAACAAGCCACTAATGTGGGTAAAAGGTGATATATCATCAAAGAAGAGGTACACATAGCAAATAAGCGCATGAAAAGATGTCAGTGTCATTAGGTGGCAGTATCATTAGTGGTCGGGGAAGGCAATGGCACCCCACCCCAGTACTTTTGCCTGGAAAATCCCATGGACGGAGGATCCTGGTAGGCTCCAGTCCATGGGGTCACTAAGAGTCGGACACGACTGAGCAACTTCACTTTCACGCATTGGAGAAGGAAATGGCAACCCACTCCAGTGTTCTTGCCTGGAGAATCCCAGGGAAGGGGGAGCCTGGTGAGCTTCCGTCTATGGAATCGCACAGAGTCGGACACGACTGAAGCGACTTAGCAGCAGCAGCAGCAGCAGCAGCATCATTAGTGGTGGAGAAATGTAGTTTAGAAGCACAGTGTGATACCACTACACATCTGTTACAAGGGCTCAAATAACAACCAACTGAAAATGCAAAATGCTGGTGAAAGTACTGAGAAACTGGAACTCTCGTACATACACTGGTGGAAGTGCCAAATGGTATAGCCTCTTAGGGGAAGAGTTTAACAGTTTCTTACAGATCCACAGAGAAACCTTCTCTCTCTCTCTTTTTATTAACAGTTTTATTCATAATAACCCAAACTAAAAACAACCAAACAGCCAATTACTGTATGGATAAATGAATTTTGCTACATTCTTTTATAATGGAATATTATTCAGTAAAAATAAGGAATGAACTAATAACACACACAACATTACTGAATTACTTATTTATTTTTTTATCATTTTTGACTGTGCTGGGTCTTCACTGCTGCACACGTTTTCTCTAGTTGCAGTGTGCAGATTTCTCATTGTGGTGGCTTCTCTTGTTGTGGAGCACAGACCCTAAGGGCACATGGGCTCTAGTAGTTGTGGCTGGTGGGGTCTGTACTGGCTGTTCCCAGGCTCCAAGATGAGGGCTCAATAGTTGTGACACACGGGCTTAGTTGCTCCCATGGCATGTGGGATCTTCCCCAACCAGGAATGCGATCAGTGTCCCTTGCATTGCAAGGCAGATTCTTAACCACTGGACCACCAGGGAAGCCCAACATTATTGAATTTAAAAGCAATTTGATGAGTAAAAGAAATCAGATTCAAAGGTTTCAAGCTGTATGATTCCATTTATCGATATATGACATTCTGGAAAAGGCAGAAATAGAAATTAGATCTTTGGTTGCTCAAACTACCGCACAATTGCACTCATCTCACATGCTAGTAAAGTACTGCTCAAAATTCTCCAAGCCAGGCTTCAGCAATATGTGAACCGTGAACTTCCTGATGTTCAAGCTGGTTTTAGAAAAGGCAGAGGAACCAGAGATCAAATTGCCAACATCCACTGGATCATCAACAAAGCCAGAGAGTTCCAGAAAAATATCTCTTTCTGCTTTATTGACTATGCCAAAGCCTTTGACTGTGTAGATCACAATAAACTGTGGAAAATTCTGAAAGAGATGGGAATACCAGACCACCTGATCTGCCTCTTGAGAAATCTGTATGCAGGTCAGGAAGCAACAGTTAGAACTGGTCATGGAACAACAGACTGGTTCCAAATAGGAAAAGGAGTACGTCAAGGCTGTATATTGTCACCATGTTTATTTAACTTATATGCAGAGTACATCATGAGAAATGCTGGACTGGAAGAAACACAAGCTAGAATCAAGATTGCTGGGAGAAATATCAATAACCTCAGATATGCAGATGATACCACCCTTATGGCAGAAAGTGAAGAGGAACTCAAAAGCCTCTTGATGAAAGTGAAAGTGGAGAGTGAAAAGGTTGGCTTAAAGCTCAACATTCAGAAAACGAAGATCATGGCATCTGGTCCCATCACTACGTGGGAAATAGATGGGGAAACAGTGGAAACAGTGTCAGACTTTGTTTTTCTGGGCTCCAAAATCACTGCAGATGGTGACTGCAGCCATGAAATTAAAAGACGCTTACTCCTTGGAAGGAAAGTTATGACCAACCTAGATAGCATATTCAAAAGCAGAGACATCACTTTGCCAACAAAGGTTCGCCTAGTCAAGGCTATGGTCTTTTCTGTGGTCATGTATGGATGTGAGAGCTGGACTGTGAAGAAGGCTGAGCGCCGAAGAATTGATGCTTTTGAACTGTGGTGTTGGAGAAGACTCTTGAGAGTCCCTTGGACTGCAAGGAGATCCAACCAGTCCATTCTGAAGGAGATCAACCCTGGGATTCCTTGTGAAGGAATGATGCTAAAGCTGAAACTCCAGTATTTTGGCCACCTCATGCGAAGAGTTGACTCATTGGAGAAGACTCTGATGCTGGGAGGGATTGAGGGCAGGAGGAGAAGGGGACGAAAGAGGATGAGATGGCTGGATGGCATCACTGACTCAATGGACGTGAGTTTGAGTGACTTCCGGGAGTTGGTGATGGACAGGGAGGCCTGGCGTGCTGCAGTTCATGGGGTCGCAAAGAGTTGGACACGACTGAGAGACTGATCTGATCTGATCTGATCTGCCGGGGGCTAGGGTAGCACTGGGGATTGATTGCCAAGGAGCATGAAGGATCTTTTTAAGATGATGAAAGTATTCTCTACCTTGATTGCAAGATTGGTTACATGATTGTATAAACTCTCAAAATACAGAGTACATTCTGAAAGATGAATTGTATTGTCTGTTAATTGCACTTCAATTAAAAAAAATCAACATTTTACAAGCTTCCTAAAGAAAGCCAATGTGAATGAAATGATAAGAGAATCAAAACCAGCTCAGTGTGACCATTCTAATGTCTCTTCTGCTCCAGTTGCTGCTCTAAACACCTTCCTGCCTGGAGCTGGGCTTATGGTCATGAGCAGGTGGATTCAGGAGGGAAGGAGGAAATTCTGCTTTCCGAGCATTAGCTCAACACTGTTTGGCTGGGAATGCCTTGCTTCATCCAGGGAAGGCAGCACCAAAATTTCAAAAAGTCCCAAATAAACAAAAAACCCACCCCAAACCCAGCCAAACACAAAACAACTACTCTGCTTAAAAATAGTAATTAAAAAAAGAAAATTTCATCACATTTAGAGGGATGTCTGACTTTAATAGTTTTTAATTAACCCAGTTTGCTAATGAGTTAAAGCCATCTTCAGAAGGGATGTTTCTCTTTTCCAATTTTCACATTTCATTAAACCCATAAATTCTGCATCTTGGATGTTTTCTTCCCCACCTCTCAATGTGTGCATTTCAAAAGAAATAGTCTCATCCTTGAGGTACGAGGAAAACTTCCAGCATGTTTTGCCAAAAAACCCATTTGTTGGGGTAGAGAGCAATTGCACAACAATGAAAAATTGTGAGGTAGTACTCAAGAGATTCTTGCAGCTCGCCAAACTAATGCAACAGCTGCAAAGGCATTCTAAGTAAGAGAGTGCAGGTCAAATAGTATCTTTACATTTTGGAAGACTTAGTCTTTTTCCCCTCTAACAGTCTCAGTACAAGATCTCATCAAGCATACTGCATATACATATTGCCAAACACATCTGAAAATTCAAAGAACAGCACCAATGTGTTTTATTTCAGATGTTGGGCCCCACCATTTCCCATAATAGTTGATTATTTTCCCTTCTGTGCTTGAGGAACTGAGTGGAAATTTGGGTGATTCCCATGCCTTAGGATCTGGCATAAAAATATATGACAGCCATATTTCTGAGAAGTTTTTTTTTTAAATTATTTTCACAATTAATAACTTTTTCACCCTGTTGTCAAGTCTTGTTTCCCGTACTTTGACAGAGAAATACAGTTGTTCTATTTAGAAGGGTACAGAATATTGGTATAATCAGATCTCCCCAAAAGTCCTTGCTGGTTTCAACAAATCATACCTTACCTGTACCAGATCCATTATTTTCTTATTTTTATGAGATTAGTATGATAGTATTTAATGGCATGAAAGTTCTGGGGAAAATGTGATTGTATGAAAAATAAGTCTTGAAAATAGCTACTGGACAGAATTACTGCCAGACACCCCACAGAGACTGAGCTAGAACTGTGCTTGAGTGTCTCCTGTGGAGGTATGGATCAGCAGTGGGCTGCCACAGGTGCAGGGGCTCTGGGTGCAGCAGACCTGGTATGACATAAGCCCTCTTGGAGGAGGTCACCATTAACCTACCACAAAACTGACAGAACTTATATTGGACTGGGGAAACAGACTTTTGGAGGACACAAACAAAACCTTGTGTGCACCAGGACCCAGGAGAAAGGAGCAGTGACCCCAAATGTGACTGACCCAGACTTGCCTGTGAGTGTTCAGGAGTGTTTGGAAGAGGCATGGGTCTGCTGCAGAGTTGGGGGCACTCAGTGTGGCAGTGCATGCATGGGACCTTTGGAAGGAGGTCACCATTATCTTCATTACCTCCACCATAGTTTGGCCTCAGGTCAAACAACAGGGAGGGAACACAGTACCAACCATCAACAGATAACTGGATTAAAGATTTACTGAGCATGACCTATCAATGTCAGTTTCTTGCTTCAACTGCCAGGCACTGGGGAAGCTGTGCCACATCAGGAAATCTTGAAGGGAAGATCCTTCAGCTTCCCCAGTGCCTGGCAGTTGAGGCAAGAAGCTGACATTGATGGGACTAAATTTTGTAGGACCTTCCCTTGGGAAGACCTTCCTAGGGCTGAGAGGAGCTACTCCACATTCAGGGTCAGTAGGGGCGGTTGTGAGGTAAGGAGCAGCGGTTGCGCTTTGCTGGAGCAGCTGTGAAGAGATACCACACGTCCAAGGTAAGAGAAACCCAAGTAAGACAGTAGGTGTTGCGAGGGGCATCAGAGGGCAGACACACAAACCATAATCACAGAAAACTAGTCAGTCTAATCACACGGACCACAGCTTTGTCTAACTCAATGAAACTAAGCCATGAAATGTGGGGCCACCCAAGATGGGCGGGTCATGGTGGAGAGGTCTGACAGAAGGTGGTCCACTGGAGAAGGGAATGGCAAACCACTTCAGTATTCTTACCTTGAGAACCCCATGAACAGTATGAAAAGGCAAAATGATAGGATACTGAAAGGGGAACTCCCCAGGTTGGTAGCATATTGGGTCGGTGGTCCCAATATGCTACTGGAGATCAGTGGAGAAATAACTCCAGAAAGAATCAAGGCATGGAGCCAAAGCAAAAACAATACCCAGTTGTGGATGGGACTGGTGAAAGGAACAAGGTCCAATGCTGTAAAGAGCAATATTGCATAGGAACCTGGAATGCTAGGTCCATGAATCAAGGCAAATTGGAAGTAGACAAACAGGAGATGGCAAGAGTGAACATCGACATTCTAGGAATCAGGGAACTCAAATGGACTGGAATGGGTGAATTTAACTCAGATGACCATTATATCTACTACTGCAGGCAGAAATCCCTTAGAAGAAATGGAGTAGCCATCATGGTCAACAAAAGAGTCTGAAATGCAGTACTTGGATGCAATCTCAAAAATGACAGAATGATCTCTGTTTGTTTCCAAGGCAAACCATTCAATATCATAGTAATCCAAGTCTATGCCCCAACCAGTAACACTGAAGACACTGAAGCTGAACGATTCTATGAAGACCTATAAGACCTTTTAGAACTAACACCCAAAAAAGATGTTCTTTTCATTATAGTGGACTGGAATGCAAAAGTAGGAAGTCAAAAAACACCTGGGATAACAGGCAAATTTGGCCTTGGAATATGGAATGAAGCAGGACAAAGGCTAATAGAGTTTTGCCAAGAGAACACACTGGTCATAGAAAACACCCATAGCAAACACAAGAGAAGACTCTACATGTGGACATCACCAGATGGTCAACACCGAAATCAGATTGATTATATTCTTTGCAGCCAAAGACGGAGAAGCTCTATACAGTCAGCAAAAACAAGACCAGGAGCTGACTGTGGCTCAGATCATGAAGTCCTTGTTGCCAAATTTGGACTAACATTGAGGAAAGTAGAGAAAACCACTAGACCATTGAGGTATGACCTAAACCAAATCCCTCATGATTATTCAGTGGAAGTGACAAATAGATTCAAGAGATTACATCTGATAGACAGAATGCCTGAAGAACTATGGATGGAGGTTCATGACATTGTACAGGAGGCAGGGATCAAGACCATCCCCAAGAAAAAGAAATGCAAAAAGGCAAAATGGTTGTCTGAGGAGGCCTTACAAATAGCAGAGAAAAGAAGAGAAGTAAGTCAAAGGAGAACAGGAAAGATATACCCATTTGAATGCAGAGTTCCAAATAGCAAGGAGAGATAAGAAAGCCTTCCTCAATGATCAGTGCAAAGAAATAGAGGAAAACAATAGAATGGGAAAGGCTAGAGATCTCTTCAAGAAAATTAGATATGCCAAGGGAATATTTCATGCAAGGATGGGCACATTAAAGGACAGAAATGGTATGGACCTAACAGAAGCTATTAAGAAGAGGTGGCAAGACTACACAGAAGAACTATACATAAAAGATCTTCATGACCCAGATAACCACGATGGTGTGATCACTCACCTAGAGCCAGACATGCTGGAGTGTGAAGTCAGGTGGGCCTTAGAAAGCATCACTACTAACAAAGCTTAGTGGAGGTAATGGAATTCTAGCTAAGATTTAAAATCCTAAAAGATGATGCTGTGAAAGTGCTGCATTCAATATGCCAGCAAATTTGGAAAACTCAGCAGTGGCCATAGGATTGGAAAAGATTAGTTTTCATTCCAATCCCAAAGAAAGGCAATGCCAAAGAATGCTCAAACTATCGCACAATTGTACTCTTCTCACATGCTAGCAAAGTAATGCTCAAAATTCTCCAAGCCAGGCTTCAACAGTACGTCAACTATGAACATCCAGATGTTCAAGCTGGATTTAGCAAAGGCAGAGGAACCAGAGATCAAATTGCCAACATCCATTGGATCATGGAAAAAGCAAGAGAGTTCCAGAAAAACATCTATTTCTGATTTATTGACTATGTCAAAGCCTTTGACTGTGTGGATCACAACAAACTGTGGAAAATTCTTAATTGTTATAGAAGGGAATACCATACCACCTGACCTGCCTCTTGAGAAACCTATCTTCAGGTCAGGAAGCAACAGTTAGAACTGAACATGGAAGAACAGCCTGGTTCCAAATAGGAAAAGGAGTACATCAAGGCTGTATATTGTCACCCTGCTTATTTAACTTCTATGCAGAGTACATCATGACAAACACTGGGCTGGAAGAAGCACAAGCTGGACTCAAGATTGCTGGGAGAAATATCAATAACCTCAGATATACAGATGACACCACCCTTATGGCAGAAAGTGAAGAGGAACTAAAAAGCCTCGTGATGAAAGTGAAAGAGGAGAGTGAAGAAGTTGGCTTAAAACTCAGCATTCAGAAAACTAAGATCATGGCATGTGGTCCCATCACTTTATGGCAAATAGATGGGGAAATAATGGAAACAATGTCAGACTTTGTTTTCTGGGGCTCCAAAATCACTGCAGATGGTGACTGTGCAGCCATGAAATTAAAAGATGCTTGTTCCTTGGAAGAAAACCTATCACCAACCTTTGCCAACAAAAGTCCATCTAGTCAAAACTATGGTTTTTCCAGTAGTCATGTATGGATGTGAAAGTTGGACTGTAAAGAAAGCTGAGCGCCGAACGATTGATTCTTTTGAACTGTCGTTTGGAGAAGTCTTGAGAGTCCCTCCAAAGGAAATCAGTCCTGAATATTCTTTGGAAGTACTGATGCTGAAGCTGAAGCTGAAGCTCCAAAGCTTTGGCCACATGATATGAAGAACTGACTTGTTGGAAAAGACTCTGATGCTTGGAAATATTGAAGACAGGAGGAGAAGAGGACAACAGAGGAAGAGATGGCTGGATGGCATCACCAACTCAATGAACATGAATTTGATGAACAGGAAAGCCTGGTGTGCTGCAGTCCACGGGGTCTCAGAGTTGGACATGACTGAGAAACTGAACTGAACTGAAATGATTACTGGACACGAGTTTGAGTGAATTCTGGAAGTTGGTGATAGACAGGGTGGCCTGGCGTGCTGCAGTTCATGGGGTCGCAAAGAGTCGGACACGACTGAGCGACTGAACTGAACTGAAGGAGCAAATATTGTTTCTCAAACCATCAGAACAACTTTTATTATAACATATTTGTCTCAATTTCTTTTAACTTTTGCTTAATTTTTTAAATATAAATGAACTGATCTGAATTATATTTGGGAAGACTATCTATATGAAACAATCAAGAGTATGATTCTTACCAAGAAAATCTGATTACAACATAGAACACGAGGAAAGCTTCTATAACATAGGATTTACATATTCTAATAAGAGAGGGACCATGGCAATAATATCTCTCTTTCTTTGATATTTAAACTCAAGTTTTCCAAGACAGAACACTTGCATTTAACCCTCCTGAACTTCTTTCTCTGTTATTATGTGCTTATGTTTAAAGTCATTTTCCCCTCTTTATTTCCTTCAGCTTCCAAATTTTACCCATCAGCACATCTCAAATATAGCTCCGATCTGTCCAGTTTCCTACATCCCTGAAAAACTAGTCCAAGCCACTATCTTCTCTTTTCCAAAGGAGGGGTTGACATATTTGTTTTGTAAAGGGACAGATAGTGAATATTTTTGCCTATATTGACCATACATTGTCCATGGCAACTGCTCAACTCTGCCATTGTAGCACAAAGCAGACATAGGCAACACATAAATGTAGCTGAGTTCCATTAAAATTTTATTTATAAAAGCAGACCATTGCAAGCAGTTTGCAGACACCTGATCTGGACAACCTCAATAAGCTTTTCACTCCCCACATGCACTCTAGCTCCCCTCCTATTCCTTCATACTGCAGCCAGGCTGATCCCTTCACAACTCAGATCTGATCACTTCACATCTACCAATGACTTTCCATTGCCCTAAAGGTCTAAAATTCTTATCATGGCTGAAGGCCCTGTACTTTCTTGTCTGACTACTCCAGCCTCATGAAGTAGAGTCTTTTTCACTCTCTGTATTTCATTCATGAGGACCATTTTCCTCCTTGAAAATCTCTTTTAACTAACTGTTTACACTCAGTTAACTCCTATTTACCCAAGTCTCAGTTTATATGTCATTTCCTTATTAATAAAAAGATATTTGGCCACCATCTTTACTTGGGCTAATATAGCTAACTCAGCACTTACTTCATAGCAGGTGCCATTAAATAATTTTGTTATAATTTACTTAATGTTTGTCTCATTAAATAATGTTATCTGAGTCTAAGGACCACATCTTGCTTACTTCCGTATTTCCTGAGTCTAATACAGTGCTAGATACATAGTCCATATATCCATTAGTAATACGCCTGGCTGCAAATAACTGAACCTGATTGCAATACCCAAATGAAATAGAGGTTTATCTTTGTCATATGGGATAAAGGCTGAAGACAGGCAGTCCTGGGCTTGTATGGTATTTCGATAATATATTCAAATCTCAGTGTTACATGTTTTTTTTCCTTTATCGCTGTATCCTCTTGGTGGCAAAATGGCTGCCATTGTTCCAGGAATTGTATCTGCATTCCATACAGAGAAGTCAAAGATACTGCCAAATGACTCGCTCCTTTTTTAAAATAGAGTGACTGTGTTATTGTGTTGCTTTAGTTGCTAAGTCATGCCTCACTCTTTTGCAACCCCATGGACTGTAGCCCCACCAGGCTGCTCTGTCCATGGGATTTCCCAGGCCATAATACTGAAGTGAGTTGTCATTTCCTTCACCAGGGGATTCTCTCCTCTTTTTTAAAAACAAATTCTTCCCTTTCCCTCTTATTGTCTAGACCTGATCACATGGTAACACCTAATTGCAATTGAGTCTGGCAGGTTACTATTTTAGCAGATTGCATTAATATCTTGAAAAAGATGGAATTGTATTAGGAAGGATCAAAAGGAGAATGACTGTCAAATAAACGAGTAGTGTCTGTCCTACTAAGCCTTCCCTGATGGCTCAGCAGATAAAGACTCTGCTGAGTCTTTATAGGACAGGAGATTGTCTCCTATACAATATAGGAGACACAGGAGACTCAGGTTCAATCCCTGCGTCAGGAAGATCCCACGGAGAAGGAAATGGCTACTCACTCCAGTATTCTTGCCTGGAAAATTCTATGGACATAGGAGCCCTACTAGGCAAGTTCAATAAATATTTTTGAGTCACCTAATGATCACTATGAACAAAGCTAGTGGAGGTGATGGAATTCCAGTGGAACTATTTCAAATTCTGAAAGATGATGCTGTGAAAGTGCTGCACTCAATATGCCAGCAAATTTGGAAAACTCAGCAGTGGCCACAGGACTGGAAAAGGTCCGTTTTCATTCCAATCCCAAAGAAAGGCAATGCCAAAGAATGCTCAAACTACTGCACAATTGCACTCATCTCACATGCAAGTAAAATAATGCTCAAAATTCTCCAAGCCAGGCTTCAGCAATACGTGAACTGTGAAATTCCAGATGTTCAAGCTGGATTTAGAAAAGGCAGAGGAACCAGAGATCAAATTGCCAACATCTGCTGGATCATGGAAAAAGCAAGAGTTCCAGAAAAACATCTATTTCTGCTTTATTGACTATGCCAAAACCTTTGACTGTGTGGATCACAATAAACTGTGGAAAATTCTGAAAGAGATGGGAATATCAGACCACCTGATCTGCCTCTTGAGAAATCTGTATGCAGGTCAGGAAGCAACAGTTAGAACTGGACATGGAACAACAGACTGGTTCCAAACAGGAAAAGGAGTACGTCAAGGCTGTATATTGTCACCCTGCTTATTTAACTCATATGCAGAGTACGTCATGAGAAACGCTGGGCTGGAAGAAGCACAAGCTGGAATCAAGATTGCCAGGAGAAATATCAATAACCTCAGATATGCAGATGATACCACCCTTATGGCAGAAAGTGAAGAGAAACTAAAAAGCCTCGTGATGAAAGTGAAAGAGGAGAGTGAAAAAGTTGGCTTAAAGCTCAACATTCAGAAAATGAAGATCATGGCATCTGGTCCCATCACTTCATGGGAAATAGATGGGGAAAGAGTGAAAACAGTGTGAAACTTTATTTTTCTGGGCTCCAAAATCACTGCAGATGGTGATTGCAGCCATGAAATTAAAAGATGCTTACTCCTTGGAAGGAAAGTTATGACCAACCTAGATAGTATATTAAAAAACAGAGACATTACTTTGCCAACAAAGGTCCCGTCTAGTCAAGGCTATGGTTTTTCCAGTGGTCATGTATGGATGTGAGAGTTGGATTGTGAAGAAAGCTGAGCACCAAAGAATTGATGCTTTTGAACTGTGGTGTTGGAGAAGACTCTTGAGAGTCCCTTGGACTGCAAGGAGATCCAACTAGTTCATCCTAAAGGAGATCAGCCCTGGGATTCCTTGTGAAGGAATGATGCTAAAGCTGAAACTCCAGTACTTTGGCCACCTCATGCGAAGAGTTGACTCATTGGAAAAGACTCTGATGCTGGGAGGGATTGAGGGCAGGAGGAGAAGGGGACGACAGAGGATGAGATGGCTGGATGGCATTACCGACTCGAATGTTGTGAGTTTGAGTGAATTCCGGGAGTTGGTGATGGACAGGGAGGCCTGGTGTGCTGTGATTATGGGGTTGCAAAGAGTCGGACACAACTGAGCGACTGAACTGAACTGAAGGAAGACTTCAAAATTGATTCAAAGTTGAAATAATTTTACCATAGAAAAAGAATGTGAATAAAAGTGGCACCTTGACCTATATAAAATTTTCTTATTTTTAACAAATTTCACACTTGTGATTAATTTTCTAGGTCTTCATTTGCTATAACAGTTTTCAAAGTTCAGGAAAAAGGCATTTAGAGGGGCAAAATCCAAACTTCTAACAATTGTTTGACCTTTTTGGCTTTTGCTTCTGCAGAGATTTTCAAACAACACTATGCTGGAATGGGTTTACTAATAGATGCATTCTAAGCCAACATTATTTTCTTTGGAAATACCTTATTACGAAATTATAATATATAAATATTTTAGCAGTAATAACATGGGTAATAGTCCTTAATGGCCTGATCTGCCTATGAGCTTCTAGTTCAAGGTATGGTGTTATTTTCAGGCAACACTATAAAATTCTGATTTTATGTTGTCTTGCTGTGAACATCTTCAAGTCAAATAGCAGTAGTGATGCTCTTCCCTTATTTAATTTTTTAATAGCTCCCTAACCTACATTCAGGAGAATCTTTATATAAAATGTTACCAAAAGATAGCAAATCTTCTGCTGTCTGTTTTCCTTTTAGTGCAAGCTTTTTTTTTTTTTTTTTTTGCAGTTCTGATTCAGTTTAGAAAAGTGAAAATTAGATTTTCCTGAGGTATTAAAGAATAGGAGCAAATGCGGTTTTAAGATCAAGGTACAGTATTAAGAATTTTACAGTGCTTATAGCACTTGAGAATTTGTTATCTGGAAAACTGAAATCCTTTCACAAATATCAGTCTCTTGGTCAGTATCCTGGAGCCATTGACTTGCTCAGCTCCCTGACCCCTTTTCCTGGTGAGTGCTCCCTGATTCTCTTTTGGGGAACCACCTCTCCCATTGTGTGCAGATGTGGCAGGGTTGCTAGGACTCAAGCCAGCACTTGGAGTCCTCTTGTAAGATTTTGCATCACATCTTTTGTGGTTGGGGTTCATTTATCAAACCACTGTCACCAAAACGAGACCACTCAGAGGCTGCCCTGCTTCCTATGCAGTCAGTCTTCCTGACTGCTTCCTTCCTAGTCAGTCTTTCTATGACATGACTCTCCAATGTCCCTTCAATTCTGTGAGCTGGTCCACATCCTTCAACAAATTCCTCTTCTGTTGACTCCAGTGGTTGCAACTGCAAAACCCTAGTGATACAATCCACTAAACTGGAATATAAGCTCCATGATGCGGGGGCTGTGGTGGAGACTGCTAGAGAATTACCCAGTGCCCTTTCTCTTTTACCAGCAGATTTCCAGTTTTATTTGGCGTGGAAAAATGTCCAGCAAAAGTGTTCACCCTGACATTGGTTTACAGCTAGCAGTAACCCTCTGGTCAATGACATGAGCAGAAGTCTGAGATTTCTGGGAAGCCTTCACTTTTCTAACACAGGCATTGCCACATCCTTCTCCCTTCCTCCTGCTTGACTGGAATGTAGATACAATTCCTGACAGTGTGATCATGATCATGAAACAGCAAGCAGGTGTACTAAACCAGCCTAAGGAGCTGAGCAGAAAGGTGGAAAGAGACTGGGTCCCTGCTGGCTTCACAGCACATCCTACAGTTCTGGCTGTCTCGCTTGTGATTTCTTAAGTGAAAATCATGGAACACTCTTTGGAAGTCACTGGAGTGGGACTTTGCATTCCTTAGAGTTATTCTGGTTCCTAACTCTTAGGGGTGCTTTGTCTACTTCATTCAGTGTTTTAACCTCTGCCCCTGAAACAATATCTGGCATAGGGTAGTTGTTAAAATACATTTGTTGGATGAATGAATGATAATCACTAATGAGAACCCTCATTTCTGTGGATTAATCATCCCAATTTCACAGATGGGGAAAATGGTACATACATTTAATAGACTTGCAGTTAGTGGCTGTATCACTAATTTGTCCATCCTTACGCATGTAAATTGCAGAAAATAAAGCTGTCTGAAGAGAAAGAATATATGTAAAAAAGAGAATAAATCACTACTTAGTAATAACTTCTGAACCAGGAAATATGGAAAAGTGAGATATTACAGAATTTGAGGCTCTATGAAAGTGAAAGTGGAGAGTGAAAAGGTTGGCTTAAAGCTCAACATTCAGAAAACGAAGATCATGGCATCCGGTCCCATCACTACATGGGAAATAGATGGGAAAACAGTGGAAACAGTGTCAGACTTTATTTTTCTGGGCTCCAAAATCACTGCAGATGGTGACTGCAGCCATGAAATTAAAAGACGCTTACTCCTTGGAAAGAAAGTTATGACCAACCTAGATAGCATATTCAAAAGCAGAGACATTACTTTGCCAACAAAGGTTCGCCTAGTCAAGGCTATGGTCTTTCCTGTGGTCGTGTACGGATGTGAGAGATGGTTTGTGAAGAAGGCTGAGCGCCGAAGAATTGATGCTTTTAACTGTGGTGTTGGAGAAGACTCTTGAGAGTCCCTTGGACTGCAAGGAGATCCAACCAGTCCATTCTGAAGGAGATCAGCCCTGGGATTTCTTTGGAAGGAATGATGCTCAAGCTGAAACTCCAGTATTTTGGCCACCTCACGTGAAAAGTTGACTCATTGGAGAAGACTCTGATGCTGGGAGGGATTGAGGGCAGGAGGAGAAGGGGACGACAGAGGATGAGATGGCTGGATGGCATCACTGACTCGATGGATGTGAGTCTGAGTGACCTCTGGGAGTTGGTGATGGACAGGGAGGCCTGGCGTGCTGTGGTTCATGGGGTCACAGAGAGTCAGACATGACTGAGCGACTGATCTGGTCTGATGTTGGTCCTTCATCTCATTGCTATAGTATGTTTCTGTCAATAGTTGTGCCTACTAACTTAAGCTTCATGCTCAATTGAATGTACAATACCTTGTTCTTCAGAGATAAGATAGAACAACTGGTCTGCAATCTGTGAGTCATAAACTGAATTATTTCCCCAATGGCCATAAAACTTCAGGGCAGAGCCACCTTTGTTACCTTGTCCAGTCCTTCTTGTCATCATATTTGTTATGAATCTGTGTTTCTCAGCTCTACCCCTTGACTCTTGGCTCTATGATGCTGGGGTTGGGACTCTGCACACCACCTTTTTTGTCCACCAGCTGGCTCCTGTTGAGTCCCACCAACAGGAGACACTAGAGGAGACTGGAAGGCAGGAGGAGGAAAGGGGGACTTGGTCCTTCTGTCTTTTTTTGTTGTTGTTGCTACCACCAGGGTAACCCCAGCAATGGCCCTTCATCCTCTCAGTGGCAGTTTGTTCCAGTCCCCAGCTTTGTCAATGGCTCCCCCAGAACTTGCCTCATCATCCCACATCAGAGGTACCAGGATCGTCAGAGCAGAATCCCCTCCCCTGAGGTCTGAGTACCAGCTCAGTGGGGTGCTTCTTCCAACAGCAGAGGCTGTAAACACTCCCACCTTTTCCCTTTGTTTCCTGAGCCCTAAGGGAGAGAAGTTACCCTCTCTTGTGTTACCTTGTATTCCCTTTTGCCTTTCAGTACTCAAACACCATCAAACCAGGTCCTTATATCTTATTTTCTCAGCTAAATTAATGAGGTAGTTTCTCTTTTCCTAGCTTGACATAAAGTGACATGTGTATCTTGTCTAACATAGCAGAATGGTGGCTGGTAGGCCTTGCCTTGTGTTAACAACCTCCTTTACATTGGTCTTTAATCACCTATATCCAACCTTCTTCTACCAAAACAGCTCCTCTTTATATGGTATTTGGCTTCCACATAAGATTCTTGGGCCACAGGCTCAAAAAGGTTGGAAATCAGGGACCTGAGCTAATTGATCCTTGATAACTGAGAAGTGATTTAAGTAAAGAACTTAAGATATGTGTAGTTCATAAAAACTTTAAGTGGAAGTCGCTCAGTTGTGTCCGACTCTCTGCGACCCCATGGACTGTAGCCTGCCAGGCTCCTCTGTCCATGGAATTCTTCAGGCCAGAGTAATAGAGTAGATAGTTGTTCCCTTCTCCAGGGGATCTTTCCAACCCAGGGATATTCCCAACCCAGGTCTCCCACATTGCAGGTGGATTCTTAACCATCTGAGCCACCAGGGAAGCCCAAGAATACTGGAGTGGGTAGCCTATCCCTTTTCCGGGGGAACTTCCCGACCCAGGAATTGAAGCGGGGTCTTCTGCTTGGCAGGTGGATTCTTTACCAGCTGAGCTACCCACTGTAGTAAATAAAACTGAAAGCACATTAAAGAATATTAAATAGTTAATAAAAAAATAATACCTGTTGGGTTTTTGAAATCCAAAGCTGTTATCTCCTCAATGTCCTCCTAACTGGTTGTAATGATTTTGCCCCATGAAAATCCTCACCATCCTTGAAGACTCAGCTTCACTCCTATTCCTGTCTAGAGAGCCTCCCCTAATAAGCTGGCGTTCATCGTTCTCTCTGTAAACTTGGTGACACAGAGTCTATTCACTCCATTAAGTATGGCACTTGGTTTTGCTCTGCAATGAGATTATGAGTCCTTAAGGCAGAGAACAAGGACTTTTCACTGGCATTTCCTGTTAGAGGCGGTACTTGGTCCTGTCTAACTAGATAGCAGGAAGTAGGGGAAAGAGCAGAGAATTGAGAATCAGAAGAATTGAGAATTAGAAGATTTGATCTGATGTCAGGTATGTTGTTCATTCACCAATGTTCATGGAGCACCTTCCTAATGTTAAATACTTTCTTGGGTCTCCGTTGCATCATCTGTGAAGTAGAGAGAATAATGCCCATCCTATAGGTTATGTTGGCATATTTATGAGATAATTCATGTAAAACTGCTCTGTAACTATTAACTGTTATATCACAGTATATGTTCTAAATGTACCTGTTGGATAAAATGTTATAAGGTCAATACTCTCAAGGCAATTACTCAAACAGATCTGAATATTTTTTCTTGGTCACTTGATCTCTTTAGGGCTTTATGATATTCTAATTTTGTTGTGTCACTCACAATTGTTAAGGGACTTAAATGTTCTCAGGAAAGCTGGCTATTACCACCACATCATTGGACATGCAGTCAAATACCTGTGATATGGCTGCTACAAATTGTCCATCAGCTTTTGGAACTTTGCCAGGACCCCATTCAGCCAAAAAGCTCAGGCTTGAATTGATCAGACATCCCAAGAAGTTACATAAAAAATTTTCTTAAAGGCCTGCAACAGAAAGAATTGAACAGGGATCAGTGATGACCTGACTCATCAGTGCTGAACCTGGAAATAATGATCCAGGTTGCTGAAAGCCTTGGCTTTTCTCTCTCTTTTGTCTCTTCTCTCCTAATTTTAAGCATAATTATTTCCTACATCTTTTTTAGGGGTTCCCAGAATATAATGAACATTCTTTTATAAAATGTCCTATCTGAAAATGTTCTCTCCTTCCATTTAAAATATCTTTTAATGTAAAATAAGGATAATCTGATTTTGCTTTGCATCAGGGACCACCCATCTAAAGTGGTTCCAGTTTATATTTCTGGAAATTACCTAGAGCTAGAGTGGAATGCCTTAATTTGGGTTGCCTTGAAATCCGAGCCTGAGATAAGGAATTGGATGCAGGTGGTTTGTTTAGGGGGTGATCCTAGGAAGCAGGAGTGAGGGAGTTGGGCATGAGTCAGGAGAGGAGGAATAGTTTGCTGGGAGCATTGTGAGGAGGGCAATTCTACTGAGACCACCTGAACAGCTAACAGAATGCCACCCAGAATTGTCCTCCTGAAAGACAGTGGTTCTTGCTCCTTATCAGTTGAGGGTTTGCCCATAAGCTCTACCTGCCCTGCATGTTCAGGCTGTATTCCTCATGCCCAGACAAATAAGCTCCAAAGTATAGTACATGCTGAATGCAGAGTCCCATTTGAGATGGAATACTTTTAGTAGTGGTAGAAGAAAAGAAGGGGGTGGAGCTATATTCAGAAACCACATTCTGTGCAGAAACTTGTAACCCATTGTGACTAAATGTTACACATGGGACATGTGTTGGAAAAAAATCAGGAATTTTTACTTTAGCCTACACCTGCTTTTCTTCTTCCTAATTTTTTTAAACCTTATACTTAAAAAAACCTCAATAAATGTTCTTTTTAATATCATGTATTTTTAATTTGCTAGTAGGAAGCATATTATTTCTGGTCATTTTGAATATTTTCACTTAACTCTTAACTATGGACTAAACCTATGGACTAAGCCTACGGACTGGCAGTCTACACAACTGAAGGGCAAATGGCACGTGCAAAGATGTTCTGTCTTTCTAATTATTTGCAAATGTTTCCTCCATCTTCAAAGCTGGTAGCATAACATCTTCAAATCTCTCTCTGACTCTGATTCTCCTGTCTTCAGCTTTCAGTTTTAAAGACTCTTGTGATTACATTGGATCCACCAGTATATAATCCAGGTTAAACCCCCATCCCAAGATTCTTAGTTTTATCATATTTGCAAATTCCTTTCTGCCGTGTGGGAAAGTGTATTTCCATGATCTGGTGATTAGGATGTTGACATCTTGTGGGATGGAGGTGTTGTTCATTCACACCATGTAACCTATAGGACCAGAGAGTCCTTATACAGGTGTACAGGTGGCAGCCCAATTGCTAAAAATTTTTCTGTTGGCGACCTGGTGAATGGGAACACCCTTGATGTGTCAGATGTTTAAAATGCAAATAAGGGCATTGGCTTTGGTTGATGTTTAGAGGTTGTATTAATGCTCTGCAGAGATATGAGAGGCTGAGGGTTGTTAAAACTCTAAAGGCTAAATGCGAGAGCTTGAGGGCCTCTCTGTAGAAGCTTTTTGCAGATTTTGAGAGGCCAGTGGAAGTGGAAATTAGAAGCAAGTGCAGAACTTGCTAGTTAAAATCAAGGAGCTTGGTAAACCTCTGGACACTCAACAAGCCAGGTCTGTAGTGCTAAGGGCAGGATTGGGAAAGTTTAGGACTCTGATATGGGTGACAAGGACATCTAGGTGGAGGCTCACAAGGATTCTGGCTCTGTAGACTCCTTTGAACCCACAAAAGTTTCAGCCTACCCCTCTCTACGAAGAGAGCAAGCCCTTCCCTGTGTGGGAAGACAATGGCAGAGACTGGCCTCAACAAGGCAGCACGTGCCTCTCTAAGGAGCAGACCTGTTGTTCTCCTAAATGCCAGTGTGATAATGAGGTGAATTCCCAGCAGAAACTCCCTATGGCCTGATAAGGAAGGAAAGATTACACCTCCAAGGAACTGCAGAGGCTGACTAGCACATGCTGGCAGGAGCCAGGGCAATCTGCCTGGGAATAGAGGGACTGGGGGCAGGAGGAGAAGGGGACAACAGAGGATAAGATGGCTGGATGGCATCATCGACTCGATGGATGTGAGTCTGAGTGAACTCTGGGAGTTGGTGATGGACAGGGAGGCCTGGCGTGCTGCAGTTCTTGGGGTTGCAAAGAGTCAGACATGACCGAGCAACTGAACTGAACTGAACTGAACTGAATCAAGGAGGCAGACATAAAACTGAATAAACAAGAATTCACTGGCCTTAGGAAACTTTCTCAGTACATGGGGTTTAACCCTGGCAAGGATCTCAGGGGATGGCACAAACTTGCTGCTTAGAGTGGTTGTTAGAAATCTGGGCTGTGGCCAGTGGCTGCCTGGAAAGAGAAGAATGAACACAGTTCCTAAAGAAGACTACCAGCGCCTTGGTGGCAATTCAACTATGCTGGGTTCCTTTCCTCCTGGAAAAGCCAGTGATTAGTCCTCACAGATACAGATGCCATGTTCTCAGTATGGGTTTGCCTTTCCTATCTGCAAAGCTGCAGCCAAAACTTATCTAGGAACTTACAAAATGCCTGATCTGCAGGCATGAAACCCAGGACAGTGTGACATCTGACCATAGGACCCACTTCAGAGCAGGTAGGTCAAAACCAGTAGACTTGGACATAAAAGGCAAGATCTAGAGAAGTAGATGTAGATATATATATATATATATATATATATATATATATATATATAGTATGATCCCATCTGTTTTTGAAAAACAGTTGACAACTGCATGTCATATATGTATTTATGTTTGTTCATGTTTCTAGCAGCATGTAAGTGTCATGAAATGATACAAAGCAGTTCATTAACACTGGTTACATGGGAGCTGAGATGAAGCAGAGGGATGTCTAATAGAGAGGGAAGGACTGGGGGAGGGGGAAGTTTAAAAAAAAAAGATGTTTGTTGTTCAGTTGCTCAGTCGTGTCCAATTGTTTACAACCACATGGACTGCAGCAAGCCAGGTTTCCTTGTCCTTCACTATCTCCTGGAGTTTGCTCCAACTCATCACCATTGAGTTGGTGATGCCATCCAACCATCTCATCCTCTATCATCCCATTCTCCTCCTGCCTTCAATATTTCCCAGCATCAGGTTCTTTTCTGATGGGTTGGCCCTTCACATCAGGTGGCCAAAGTGTTGGAGCTTCAGCTTCAGCATCAGTCCTTCCAATCAATATTCTGGGTTGATTTTCTTTAGGTTTAACTGGTTTGATTCTCAGGAGTCTTCTCTAATACCACAGTTCAAAAGCATCAGTTCTTCAACGCTCACCTTTCTTTATGGTCCAACTCTCATATCTGTATACGACTAGTTTATGAAAAGACTGCAATTTTATAAATATCATATATTATCCTATTTGTGCAAATTGCATGAAAGATGGCCACTTATGAACAGTGGTTATCTTAAAGTGAAGGAATTCCAACATATACCAGCTTCTGTTGTCATCTCTTGCTTTTTGTTGATCACCCAGTCCTACATGGAAACTTCTGTCCCTTAGGCCACACTGGTTTTCATTTTTTCATCTGTGAAATAAGAGAACTGAACCAAACCTTTTGTGATATGCCAAGGCAGTAATAGGGTTCCTATCTATCTATCACAGTTTAATTCAGCAAAAAAGTATCGAATGTATACTATATGCCAGCTAAGTTGCAGAGTCCTGGGGTATGGAGATGAGTAAGACACAGTTTGGTAGTACAGAGGGTGTCTTGGTCCAATTCAGGCTGTTCTAACAAAAAATATATCATAAACTGGGTCACTTATAGACAATATACATTTATTTGTCACAGTTATTGTTGTTCAGTCACCCAGTCGCGTGCGACTCTTTGCAACCCCATGGATTGCAGCACACCAGGCCTCTCTGTCCCTCACAATCTCCCAAAGTTTGATCAAGTTCATGTTCATTGCATTGGTGATGCCATACCGCCATCTCATCCTCTGATGCCCTTTTCTCCTTCTGCTCTCATACTTTCCCAGCATCAGGGACTTTTCCAATGAGTCAGCTGTTCACATCAGATGACCAAAATACTGGAATTTCAGCTTCACCATCAGTCATTCCAATAAGTTTTCAGGGTTGATTTCCCTTAAGATTGACTGGCTTGATCTTGTTGTCCAAGGGACTCTCAGGAGTCTTCTCTAGCACCACAGTTATAAAGTCTGATAAATCCAAGACAGAGGTGCTGGCAGATTCCATATCTGGTGAGGGCCCACTTCTTGATTCAGAGATGCTACCTTTTTGCTGTAACCTTACTTGATGAAGGGGCAAAGAATTTTTCTGAGGTTTCTCTTATAAGAAGAGCTCTAATCCCATTTGTGAGGACCCCACTCTCATGATCTGTTCACCCCCCAAAGAGTCCACCTTCGAATTCTATCACTTTGGGAATTAGGTTTCAACATATGAGTATTGGGTAGACATGTTCAGACCATAGCAGAGGGAGAACTACATCTAGTAATAGATTAACTTAGTACATTGTTGGAAGTGCTATGATAAGGGTATTGCAGGGTGGTACAGAGTCTCAGGGTGTGGTGAGGGGACAGTTTGGGAAGGGCGAATGGTACCCAATTGCTCTTCACCTGTACATAGAGAAATGTCCATTTTTTTTGCCTTAGGAATATACAATATAATCTCAACTACTTTAAGAAAAACAATGCTTAAAATAAAGATTGAAACGAAATGTGTCAAAATCCTACAGTGGTAATTGAATTATGGGTGGCATTCCCATTCCTTTACTCTTTTCTCTATTTTCCTATTTTTCTCCAATAAGTGTGTTATGGTAAATTTTTATTTTATTTAGTTGGATTATACAGCTCAGGATGGTAACACTTGCATCTTACATTCATGAAATGCTCTCCAATGAGTTACAATAGAGAATTTATTTTTACTTAATATATTCAACATGGTAGCTTTAAAAACATAGAGTTCTTGATGGATAAGTAGGAAAAGGTGTTCTTAGTAGTGAGAGCTTTGGAAGCCACCAGACAAGAACCCCATTTCCTGGCTCTGGGACACTATGGAGAACATTCCTGATGTTGCTCTGTGTGTTCTGCTTTGACATAATCTCTTCTTAGAAAAGGTGTTTGGTGATCTGACAGTTATCCACTGATCTCACTGCCAGGTTTCATGCCTTTGTAAGATTCTTCACAAAAAATGGAATCTCGCATAGTAATTTTAATTCTTTCCTAGAGCAACCTTAAGGAGAGTGGCATGTTTTAGTTCCTCTTCACTTTCTGCCATAAGGGTGGCATCTGCATATCTGAGGTTTTTGATATTTCTCCCAGCAATCTTGATTCCAGCTTGTGTTTCTTCCAGTCCAGCGTTTCTCATGATGTACTCTGCATATAAGTTAAATAAACAGGATAACAATATACAGCCTTGACGTAATCCTTAAATAAATAAAAATAAAACCAGCTTGAACATCTGGAAGTTCACAGTTCATGTACTATTGAAGTCTAGCTTGGAGAATTTTGAGCAGTACTTTGCTAGCGTGTGAGATGAGTGCAATTTGCGATAGTTTGAGCATTCTTTGGCATTGCCTTTCTTTAGGATTGGACTTCCCTGGTGGCTCAGATGGTAAAGCATCTGTCTACAATACGGGAGATCAGATCAGATCAGATCAGATCAGATCAGTCGCTCAGTCATGTCCGACTCTCTGCGACCCCATGAACCGCAGCACGCCAGGCCTCCCTGTCCATCACCAGCTCCCGGAGGTCACCCAGACTCACACCCATCAAGTCAGTGATGCCATCCAGCCATCTCATCCTCTGTCGTCCCCTTCTCCTCCTGCCCTCAATCCCTCCCAGCATCAGAGTCTTCTCCAATGAGTCAACTCTTCGCATGAGGTGGCCAAAATACTGGAGTTTCAGCTTTAGCATCATTCCTTCCAAAGAAATTCCAGGATTGATCTCCTTCAGAATGGACTGGTTGGATCTTCTTGCAGTCCAAGGGACTCTCAAGAGTCTTCTCCAACACCACAGTTCAAAAGCATCAATTCTTTGGCTCTCAGCCTTCTTCACAGTCCAGCTCTCACACCCATACATGACCACAGGAAAGACCATAGCCTTGACTAGGCGAACCTTTGTTGGCAAAGTAATGTCTCTGCTTTTGAATATGCTATCTAGGTTGGTCATAACTTTCCTTCCAAGGAGTAAGCGTCTTTTAATTTCATGGCTGCAGTCACCATCTGCAGTGATTTTGGAGCCCAGAAAAATAAAGTCTGACACTGTTTCCACTGTTTCCCCATCTATTTCCCATGAAGTGATGGGACCAGATGCCATGATCTTCATTTTCTGAATGTTGAGCTTTAAGCCAACCTTTTCACTCTCCACTTTCACTTTCATCAAGAGGCTTTTTAGCCCCTCTTCACTTTCTGCAATACGGGAGACCTGGGTTCAATCCCTGGGTCGGGAAGATTCCCTGGAGAAGGAAATGGCAACCCACTCCAGTACTCTTGCCTGGAAAATCCCATGGCTGGAGGAGGCAGGCTACTGTCCATGGGGTCGCAAAGAGTCGGGCATGACTGAGTGACTTCACTTTCACTTTCTTTAGGATTGGAATGAAAACTGATCTTTTCCAGTCCTATAGCCACTGCTGAGTTTTCCAAATTTGCTGGCATACTGAGTGCAGCACTTTCACAGCATCATCTTTTAGGATTTGAAATAGCTTAGCTGGAATTCCATCACCTCCACTAGCTTTGTTAGTAGTGATGCTTCCTAAGGCCCACTTGACTTCACATTCCCGGATGTCTGGCTCTAGGTGAGTGATCACACCATCATGGTTATCTGGGTCATGCAGATCTTTTTTGAATGGTTCTTCTGTGTATTCTTGCCACCTCTTCTTAATATCTTCTGCTTCTGTTAGGTCCATACCATTTCTGTCCTTTATTGTGCTCATCTGTGCATGAAATGTTCCCTTGGTATCTCTAATATTCTTGAAGAGATCTCTAGTCTTTCCCATTCTATTGTTTTCTCTATTTCTTTGCACTAATCACTGAGGAAGGCTTTCTTATCTCTCCTTGCTGTTCTTTGGAACTCTGCATTCAGATGTTTATATCTTTCCTTTTCTCCTTTGCCTTTCTCTTCTCTTCTCAGCTATATGTAAGGCCTCCTCACACAGCTATTTTGCCTTTTTACATTTCTTTTTCTTGGGGATGGTCTTGATCACTGCCTCCTGTACAATATCACAAACCTCCATCCATAGCTCTTCAGGCACTCTGTCTATCAAATATAATCCCGTGAATCTATTTGTATTATATTGTACTGTATGGCTGTATTTATAGGCAGGTTCTTTCCTACTAGCACCACCTGAGAAGCCAACTGAGGTATAAATTAGTAAAAATAAGCATGTGATGTCGGGTCATGTACTGGCTAACACATATAGTGTTAAACACATATCAAGTGCTTACAGTGTGCCAAGCACTGATTTTAAGTGTTTTGCATTCTTCCAACAATCCAAGGAGGTAGGTATTATTATTAGTCTTAGTTTACACATGAGGAAAATAAAGAACAGAAGGTTGCTTAACTTTCCAGGTCACACAGCTAGTGAGTGGTAGAGTTGAGACTTGAACCTAGTTAGATTCTGCAATCTGTGCTCTTAACCACTATTCTGGACTGCTTTTAAAGTCATTTAACCTCTCTAGATTTTAATTTTTAACAGAGAAATTGATTAAATATTAATATACCAACCAATGAATGGTTGGAAGAATTAACAAACAGAAGTATGCATAAAGTTTGTATACATTAGGTATTATTACTTTCATTGTTATCATTAATATCACTGATACTGTCAACCATTAAATATCACTTGTATACCAAAAAAAATAAAATATTGTAGTTATAAAAACACATTGCTGGGTAATTGATAATGTTAGTCAGCTGTGACTTTTACATTATTACTTTTTTAAACTTTATGAATGACTTTGGGAAAATAATTTCTTGTCATGTTTTTGAACTTCTTTCTCTCATCGTACAAGTGGTGTTTGTTGCCTGTCTGACTCTATTCATCAATTATAGAACTTGATATTATTCAGGAGATGTTCAGAGGGCTCTGGGGTGGTGATGGTGCAAGCAGATTTACAAGCCTTTTTCAGCTGAGGAGGGAGAGAGTCTCCCCCTAGTGTTGGTCTTTGTGCAAAAGTATCCAAACCCCACTTTAGATTCTTCGTGTTCAGTTGTGTCCGACTCTTTGTGAACCCGTGGACTGCAGCCCACCAGGCTCCTCCATCCATGTAATTTTCCAGGCAAGAATACGGGAGTGGGTTGCCATTTCCTACTCCATCAGACTTTTCACCAGGGCTTTTCATTTTCATCTGATTCTCACGACTGAAGTGTGACTTTGGGGGTAAGAGTTCAGAGTCCCAATTCTATAGCAGCATAGGAAGGGATTTATCTAGCATATTAAGTGTTTTATATGAGCTATAACAGTGTCAGACTTTGTTTTTCTGGGCTCCAAGATCACTGCAGATGGTGACTGCAGCCATGAAATTAAAAGACGCTTACTCCTTGGAAGGAAAGTTATGACCAACCTAGAAAGCATATTCAAAAGCAGAGACATTACTTTACCAACAAAGGTTCGCCTAGTCAAGGCTATGGTCTTTCCTGTGGTCATGTATGGATGTGAGAGCTGGACTGTGAAGAAGGCTGAGCGCCGAAGAATTGATGCTTTTGAACTGTGGTGTTGGAGAAGACTCTTGAGAGTCCCTTGGACTGCAAGAAGATCCAACCAGTCCATTCTGAAGGAGATCAATCCTGGAATTTCTTTAGAAGGAATGATGCTAAAGCTGAAACTCCAGTATTTTGGCCACCTCATGCGAAGAGTTGACTCATTGGAGAAGACTCTGATGCTGGGAGGGATTGAGGGCAGGAGGAGAAGGGGACGACAGAGGATGAGATGGCTGGATGGCATCACTGACTCGATGGATGTGAGTCTGAGTGACCTCCGGGAGCTGGTGATGGACAGGGAGGCCTGGCGTGCTGCGGTTCATGGGGTCGCAAAGAGTTGGACACGACTGAGCGACTGATCTGATCTGATCTGATCTGATAGGTGAATGTGGCCACACATTGTCAAATAGCTATATATTCACACACATGTTCTGCCCACTTTTCTTTTAATCATTTCATTTTAAGATGTTTGATCTTTCATCAGTTCTAGACTAATAGTAATTACTCTACAATTCAGGAAAGGATTGACTTGAACAACACTGGATAAGAAAGGAAATTAGTTTTCAGTGGGTACCTACTAAGTGACAAGTTCCTTAGCAATCCTCATCTTTTCAGTCCACATAATGAGTTTAGGGCACGTACATGTAGATATGAGGACAAAGGTTCAGAGAGCTTTAGGGCTTACCCAGTTATGACACAGCAAATACATGATAGCCAGAGCCTTCAAGCTCCACTCCGAGGCTGTGTTCTGTCCTTTACATCTGCTGCCCTTTAACTTTCAGGAGGCCCAATGTGGCATCTCAGCTGTTCAAGCCTCCACCAAGTAGAGGCTGATGCCTTATGTTTCTCTGGATTCTTTCTTTCCTTCGGTTAACTTACCAGTTCTAGCTTTGGGGGCTCTGTTCTTTGATATTTAACCGATAAATTGCCAGTGTTACTATTTATAGATAGTATTTTGGTTTATGAATAATATATTTTTTTGATTCACATGCATTTCAAAGACATAATTATTGTGCTGAATGATGATTGGTCATATATGGTAAACAGTTGACATACATGACTAATAAATATGAATTTCCAGAGCCGAATAAGGTTTCTGATTTTGCTTTCTACATATTTGGCCACTTATAATAAACATCTATAGAGTTTCCTGATACCAGGTTCCAATTCCTATCATTTTTTAAATTTACATTTTTATTTTTTTGACAATCTCCGCTGTACAGCAAAGTGACTCAGTCATACACATGTAGACATTCTTTTTTATATTCTTTTCCATTATGGTTTATCATAAGATATTGAATACAGTTCCCTGTGCTATACAGTACCTTGTTGTTTATCCATGCTGTATTTAATAGTTTACATCTGCTAAGCCCACACCTCCACTCCTCCCCTCCCCCAACACCCTCCCACTTGGCAATCACACGTCTGTTACCTGGGTCTGTTTCATAGACACGTTCCTTTGTGCCATATTTAAGATCCACATATAAGTGATATCATATGGCATTTGTCTTTCTTACTTCACTTCATAGGATAATTGCTAGTTGCATACATGTTGCTGCAAATGGTATTATTTCATTTTTTTTTATGGCTGAGTAGTATTCTATTGTATATATGTATGATGTGTAAATAATATTCTTAGGATCTTTATCTAAAAGGGTGGTGCCATAGATAGAACTGTAGGAAATTAGAGCTGGATGGGGCATTATTTAAAACATTCTTGTCTTAAATAACCTTAGTATGTGGAGATCAAATCTTTTGAAACGTGAGTTTGTGATGGAAAGATAATGAAGGCGATACTTACTGGTGAAAAAGAAGGAGTCTTGCTATGTCATAAATCACAGCTTTTCCATTGTATACGTAGAGCCTGCTCAGCCAAGATTTATGATGTGTCTATGTATTATCTTGTATTTTCCTATAATTTCGTATTTAACTGGCAGTAGGGGAGTGAGGGGAAAGGGAAGAGGGGAGATGTTTGGCAACTGGCCAATTCTGTGAGCAGGTTTTGGTTTTTGTGGTTCTGTATTTCAGTGAATAAAGTATCCCATTCATGTAGCCTGGACTGTTATAAGCTGGCATTGAGTGATGGCCAATTACAAGTTATTCACATTTGGATCAATATCCCAGACATGAGCTCATTAACCCCCTATCCCATTATCTCACACATGTGGAGCAGATTGTTTTTAATGTGATGACATTTTCACTGTCTACAAACCTGACTTCTGATGTAGTAAAAAGCCCCAGCAGATAGGAGCAGAAATAAGCAGCTGTGTTGATATCTACACAATGAGTGAAATAACATGTACAAATTAATAGATGCCTGCTGGTACCACTTAGGGGTTCAACTTGAAAGTCAGTGACCTTGGCCTCATCTTTTTCCCCAGCACCTTAAGATTCCAGCTCATCCTGGCATCTAGAAACCTCTCTTCTTTTAATATCTGTACATTATGAGTTCCTGTCTTCGGGAAGTTTCTTTATTTTCCAAGACATTGGTTTTAGGCCCACTGATACTGTGGCTTTTAGCTATTTTAATCTTCTTTGTACATCTCCATAACAATTTTAATTAATGGGCAGACTTTCTTTAGAGATAGAATGCTCATACCTCCTAAAGATAAATCATCCCAGCTATTAGAATCATTTATTCACAATGCTATCCCATTTTCCATCTCTGCAGGAACAGGCAAATTTTTCTTCAAACCATTATCTTTACAGCTAATGAATTGAATCCAAAATTAACTCTGAATTACATGGCTGCATCTCATACTTGTCCTTTGTTTAGGGGGTCCTCTTTAAGGTTGGCTGCCTGATCATCCCTTTTGTAGTTCTCAAGAAAAGGGGGAAGCTTAGTATTTTTACTAAAAATACTTAATTAAAATAATCAGACTGTTGTCTTCCAGTCTCTCCCATGATACCATCTCCAGTGGTTCAAAATTTAAATTTAAATGTCACAACATTTAGTATTACAGAATTGTGTTTCCCCTGTCTATAAAATGGAGGAAAATATATACCCAGCCTACTCACATAACTATTATGAATATTAAATGCATTTGCAAAGTGTAAAATGCTAAACAAAACATATATGCATTTATCAGTGGTTCTCACCTTAGGGTGCTTTGCCCCCAGTAGAACCTTTAGCAATGTCTGGAGACATTTTAGGATGTCAAAACTTGGTAGAGGGAGATGCTGCTGGCATTTAGTGGGTAGAGGACAGGGATGCTGCTAAACATCCTATAATACACGGAACAGCTCCCACAACAAAGAGTTACCTGGCCCCAAATGGCAATAGTACCAAGGTTGAAAAACCCTGATTTAAAAAAGACTCTGATATAAAAAGCACAAACTGAAGCTTGCTCAGTAGTCATCCTCTCTCTTCTCCTTTCCCACATGCAGTGGTGCTTATCAATATTTTCCTAAATAGTTTTCTCTCTTGTGGGCAAGCTGAATGAGGGAACAAAATGCTAATTGAAAGCGCGACTGCTTCACAAGGTTAGTAGGCAGAGGGGGCAAATTTGATAAACATACTTTTAATATTATTAATTAACAAATATCAGGTAGATCATTTTTGGTTGCTGGAAGGGTCAGGATGAGCAGTTATTCTATGTTTTGATTTCCATGTTCTGGTTTATCTTTGGTAGAATACCTGCTGCTACTGCTGCTAAGTCGCTTCAGTTGTGTCTGACTCTGGGCGACCCCATAGATGGCAGCCCACCAGGCTCCCCCGTCCCTGGGATTCTTCAAGCAAGAACACTGGAGTGGGTTGCCATTTCCTTCTCCAATGCATGAAAGTGAAAAGTCAAAGTGAAGTCACTCAGTCGTGTCTGACTCTTAGTGACCCCATGGACTACAGCCTACCAGGCTCCTCCATCCATGGGATTTTCCAGGCAAGAGTACTGGAGTGGGGTGCCATTGCCTTCTCCTAGTCCTTAAAGAAAACATCCCCAAACCCAGGGTGGTGGTCAGAGGAATCTGTCACCTTCTATAGGTCAGTGACTAAGTCATCAAGACAAACAGTGTCTAATCTCTTTCCCTGTTAGTTGCTATTTTAATAGCAATGGTAGCATCTATTGAGCAATTATAGGGTTCAGGCACTTCACGTACCTCATTTTATCTTCACAATAACCTGAAAAAGAGTTATATTAGTCAAAATTTTAGATAAAATTTAGAAATAAAACTTTCTGCAGTTGAAGCTCACTTCTGCTGCTTATTCAATTCTCCTGAAATGGTCAATCAGTCAATCGATATTTGCTCAATAATTTCTATCTGCAGAGCATTTTGAAAATTCAGAGAGACTTCTTTCAAGAAACATGAGCTTTGGCTTGAACACTACAGCCCAGATCTTTAAACTGTATTGTGAGACCTCCCTGGTGGTCCAGGGGCTAAGATTCTCTGCTCCCAATGCAGGGGACTTGTGTTTGATCCCTGGTCAGGGAACATGATCCCACATGCCACAACATGCTTCAGTGAAAGATCCTGTATTATGCAATTAAGATCAAAGATCCTGCATGCTGCAACTAAGATACGGCCCAGCCAAATAAATACATAAATATTAAAAAAAAAACTGTATAGCTAATACATTCTCTCTCTGCATATTTTATAATGATCCTGTAACATTCCAAAGAACAATAAAATTATTTCTATTTAAAATACACAATCAGATCAGATCAGATCAGATCAGTCGCTCAGTCGTGTCCGACTCTTTGCGACCCCATGAACCGCAGCACGCCAGGCCTCCCTGTCCATCACGAGCTCCCGGAGGTCACTCAGACTCACACCCATCAAGTCAGTGATGCCATCCAGCCATCTCATCCTCTGTCGTCCCCTTCTCCTCCTGCCCTCAATCCCTCCCAGCATCAGAGTCTTCTCCAACGAGTCAACTCTTCGCATGATAGAAATTAATAATAGCTCAAGAAAGCCATGTAAAATATAACTTATTACAAAGTGGCAATAATAAACCAAATAATAGCTCATATTAATTGAATACCTCTTGTGTATCTGGTATGGTTCTAAGCCTTTTACAAAAATGAACTTATTTAATGATCACAACAGCTCTATGAGATTAATCCAATCCTTAGTCCTGTTTTGCAAATGAGGAAACTGAGGCACAGAAAAACCGAGTAGTCTAATGTCACAGAGCTAGTATTTGGTTTAGTCAGGACTTGACTTTCAAATATTCTAAAATCAATAATTTTTCTGGGTATGATTAGAATCCATTTCCATTGCGTTTTGTAGACAAACTCTTCATGTGGAAAAAAGGTTTTTCTCTTTTGTGTATGAACAGAGGAGAGAGGGTGTAAGAGGTTAGAATAGATGTGCATTTCATTGGTCATTCAACGTGCATTCTCAAACACCTGCCACATTCGGGCAGTGTTCTGGGGACACAAGACACACAACGTCTTGGCTTCCATAGAGTTTACATCTCAATGGCGGCAGTCATGAGAAGCAAATAAAGTGGGAAAATGTGGGGAACACAGCATTTGACCCTTAGGGATATAACAAACCGGGGGTTTAGAGAGCTGTATGAAATGTATATTTTGTAATCAAGTAAAGTGTTACTTTGATAAATAACAGGAAGAAAAGTGTTCTAATGTCAGACCCATCCCTGATGCTATATTATTAAAAGAAGGAAATTAAACTTAATGGCACCAAAGGGAAAATGGTAAAAACGATTTTCTGGTCACGTGTTATTAGCCATAATAAAATAAATAGAGGGATGGTAAGTGGGGGAAAGGACTGAGTTATACATATCCTCAAGGCATAGCACAGTTTGCAGGAGATGAAAGCTGCTTCTTCCCTCCAGATTAACTCTTTCCTGGGCTTTACGTAACACCCAAAAATGTATTTGTGGGTTTGGTATTCCTAGGGGCATAAAGTCCACCTTAAATGATTCTCATACAAGCCTCAGAGTTATTTTCTGTTGTCCTTGGAGACAGAAAATAAGCTTTTACCTCTCTTCTGGATTCATTTTCAAAAATGATTCTTGGAAATGAGTTTTCCTTAGACACATTTATATATAATGACAGGCTAATATCTTATACACCATTACTGTATGTAATAACAGTGTGACAAAACCGACAAGAACTAGACTATAGATGTAAGGCACTTAGCTGTGGAGGGAGAGTTATCCCGCAGAAAGGATGAGCATCATCATACTGTGTGGTGTCTTAATGGTTACTAAGTGATGAATGTGGACATTTCCTGAGGCAAAACTTCAAATAATTGAAATTTGTCCTTATGGCCCTACTTTTCTTCTCTGACACACGCTTTCTCACTGCCATGCCCTCCCTGCCATGGAGAAAAGTCCTAGTCCAGAGACCTGACACTTGGTAGATGATCGATAGCTATTACAGAATGGACAGATGGACTCGTTCACTATAGGGGATAAGGAGATCTCCTATCACCTGTTTAAGTTTGGGACAGTGCTGATGGCAGGAGTGGAGTGTTAATGATGGGATTTTAGGGATTAGGAAGTGGATGATTTCAAATGGTAAGGACTTCTTTCCAGTACCCTTCAGCTCCTTGTGCAGCGTAGCTCTGGGGAGGAGAGGTGGAGTGAGCAGACTGGAGCTGGGTGTCTTGGATTGCATTCCAGGCTCACTTTCTAGCTATGTTGTCTGGTGTATTTTCCTCAGTTGTGATATAGGGCTCATCAACCTATCTACCTCATAGGGTTGTTTTGTGGATCAAATGAGTTAATTCCCATACAGCCTGCCATATAGTTAGAGCTTGGCTCACATTACCTCCTCAGTTGCATTGTATGTCAAGAGGATTCATGGATGATGAAGGTTCCAAAGAGAGTGAGCAGTGAGAAGGGAGCTCTTCCTACCTGCAACCAGCATAGGACTTGTGCGGCACCCTCTCTCCTTCCCCTTCTTGTAAGAGCCCAATTACACGGCAAGTCATTTTCTCCCCACTGGATAGATAGGGACCTCTTACTTGTCCCTTGCTCTTACTGCTCCACTCACACTGCTTTCTTCTTTTCCTCAAACACACCATACATGAGCCCCAGCTCTGCTACACCCCAAAGCCGGGCCTCATACTAGCTATTTCCTCTGCCAGGAATGCACTTCCTGAGAATCCCCAGTGCTGATTCCTTCACCCCTTCAGGTTTGTGCTCCAACAACACCTTCTGCTTGAGTCTTACTCTGACCCCCCTGTAACAGCTGCACCCCCTCTTACCTTCACTGTTCCTAATACCATTTGCTGCTGCTGCTAAGTCGCTTCAATCATGTCCGACTCTGTGCGACCCCATAGACGGCAGCCCACCAGGCTCCCCCGTCCCTGGGATTCTCCAGGCAAGAACACTGGAGTGGGTTGCCATTTCCTTCTCCAATGCATGAAAGTGAAAAGTGAAAGTGAAGTCGCTCAGTCATGTCCAACTCTAGTGACCCCGTGGACTGCAGCCTACCAGTCTCCTCCATCCGTGGGATTTTCCAGGCAAGAGTACTGGAGTGAGGTGCCATTGTCTTCTCTGCTAATATCATTTACCCTGCTTTTAAAATAATTTTATTTTTTATAGTTGATTTTACACAACACAATTTGTGTTGTGTTAATTTCTGCTGTACATCAAAGTGATTCAGTTATACATATATATATTATATATATATATACATACATTCTTTTTCATATTCGTTTCCATTATAGTTTATTACAGGATATTGAATATAGTTCCTTGTGCTATACAGTAGGACCTATTTTATTTATTATGCTTATTGCTTATGTATTAGGAAGTAAGCTCCTACAGGGCAGGGATTTTTGCATTTTGGGTTCATGATGTATCCCAGGTACTGTGACAACAGTCAGCCATATAATAGGCACTGGACAAATGTTTGCTGAATGAATGAATTACAAAACAGTTGCAAGTCAATAAAAATATAAAGTAAAAGGAGAGCCCTTGCAATCTAGAAAATCTGGGGTTCATCTCTGAATCTTCCCTTTATTTCCATATCCAGCTAATCATGAAGCTCTGAGATGTCTGCCTCTGAAACATCCTTCAATTCATATGCTTTTCTCCATTTCTAAACCTGCTGCTTCATTCATTCTTACCAGCTTCTCTAATCCCAATATTCTGTCTTCTCTTTCAGTTCCTTGCTACATTCTGACTCAAGGATTGTTTATGTAAAATGCAGATTTGTTTATGTCACTGCAGTGCTTAAAAACTTTCAATGCCTCCCTACCAACACAGGATAAAACCCAACTGGACTCTAACCTAACAACTCTGTCACTAACAAGCCCTGTGAGGAAGGCAGAATAATCACCCTCCATGTACCACACACAGAAAGATGTCCATGCTGTAATCCCTAGAACCTGAAAATATGTTAGGCTGCATGGCAAAGGGGAATTAAGATTATAGATAGAACTAACATTGCTAATTAATTGATGTTAAAATAAGGGGATTATCCTTATCTGGGTGGGCCTAATATAATCACAAGAGTCTTTAAAAAGTGGAAGCATGAGAGGGAAATATGACTACAGATAAAGGTCAAGAGTGATGTAATAGGGAGTTTACTGGTGGTCTAGTGGTTAGGAGTCTGCCTGCCAATGCAGCAGACACAGGTGCAATCCCTGGTCTGCGAGGATCCCAGGTGCTGCAGAGCAACTAAGCCCACGCACCACAAGTACTGAGCCCAGGCGCTGCAACTACTGAAGTCAGCTCGTCTAAAGCCTGCTCTCCAAAAACCAATGAGAAGCCAGCACACCACAATGAAGACTAGTCCCCGCTCACCACAAATAGAGAAAAACTCACACACAGCAATAAAGACCCAGCACATCCAAAATAAAGAGTGATGCAATATGAGAAGTTGACCATCTGGCTTTGACGATGGAGGTCACCACTCAGAAGCGGAAAGGCAAGGAAATAGATTCGCCCATGGAGCCTCTAGTAAGGTATGCTGCCCTACTGACACCTTGATTTTAATGGAGTGAGATCTGTATCAGAATTCTGACCTCTAGAACTGTAAGTTGTGTTGATTTTTAAAATTATTATTATTTTTTTTAGCAACCAAATTTTGGGCAATTTGTTATAGTATGAATGGAACATACTGTAACTTTTTTTTTCTTGCCTCTTTGAGCTTAGCTCTTTGAGGCTATACTGTAAAATGGGAAACATGGTACCAACATTTTGAGGCTATTGTGAGCATTAAAGATGATGCCATTGACCCCAGAGCAGTGTGGGAGTTGAGGCAACAATCCTCTTTGAAATTGAAAATCTATGTGTAATTTTATACTCAGCCCTCTGTATCTGAGTTTCCACACCCACAGATTCAAGCAATCATGGATCATGTAGTGCTATAGTATATATCATTGGAAAAAATTCTGTATAAGTGGATCCTCACCATTCAAACACATGTTATTCAAGGGTCAACTGTATTTGCAAAATGCCTAACCATGCCCTACACATAGCAAGTGCTGAGTAAATGATAGCTTTTAACTCTCATCATCATTTCCTTCTAAGCCACATTGTCATTTTCCAACCCATCATTCACTCCTTGATATACCTACAGGAAATGCTTTCCTAGTGGACTTCTCATCCGTTAGGACTCAGCTTAATAATTCCCTCGTTGGACAAGTCTTTTCACATCCCACTTCCATACCAGGCAAATATGATCTGCTCTCTGCTTCTTCAACTCCGTGATGGTCCACTAACCATGTGTGGTATGTTTTACTATTCCTAGACACTTGGATGAAGGTGAGGCAAGGAAAGTGCCTAGGGTACAAAATTTAAGGAGACACTCATTATCCAGTTTGTGCCTGTGTCTTGTGTACCTCACCCTAGTCTTCCTGGTTAGTCTCATTTTATTGAGGAGGAAATCCAGGTGCAGGAGATGAAGTGTCTTGCTGTCAGGTGGTAAAGGAGACAAGGTCTATGTTCTGTCTTTACTACCCACAAGCTCTTAGAATAGATCCTGGCACACAGATGATGCTTAAGAATGAACTAAGGTGATATTAATAAGATGGGTAGCAAGTTGACCTGATATTTGATGTTGTAAAAATGATAATGATGATGATGATATTAGTAAATATCCAACCCCTACCGCATGTACTCTAAGTGCCCTGCATACAACTCTCCTTATAGCAACTGAATGAGTTAGCCACTATTGAATATTTGTCTCACTCAGAATAAGAAAAGGCTAGTGATCCACCTAACATAGCTCTAAAGTTTCAAGGGTCTAAGTGTGTTTCAAAAACCTCTCTGAGGAGGATAGGACTGTCTGATGTCAGCAGGGCTGAAGCAGGAATGAAATATTTGAGGAGGCATTGAAGCTGAAGGAGACAAACTCAGCATAGCAGACATGTCAGCCACGTTCTCGTGAAGTGTGTTTACTCATCTGTTAGGAGTTCACTCTAATGCAACTTTACTTTTGGTATAATAAACTGTATTAACTTTGTGCTTGAGTGAGTTATCTCTCAAAATAGAAAAATGTGTATTTCCAGGAGTCTTCTTTCATTTACACATGGAAGTCTATGTGAGTTTAAAAAATGGATTTTAAGAGCCTCACTGATGGCTAAGAAATTGCTATTTCAGTCTTGAAAATTGCCTTTTCTACCAGAAACACCAAGCAAGAAATCATACCATCTGATTTTTCTGGGTTGGAAAAACTCACTCAGACACTGAGATAGCCTCTGAAGTTTGATCCCCTTTCCTCTTGATGGTATGATAAAAATTAAGTCTCAGGTTTCATCATCAGAATACCTAATATAGAGAAGAACACTAGAACCCAAATTGTATCATTACTTTTCAAGAAAGAAGGCACCCAAGGTTCTTATTTCCTTTATTGTGGTAAGATTCAGATAATTCTATTGAAGAGTGTGTGGAAACTAGGCCTAAATAAGCTGATGAGTTTAATATTAGCTTCCTGTATGCAAAGAGGTTAATCTCCTATCTTTAGACCACAGATATGTTACTTAGGTTTGATGGCAAACAGCTACAGTGATTTGTCTATATCCCTGTAATTTGATTAGCCCAAGTTCTCCAACAATGCCCAATTATTCTTCCTCTTAAATAGCACAACTGTGGAAAGTCAAAGATCCTTCCCATCAAATTCTCTCCAGTTTGGGAAAAAGTATATTTTTCCAATGATTGTCTTTCGCCTGTGATTGCATATACTTGCTGTCAACATAATTTTTGATCATCTTGTGGTCATCTGCCACCTACTGGCCCTGCTTCTACTGCTTCATCCAAAGCACGTTTCTTTTTCTTTCTTTTTAAGAGCCCCTCTGACAATGCTATGTAATGAACTTTTACTAAAAGGCAGGGACTCAGTGAGAAATTAAAGCATGGAACAGGATGCAATCCAAAAATGAATATTAGAATTTATGGTTTTCAAATAGGATGTAGAAAGCTGGAAAGAATGTTGCTCCCATTCTACTAACAAGAAAAGCTTTAAAAATTGACAAAACCATAAATTTTCTTGAATCTGTCAGAAAAATTGAGTTCACAGAGAAACTAGCTATCCTGAAGTCAAAGGAAAGCCAGGGTTCCCCAAGGAGAGGCAGGGTGCAGTCCTGGCACAGATCAGGACCCACCATGCCAGCAGGTAAGAAGAATTAAGTTAAATGTTGTAATGAATTGCTAGCAGCTAAGGATGGGTTAGTGTGAGAATACAGAACACGTGGGTGCCACACGAGCAAGGAAAATCTACATCTACTCATAAGCCCTTCTTTACCTAGAGAAAGGCAACATCTGTGATGCAGGATTAGAGGGGGAAAACAGTTCCTTCTATGGAAAAGCCATGAAGCTCTGCCTGGATCCTTTTTTATTTGGAAGGATGCAGCCATTAAGGCCGTGGAGGGAGAGCCTGAAACCCCTTAAGACATTGTGAACACCTCTGTGGTTGAGGGGTTAGTAGGAGGGGGAAAAGCCCTTCATTTCAAGGGAAGGGACAAGAAACCAACTGACCTAGGCCATTAGAGGTCTCTTATGTCTCATACCCAGAGAAGGCAATGGCACCCCACTCTAGTACTTTTGCCTGGAAAATCCCATGGACAGAGGAGCCTGGTAGGCTGCAGTTCATGGGGTCGCTGGAGTCAGACATGACTGAGCGAATTCACTTTCACTTTTCACTTTCATGCATTGGAGAAGGAAATGGCAACCCACTCCAGTGTTCTTGCCTGGAGAGTCCCAGGGACGGTGGAGCCTAGTGGGCTGCCGTCTATGGGGTCGGACATAACTGAAGCAACAGCAGCAGCAACAGCAGAGGCTGGATGAAGACAACAATCTCCTTCCTCTTTCCCCCATCTCCCACTCCCAACAAGGTGAAAAGCACCAAGAAATAAGCAACAGCAGTCTTCTTGGGGAGGGGCTGGCCCTTTCTAAGGTACAGGTCCAGAGGTAAAACGTAAAGCTGAACGGGAAGTTTTAGGAATGTTGAGTAAACCCCTCTGCCAAGCCAGTCTCCACATAAGTACAGGTGATGCTAGACAAGTTTGAAAAGAGTGGCGCATTGAAGACAATCAGAACAGAGATAAAACCTACACCTGGCTCAACCCCGGACTAGAATGACTATCTCCCTCTTAGCACCACATCCACCCACCCTACCACGCGCGTGCCTCCTCCCACCCCCCACATACACATATACACAGCCCGAAGGCTGAGAAGGAGTAAAACTGTACTCATTTTCAAATTCCACGCACAAATACTATTTACCTCAGTCTCTACTTTGTTATATGTGATGTCCAGCATTCAGTGAAAAATTACAAACACGCAAGAAAGAGAACTCACTCTTAAGAAACAAAATTATCAACACAGTCAGACTCATAAATGACTCAGATGTTGGAACAGTTGAACAGAGAATTTAAAGCAATTATGATTAATATGGTAAAGGTTCTTTTGGAAAAAATGCACAATATACACAGTCAGATAGAGAGATCAGCAAACACATGGAAACTATAAGAAATAGCCAAATGGAAAAAGAACTTGAGGGTAGATCTATAGAATTTACCTAAACTGAATATAAAGAAAGAGAAGTGGGGAAAAAAGAAAACTATAACTTGGTATCTAAGATCTCTGGAATAATATTAAAAAATATAAGATATGTGGGATTTTTGGAGTCCAAGGAGAAGAGAGTGAGGATGACATGGAAGAAATCTTTGAAGAGATAATGGCTGAGAATTTTCCAAAAACAGTGAAACAATTAAACAAAGAAACCTAGAGAATGACCAAAATTCATATCTAGACCATCATATTCAAGCAACTAAAAAATCAAAGATGAGAAGAGATCTCAAAGGCACCCAGAGAAATAAAATACATTACATAGAAAAGAAAAAAATAAAAATTCACACGTTTTAGCTTGCTAGGGATGCCATAACAGAATATCACAGACTAGGTGGCTTAAACGGGGAAGGCAATGGCACCCCACCCCAGTACTTTTGCCTGGAAAATCCCATGGACGGAGGAGCCTGGTAGGCTCCAGTCCGTGGGGTCGCTAAGAGTCGGACACGACTGAGCGACTTCACTTTGACTTTTCACTTTCATGCATTGGAGAAGGAAATGGCAACCCACTCCAGTGTTCTTGCCTGGAGAATCCCAGGGACAGGGGAGCCTGGTGAGCTTCCGTCTATGGGGTCGCACAGAGTCGGACACGACTGAAGCGACTTAGCAGCAGCAGCAGCAGCAGCAGGTGGCTTAAAAAACAGAAGTTAATGGTCTCAGTTCTGGAGGCTGTAAGACCAAGACCAAGAGGCTGGTAGAATTTCTTTCCTCCAAGATCTCTTGCCTTGGCTTTTAGATAGTCACCTTCTTGCTATGTCTCACATGGTCTTTTCTCTAAGCATTTGCATCTTTGGGGTCTCTATGTCCACATTTCCTGTCATTTTAAGGGTACCAGTTAAATTGGATTAGAGTCCACCCCAATGGCCTGATTTTAACTTTATTTTCAAATACAGTCACATTCTGAGATAATGGAGATTAGAGGTGCAACATATGAATTTAGGAGGGACACAATTCAGCCCACAACAACTGACTTCTCATCAACCTTTAAAGTGCTGAAAAAAAATAGTCAATCTAGAATTCAATGAAAGTATCAAAAAACAGAAAAGAAATAATGAAGCAAAGTGTTTTGGTGAACAAAAAAAAAAAAAGCTGAGAGATTTATTTGCTGGAAAACCTGCATTACAGTAAATGTTAAAGGGAGCTCTTGAAGTTGAAGGAAGATTGTATCAGATAGAAACCTGAATCTACATGGAGAAATGAAGATCTTAGGAAATGGTTACAATGAAAGTAAATATGAAATACATTTTTCTTATTTTTAATTGCTCTAACAGGCAGATAGTGTCTGTAAAAATGTAGCAATATAGTTTGGTTTAAAAGTAAGATATATGAAAACTTCTTTAAAAAGCTGGGAGGAAAATAATGGGAGTATACTATTGTAAGGTTAGGTTCTGATACTAGACACGAAGCAATCTTATTTAGAGTTGTATACATTATAAGCCCTTGGAGAAGGAAATGGCAACCCACTCTGGTGTTCTTGCCTGGAGAATCCCAGGGACGGGGGAGCCTGTGGGCTGCTGTCTATGGGGTCACACAGAGTCGGACACGACTGAAGCGACTTAGCAGCAACATTATAAGCCCTAGGGTAACCACTAAAAATTTTCCAAAAATGCCAATTGTGGAGATATAAAGCAAGAAGAAAAATGCAGGAAAAAAACACCCAGAATAGACAAAGCGAATAGAAAGCAGCTAGCAAAATGGTTGACTATAGTCCAATCATATCATTAATTACATTAAATGTAAATGATTTGAATACACCAATGAAAAAACAAAGATTGGCAGAATGGATTTAAACAATGACCCAACTGTATAAGAAACTCGTTTCAGTAATAGTGACGTGACAATAGTGACAATAGATAGAAAATGAAAGGGTAGAAAAAGACAAACCATGCAAACTGATCAAAAGAAAGCTGTAGTGGTTATATTAATCTCATACAAAGTGAAATTCAGAACAAGGACTGTTACCAGGGATAAAGAAGAAGATTATGTGATGATAAGAGGGGTCAGTGCATCAAGAAGGTACAAAAATGAAAGTGTTAGTTGCCCTGTCATGTCTGATTCTTTGCAATCCCATGGACTGTAGCCTGCCAGGCTCCTCTGTCCATGGAATTCTCCAGGCAAGAATACTGGAGTTACCAGGGATAAAGAAGAACATTACGTGATGATAAGGGATCAGTCCATCAAGAAGATGTAACAATCCTAAATGTGTATACACATAAAAATAGAGCCTTGACAGTTGTTACAGCTAGAAGGGAAAATAGGGAAATTTACAATTATAG